>JAULUF010000022.1:2645000-2892500 GCA_031834385.1 Semotilus atromaculatus
TCTAGTTTTCATTCTTGCTGTTACTTTTACTTCTTTAATACTCGAGGACAATTTTAATGTGGTACTTTTTTACTTTTACTCAAGTACGATTCTGGGCTGATACTTTTACTTGTAATTGAGTCAAATTTTCCCTCAGTACTTGTACTTCCACTTGAGTAACAATTTGGAGTACTTTATACACCTCTGAAATCTGGAGGAACATCATGATATCGATGCGCTCAGAAAAGCTTCACCGTGCAGAACGAGTGTGAGTGTGTATGATAAAGATGATTATCCTGATCTCTGTCGTCCAGGTGGAGGGATGCTGGGATGGTTACCGTGGAGACGATGTGTCACGACCCCACGCAAGCGTTGCGCGGTGTGATGTTGCAGAATTACAGCGGCTCGGAGTGTGTGTTGAGCATCAGACAATCCATGCGTGTGTGTGCCTGTACGGGACACGAGTGCAACGAGCGCCTGCTGATCAACACACAGGTCAAGAAAGATACATGTGAGTGTGTGTGTGTGTGTGTGTGTGTGTGTGTGTGTGTGTGTGTGTGTGTGTGTGTCTGTGAGAGAGAGAGAGATAGGTAGGTTTAGGGGTCTGGTTAGTGTGTGTGTGTTCATGTTTTTCTATCCCGGTGGGGACTTCAACCTGAATGCACACAGACTCATGGGAATCGTGTCACAGTGGGGACCTAAATAGAGGTCTTCATGGGTAAACAAGCTTATAAATCATACAGAATTAGTTTTTTTGGAAATGTAAAAATGCAGAAAGTTGTGTGTGATGGGTAGGTTAGGGGTCGGGTTAGTGTAAGGGGACAGAATATACAGTTTGTACAGTATAAAAACCATTAAGTCTATGAAGAGTCCCCACAAAGATAGTGAACCAAACATGTGTGTGTGTGTGTGTGTGTGTGTGTGTATGTGTGGCCTGGTAAACCCTACGTTATGGGGACAAAATGTCCCCACAAGGATGGCAATATCCGAAATCCTTGTTCGTGTGGGGACATGTTTTGGTCCCCATGAGGAAATCAGCTTATAAATCACACTAAGTGATGTTGTTTGAAAATGTAAAAATGCAGCATGTCTCCTGTGATGGGTAGGTTTAGGGACAGGGGCAGTGTAAGGGGATAGAATATACAGTCTGTACAGTATAAAAATCATTATGTCTATGGAAAGTCCCCATAAAACATGAAAACACAACATGTGTGTGTGTGTGTGTGTGTGTGTGTGTGTGTGTGTGTGTGTGTCGGTCGGGTTAGTTATATGGGAGTGCAGACATGATGTGTGTGTATGTGTGAGTTAGTTATGTGAGTGCTGATGTGGTGTGTTTGTGTGTGTGGGTGTGTGTGTGTGTGGTCTCCTATGCAAAAATATGCTATAATATAATAAGCACTGAATAGATATGTATTTGTGTGTATGTAGGCATTTCATTTCTCTCTCTATGTGTGTGTGTGTGTGTTTTTGCAGCGACAGCATCAGAACATATACCGTTCAAGCTCCCTCAGCTCTGTAAGTTCTGCGACATCGAATCCACGACGTGTAACGGCACCGGCATCTGCGAATCCTCCTGCAAAGTCACAGCGATCTGCGAGAATCCCGAGCAAGTGTGTGTCAGTTCCTGGTACGTCAACACTAATGTAGTGTACACACACAACTCTAGTGTACACACACACACCACTCTAGTGTACACACACCACTCTAGTGTACACACACCACTCTAGTGTACACACACACACCACTCTAGTGTACACACACCACTCTAGTGTAGTGTACACACACTACTCTAGTGTACACACACACACCACTCTAGTGTACACACACACACCACTCTAGTGTACACACACCACTCTAGTGTACACACACTACTCTAGTGTACACACACACACCACTCTAGTGTACACACACACCACTCTAGTGTACACACACACACCACTCTAGTGTACACACACCACTCTAGTATACACACACTACTCTAGTGTACACACACACACCACTCTAGTGTACACACACCACTCTAGTGTACACACACTACTCTAGTGTACACACACACACCACTCTAGTGTACACACACACCACTCTAGTGTACACACACACACCACTCTAGTGTACACACACTACTCTAGTGTACACACACACACCACTCTAGTGTACACACCACTCTAGTGTATACACACCACTCTGGTGTATACACACCACTCTGGTGTACACTAGGGCTGGGTATTGACACAAATTTCACAATGCGATTCGATTTCGATTCGATTCGATTCAATATTGGTTATTTTGGATATCAGTTACAATAAATGGCAAATTTTCTCAAGGAAATCAAATCTCTTAACTAATTCTGTAAACTATGGGAGTCTAGTTGTAGCCTATAGGCTTCATTAGCCTAATATGAAGGTAATAATTAACTGTTTTGTAGCAATACAAACACTACTTCACAGTTCAGTCTTTGTAATATGTTTTAGCAATACATTTCTAACATTTATAATGTGTTTAGAATTTTTTTTTTTTACACTTTTATTTATTTTTATAATAAGAAGATTATATTAAATATAAACATTTAAATGGTGGCTGTCATAAAAACTTGCCAGATTTATTCAAATATGCATTAAATATTGAAGAACATTAAGATTATAATGCATATGTAATATGGTGCATATATTTAGCAAAATGCTCCTCTCTAGAGTAGATTTTTCTGGCTGACTAACGAGTTTATGGTCACATGTTTTTCAGAGGTAAATATGACGATACATGACATTACAAGCTGTTTAACTGACGTCTTTCCACGGTTGAGACACTGATTGAGCGAATCAATGTGACATGATACAGATTTCTATAAGTTGTACTCTATCTTTTAACACACTTTCAGATGCTCATTCATGTTTATTTCGCGCTGTAACTGGTAATATTAAGGCGGAAGAGAGATCATGTGCTTCTCTTGAGCTGCGCCAGAGCGATCTCACGCCACAGCGCCAAAACGGTATTTATGTTTTTGAATTTCGAAAGAAAATGGACGTAATTTGAAAATTTAGACTGTTTCATATTAATAGTGACAAAGGACAAAGATTATTGCGATGTTTTGGATGCGTGCTACAATGTTCCATTCATTCAAATGAAACAGGATTTAAGAATCGATATCGGTTCGTAAAAATGAGAATCGATTAATATCGAGAAATCGATATTTATTACCCAGCCCTACTGTACACACACCACTCTTGTGTACACACAAATCTAAAGTCAGTGGCGCAATATTCAGATGATATTTTAAAGCTACACTGTGTGGGATTTTCTCCCATCTAGTGGGGAAATTGTATATGACTACCAACTGAATATTACTTTCTAGCTATATTCTATATTCTAATATAGCGTTTTAACCCATACGGTGGCGTATTATTTCAAATCTGCCGGCAGTCGCAAGTAATCTCCGCTTGCATTCGTCACGCTGCCACTGATTTTAAAAGCGTGAAAGGCAAAGCTTGAATTTCCAGGTTTGTCCCTCTTTGACTTTTTGACTTTGATGTATTTTCAAGATGAATGCGCAACATGGCCGCCGCCATTCGAGCGACTCACTTGTATGTATTCTGAACGGCAGATTCTACGCTTACAAGAATACTGGATTAGTTGGTAGAAGTAATTACACATTATTAATGAGCACATAGAATTTTGAGAGAACAGAGTGTTTTCTCAAAAGTGTTTTAGTGTTTTGCTAAGAATCAACTTAAAAAATTACACAGTGTAGCTTTAAGGGCGCATGCTTGGCCATAATGTAGCGTGTGCACAACACACACACACACACACACACACTTTGCTTCTCTCATCTACACAGACGCAACAGTTGCCATTTTTGCAAACCATACATAATTACAAAGAAAAATATTACCACACAAGGGAAATCATTGTGGTGTCCATAAAGATGTGAAAAATAGGCATAATATAGCTTACATATTTACCCAAATTATTATACGCCTGTTTAACCGAAGCTAATTTGGATGTATTTCTCCATCCACATACAATGTCACTTCTCTGTGTTTTACGGCCCTGATTAGAACGTCGGTCTCCTCGCTGTGAACCACTCTTGGCGAATCCGCCGCTATAATAGCAATCCGCCGTTATAATAGCAATCCGCCGTTATAACAGCAATCCACCATTATAATAGCAATCCGGCGCTATAATAGCAATCTGGCGCTATAATAGCAATCCACCATTATAATAGCAATCCGGCGCTATAATAGCAATCCACCGTTATAATAGCAATCCGCCGCTATGATAGAAATCTGTCGTTATAATAGCAATCCGCCGTTATAATAGCAATCCACCGTTATAATAGCAATCCGTCGTTATAATAGCAATCCGTCGTTATAATAGCAATCCGTCGTTATAATAGCAATCCACCGTTATAATAGCAATAGCAATCCGTCGTTATAATAGCAATTCCGTCGTTATAATAGCAATCCGTCATTTTAATAGCAATAGCAATCCGTCATTTTAATAGCAATAGCAATCCGTCATTATAATAGCAATCCGTCGTTATAGCAATAGCAATCCGCCGTTATAATAGCAATCCGTCGTTATAATAGCAATCCACCATTATAATAGCAATCCGCCGTTATAATAGCAATCTGTCGTTATAATAGCAATCCGTCGTTATAATAGCAATTCCGTCGTTATAATAGCAATCCACCGCTATAATAGCATTCCGCCGTTATAATAGCATTCCGCCGTTATAATAGCATTCCGCCGTTATAATAGCAATCCGTCGTGATAATAGCAATCCACCGCTATAATAGCAATCCGCCGTTATAATAGCATTCCGCCGTTATAATAGCAATCCACCGCTATAATAGCAATCCGCCGTTATAATAGCATTCCGCCGTTATAATAGCAATCCGCCGTTATAATAGCAATCCGTCGTTATAATAGCAATCCACCGCTATAATAGCAATCCGCCGTTATAATAGCAATCCGTCGTTATAATAGCAATCCGTCGTTATAATAGCAATCCACCGCTATAATAGCATTCCGCCGTTATAATAGCATTCCGCCGTTATAATAGCAATCCGTCGTGATAATAGCAATCCACCGCTATAATAGCAATCCATCGTTATAATAGCATTCCGTCGTTATAATAGCAATCCACCGCTATAATAGCAATCCGTCGTTATAATAGCAATCCACCGCTATAATAGCAATCCGCCGTTATAATAGCAATCCGTCGTTATAATAGCAATCCGTCGTTATAATAGCAATCCACCGCTATAATAGCATTCCGCCGTTATAATAGCATTCCGCTGTTATAATAGCATTCCGCCGTTATAATAGCAATCCGCCGTTATAATAGCATTCCGTCGTTATAATAGCAATCCGCCGTTATAATAGCAATCCGTCGTTATAATAGCAATCCGTCGTTATAATAGCAATCCACCGCTATAATAGCATTCCGCCGTTATAATAGCAATCCACCGCTATAATAGCAATCCGTCGTTATAATAGCAATCCGTCGTTATAATAGCAATCCGTCGTTATAATAGCAATCCACCGCTATAATAGCATTCCGCCGTTATAATAGCAATCCGCCGTTATAATAGCAATCCACCGCTATAATAGCATTCCGCCGTTATAATAGCAATCCGCTGTTATAATAGCAATCCACCGCTATAATAGCAATCCGTCGTTATAATAGCAATCCGTCGTTATAATAGCAATCCGTCGTTATAATAGCAATCCACCGCTATAATAGCAATCCGTCGTTATAATAGCAATCCGTCGTTATAATAGCAATCCACCGCTATAATAGCAATCCGTCGTTATAATAGCAATCCACCGTAATAATTGCAATCCGTCGTTATAATAGCAATCCGTCGTTATAATAGCAATCCGCCGTTATAATTGCAATCCGTCGTTATAATAGCAATCCGTCGTTATAATAGCAATCCGTCGTTATAATAGCAATCCACCGCTATAATAGCAATCCGTCGTTATAATTGCAATCCGTCGTTATAATAGCAATCCGCCGTTGTAATTGCAATCCGTCGTTATAATAGCAATCCGTCATTATAATAGCAATCCACCGCTATAATAGCATTCCGTCGTTATAATAGCAATCCGTCGTTATAATAGCAATCCACCACTATAATAGCATTCCGCCGTTATAATAGCAATCCGCTGTTATAATAGCAATCCACCGCTATAATAGCAATCCGCCGTTATAATTGCAATCCGTCGTTATAATAGCAATCCGTCGTTATAATAGCAATCCACCGTAATAATTGCAATCCGTCGTTATAATAGCAATCCGTCGTTATAATTGCAATCCGTCGTTATAATAGCAATCCGTCGTTATAATAGCAATCCACCGCTATAATAGCAATCCGTCGTTATAATAGCAATCCACCGTAATAATTGCAATCCGTCGTTATAATAGCAATCCGTCGTTATAATAGCAATCCGCCGTTATAATTGCAATCCGTCGTTATAATAGCAATCCGTCGTCGTTATAATAGCAATCCACCGCTATAATAGCAATCCGTCGTTATAATAGCAATCCACCGTAATAATTGCAATCCGTCGTTATAATAGCAATCCGTCGTTATAATAGCAATCCGCCGTTATAATTGCAATCCGTCGTTATAATAGCAATCCGCCGCTATAATAGCAATCCGCCGTTATAATAGCAATCCGTCGTTATAATAGCAATCCGTCGTTATAATAGCAATCCGTCGTTATAATAGCAATCCGTCGTTATAATAGCAATCCGCCGCTATAATAGCAATCCGCCGTTATAATAGCAATCCGCTGTTATAATAGCAATCCGTCGTTATAATAGCAATCCGCTGTTATAATAGCAATCCGCCGTTATAATTGCAATCCGTCGTTATAATAGCAATCCACCGCTATAATAGCATTCCGCCGTTATAATAGCAATCCGCTGTTATAATAGCAATCCACCACTATAAGAGCAATCCGCCGTTATAATAGCAATCCGCTGTTATAATAGCAATCCACCACTATAAGAGCAATCCGCCGTTATAATAGCAATCCGTCGTTATAATAGCAATCCGCTGTTATAATAGCAATCCACCACTATAAGAGCAATCCGCCGTTATAATAGCAATCCGCTGTTATAATAGCAATCCACCACTATAAGAGCAATCCACCGTAATAATTGCAATCCGTCGTTATAATAGCAATCCGTCGTTATAATAGCAATCCGCCGTTATAATTGCAATCCGTCGTTATAATAGCAATCCACCGCTATAATAGCATTCCGCCGTTATAATAGCAATCCGCTGTTATAATAGCAATCCACCACTATAAGAGCAATCCGCCGTTATAATAGCAATCCGCTGTTATAATAGCAATCCACCACTATAAGAGCAATCCGCCGTTATAATAGCAATCCGCTGTTATAATAGCAATCCGCCACTATAATAGCAATCCGCCGTGGAACAAGCGCGCCTGCTCTTAAAGGGAATGTGAGATGTCGCTCTGATTGGTTTATTTGCACGTTCAGACCAACACATTTTAGATTTGCGTCGGGCATTTATCCCGCCGGTGTAATAGCAACAGTGCCGAGATCCGCCCACAGAGTTACTTGCGTTTCACGTTTGTGCGTTTCAGATCGTTAAAATAGGGCCCTTAATATTAAAGTATGCTTGTCCTAATCTCCGGATGTTGTTGTGTTTCAGGAGGAGAAGCGAAGGGAACGCCATCTTGGAGACGGTGTGTCACGACCCAGCGCTGGCGTTTCGTGGTCAGTTTCTGAAGGACTTCAACAGCAGCATCTGTGAGATGAAGCGAGTGAAGGGGACGGAGGACGACTTCATCTGCTCCTGTAATGAAGAGGAGTGTAACGACCTGCTCATCTTCACTAACGGTCAGTTTCACAGGCTCTTACACTCTCGTAAGTCAAGTCACCTTTATTTATAGAGTGCTTTTGACAATACAGTGTTTCAAAGCAGCTTTACAGAGATAACAGGAAAATAATGCAACAGAGTTTGTTTCTAGGAGACAATAGCGTCATAGTCCAGCTTAAGTAAGTTCAGTGATGGTTCATTTTTGTTGTAAAAAAGTTATTAATTTAGCTCATTTATATATCTAGCCGCTCTGGAGAGAACCTTGATGTCATCGTCCAGCTTCTCATATAATGGTGTCAATGCAGGCAGATCAATAATATTGTTGAATATTAAATTGAAATGTCCCCAACTAAGCAAGCCAAAGGTGAAAAAAGTGACAGTGGCAATGAAGCACAACTCCATCAGTGACAGAATGGAGAAAAAAACCTTAACAAAACTCAAAGGCTCTGTAAGGAACCAGAAATGGTTCTTCTATGGCATTGCTGTGAAAAAAAGAGTGAATCTGACCGATGATGATAGAGAGGATCAAAAGTTTGGGGTTGATAAGACTTTTTTATTCATTAAGGATGCATTGAATGAATTTTCAGTATTTAAAAGATTAAACAAGGAAAGTGATCCTTTAACTCATCAAAGATGCATTAATCTGATCAAAAGTGAAAGTAAAGACATTTATAATGTTAAAAAGATTCTATTTAAATAAATCTCTATAAATATTTATGTGGTGAAATGCTGTGTAATGAGTGTTATGACGGTATACCGTATCTCTTAAATGTCCGTGTAGTTTGAACTCGCCGCTGAAACTGCTCTCTCCGGGAAGCTTTGCGTTTATAGAGCTAATCAAATATTTCGTGTCTAATTATTTACGTATGTGGCAAGTATCCGTGTAAAAAGCGGGATAATGTACATTCAGTGGTTGTTATCTCAGAATAAACCCCTTCAGGCTGATGCAAGACCTGATCCTGACGGGGTTTATTCTGAGAACACACACACACACACACACACACTTGAAGGGAGTTTATTCTGAGATAACACACACACACACACACTTGAAGGGGGTTTATTCTGAGATAACACACACACCAGAAGGGGGTTTATTCTGAGATATCTCACACACACACACTTGAAGGGGTTTATTCTGAGATAACACACACACACACACACACCTGAAAGGGGGTTTATTCTGAGATAACACACACACACACACACACACACACACACCTGAAGGGAGTTTATTCTGAGATAACACACACACACACACACACACACACACACACACCTGAAGGGGGTTTATTCTGAGATAACACACACACACACACACACCTGAAAGGGTGTTTATTCTGAGATAACACACACACACACACCTGAAGGGGGTTTATTCTGAGATAACACACACACACACACACACACATGTCTGGTTCGCTATCTTTGTGGGGACTCTCCATAGGCGTAATGGTTTTTATACTGTACAAACTATATATTCTGTCCCCTTACACTGCCCCTGTCCCTAAACCTACCCATCACAGGAGACATTCTGCATTTTTACATTTTCAAAAAACATTACTTAGTGTGATTTATACGCTGTTCTCCTCATGGGGACCGCTGGCTGGTCCCCACAATGTAGGTGATTTCAGGTTTTACTATACTTGTGGGGACATTTGGTCCCCACAATGTAATATAAACACGAGCACCTGAAGGGGGTTTATTCTGAGATAACACACACACACACACACACCTGAAGGGGGGTTATTCTGAGATAACAGACACACACACACAGACATACACACCTGAAGGGTGGTTATTCTGAGATAACAGACACACACACACAGACACACACACCTGAAGGGGGGTTATTCTGAGATAACACACACACACACACACACACACACCTGAAGGGGGTTATTCTGAGATAACAACCGGCTGAATGTACCTTATCCTTTACTTATACAGACTAGCGGTGTAACGAGACCGTCATGTCATGATTCGATACATGATACTGAACTCACGATACGATATTATTGCGATACTCCAAAACATATAATAAAAGGCTAACAAAAGATTAACTGTTAATTAAAATGCTAATTTGATATTACATTGTGTGTGTAAATGAATAGGCTTGGACTTGGTGCTGGAAACACAATGAACAATAGAGACACCAGAATAACAATATTCATGATTCTGAAGCTGATTTGATATATTTAAAATAATGTCGGACACTTTTTACTGGTAACATCAGACATTTGGCGTTATCAGGACACACAGATATTCCCCCATTGTATTATTATACTTTATATTCAACATTATAGTTTAATGTAGTACTGACACAATCTCTGAAAACGTAAAAAAAATACTGGAGACTTTTGTGCACACACACACTCTTGGGTAACGCCTGTGTGTCTGTAAAGCTTCAGACGTGTGGTTTCCTCCTGTCTGTGTGTAAAGATCATCTCAGTGTTTTTACAGCCACGTGTTATTTGTGTGTGTGTCTGCGCACATGTGCGGTTGTGTTGTGCTGCACATCACTCTGTGTTTAATGTAACAAGGGGCTTTTGCAGAAGGAAAAGCATCACTCACGATTTTTTCTTTTTTTTTTCAGAAATGTCTAGAATCTTGATTTAGATTTGTTAAACAGGAAGCCGCATCATGTGACTCTGTGGAAACTTTTGGTGCAGAAAATATCTGTGATCACAACGTCTGTTTTCCAGTACAAATATATAAACATCCTTAAATCAAGATACATCTGAGATGCAAAAGGACATTATAAATTAAGTTTGTTTTCTGATAACCTGATGAAGTGAGTTAGTGCTTGAAACGAATATCTGCCAATGTCGGAAAAATAATCTTGTTTTCCCTTTGAATTATGATTTATTTTTATGGCTTTACTTTTCAAAGTTTTAAAAACACTAATATTAAACTAAAACAAAAAAACTTAATAAAAACTATACAGGCAGGCATATTTAAAAATAAATAAAAAATTACAAAATCAGAACAAAATTGCTAAACCTTTCAATTTAAAATGAAACCAGAAGATATCAAAATAAAATATTAACACAAACTATAACTATCTCAATGATTCTAAAATAACGCTTATCATATTGGAAATGGAGATTTCAGAGGCTCGTTTGAATTTTCACAGCCTCGTTTTTATTAATGACACATTAAAGAGCATTTCCCATGAACATAATTACAGATTTGGCGAATTGCTAATTGACAGAAATATTGTTAAATGGAATTTTTTCTCTCTAAAATAAATGAATAAATATTATATAATTGACAGAAATATTGTTAAATGGAATTTTTTCTCTCTAAAATAAATATTATATAAATGTATGTATTGAAAATAAAATTGTAAAAGTTGTCATATATATATCTATATATTACATTTTAAATAATTATATAATTATTGTATATAATCAAATATAAATATAAAAACAATATATAAATATAAAAAACTATTATTTTTAAGTAATTAAAATTCTAAAAACTATATAATTTAAATATGAAATTTTGTAATAGATCATTTTAAAAATGTTTTTCTCTCTTAATAAAAAAATAAAATAAAAAAATGACACAATAAATATATAGTGCCTACCAATATCCATAATTACAGATTAAATTAATTGTTTAATGACAGAAATATTGTTAATGGATTTTTTTCCTCTAAAATAAACGAATAAATACTATATAAAAAATACTATATAAATGTATCCATTTTAATTGCATTTAATTTTTATGAGAAGTATTATTATATAATACATATATATACATACACATACAGTATACATACATTATATATATATATATATATATATATAACATTTTAAATTATATAATTATTATTGTATTTAATACTTCTTAAATAATTATGTATATATTTATTCAAAATGTTAGATTAATACTATATATTTTACTATATATACACTATCTCTTAAATAAATAAAAGCGGCAAAAAACCCTCTTAAAAAAGCTCAATTAGTAGTTGTGTTGTTGTCTTCAGGTGCGCATCTGGTCCCTCCCGATCCCGGATTGGATAAGCCGAAGCTCCCGCCTCTGCTGCTGGTCAGTGTGGTGCCGTCACTGGTCCTGCTGGTCTTGCTGATTTCGCTGCTCTACCTCTACTGCGCGTGTCAACTGCAGAAACTCAAACCGCCCGCAACCAAAGACACAGACAGCGAAACCCGCGCCATCATCATCATGGGCGACGACGACCGGGCCGACAACTGCCTGAACCACAACATGGAGCTTCTTCCCATCCAGCTGGACTCATCCGTCGGGAAAGGCCGATTCGCAGAGGTCTTCAGAGCCAGACTCAAACACTCTACTCAATCCTTCCAAACGGTGGCCGTGAAAATATTCCCATATGACGAATACGCCTCGTGGAAAACCGAATGGGAGATTTACTCCGACGCTGGGCTTCGGCACGAGAACGTCCTGCAGTTTTTTACCACCGAGGACCGGAAAGCGTCACGACAGTATTGGCTGGTAACGGCCTATCAGGAGCGAGGAAACCTGCAGGACTTCCTGTCGCAGCACGTGATTGGCTGGGACGAGCTGTGCCGATTGGCCGGTTCGCTGGCGAGGGGCGTGGCTCATCTTCACTCCGACCGGACGCCGTGTGGACAAGCTAAAGTGACCATCGTTCACCGAGACCTGAAGAGTGCAAACGTGCTGGTGAAGTCAGACCTCACGTGCTGTCTGTGTGACTTCGGTCTCAGTCTGAGACTCGACAACTACACGTCTCCTGAGGAACTGGCCAACAGCGGACAGGTGAGAGCGATCACGTACCGTCAGAGTTAGAAATAATGAGCTCTTTACTTCAGAGGGGGGAAACATAATCATAAGCAACAGTCCTATGCCTGGTTCAGATTACACGATTTTAGCCCGATTTTGGCACGATCCGTTTGACGTAGGGTGTCGTGGGGATTCGTAAACGACAACGGGCGTCGGGACGCAAGATTCGATCGTATCATCTCGTATAGTGTGTCATAGTGGGCGACAACCTACGTCGCGTCTGCGATGCTTCACGACATCACGACAAAAAGACTAGCGTGTTTAATTTTTTTTTACGGTCGTCCACGACGGGTCCCGTCACATGTATGAGGTTTTAACAGTCTGTTTTTGTAATATGTTATCGTTGTGGCAAGCTAGCAACATTATTTTACTTGTACTAATGGCTAAAAGTAAAAAATATATAAGAAAACAATATTTTACCTCAAGTTCTCTTTGGAGGATTGACAGCCCATACTGTCCTGTTCGAGCAATCCAGGAATGTGTCCATAGTCGGGTTTTCTTTCTTTTTTTAAGTTTTTCTGAACACAGGACAGCCAATACAACACTCACCGCTTCATCCATTGTTTGTTTACGTTCGTTTCCGGAAGTCACTCGCTAGTTTCGCCTTCCCCGTCGTTAAAGACGGCACGCGATTACTGGTCAGGAAGCAACGTGTAGTCTGACATGTTTCTTGTCCACGACACGACAAGATTTTAGGAGTCAAAATCGCGTAATCTGACACAGTGACTATCGTAACAGACAAAAAAATCGTGTAATCTGAACCAGGCGTTAGGCTGTGTGTCCACCAGAGCGTTTTTAGCCAGCTGAAAACACTAGACTCTGCTGAAAATGCCTAGCTGTGGGCGCTTGAGAGCGTTTCGAAGCGTTTACGCTTCGTTGCTATAATACAGAATATCCACAACACAGTTTACTTGTAACTGACTTCGCAGATAATTTGTTTCATACTAAAAAATTATTTTTCATCCATTTTGTTCGGTTAGCTCTGCTGGTTGATGTCGTTGTACAGAAAGAATGTGACAGTTGGTCGGTGTGGTATTAGCCCCGCCCCTCCTCCACTGTGATTGGTCGGTGTGGTATTAGCCCCGCCCCTCCTCCACTGTGATTGGTCGGCTGGGTAGAAAGTGACAGTGATGAGCGCTGCGTTTTACCCAAAGTTGAACATTCTTCAACTCTCGGCGACCAGTAAAAAACGCGGAGCGCTTCAGCGGGGAAAAAAACGCTCAGCGTCTCGTTACGCTCATGGCGTTCTAAAAACGCGGCGCTCCCATTGAAAACAATTTAAAAAACACGCCAGATGCGTGAAAAAACGCTTTGGTGGACAGTACTTAAGGTATATAACAAAAAAACAGTCCTTGGGAGGTAATGCTGCTAGCGCTCTGCTTTAATATCAGATCAGAGACATAAATCCAGGAGACTTCAGTCCACAAAACAATGGAACAAAGACTTAGTCAGGCAGGAATATCTCAAACGCCAAATCTTTGAGAATGACAACGCTTAAGCAAACATCAGGACTGAGCAATATTAAAGGGCAGTGAGGCCTTAAATATTTAAATATGGCTGATAATTAAGAGTAATTGTCAATTAAGAGTAATTGACTTCAACGGTTACCAAATCGTTGAAGTCCAAATCAATTTAGTTTCAAAGGGATTTGAAGTGCTTCAAAGGCTCTGGTCTTATCTAGCGAAACGATCGGTCATTTTCTAAAACAAATAAAGTGTATATACTTTTTAACCACAACTGTTGGTCTTGTGCTGGTCCATCACGTCATCCCGTTGGAAAGGTCACGCTGGACGTAGGCGTAAGTACCGCCCCGTTGTTTTAAACATCCAGGATACGCACACGAAAGGACCATTTTAAACAATAAACTGACACAAAGACATAAATATGTCATTCAACATACAATAAAATTTGACATTATCCTCCTCCTCCACGCTTGTAAACAATGGGGCGGTACTTACGCCTACGTCCAGCGTGACCTTTCCACCGTGATGGACCAGCACAAGACCAACAGTTGTGGTTAAAAAGTATTTACATTTTTATTTGTTTTAGAAAAGGAGAAAATTATTGCACTTGAATTATTACAAAATAATGAAATAATGTTAAAGACTGTAAGAGAAACGGACACGTGTTTTACCCACACACTCAAAAATAATGTTGATGATTTTGATTTCAGAAAGATCAAAGCATTATTTAAAGAGGAAATGACACGGTGCAACATGGAACTGAAAGTGCATGACTGACACAAATCCTGTTTCTCTTTCATTCAGAAAAAAATAATGAAGTGAATGTATTATTCATATAATAATGTAATAATTCAGTTTTTTTGTTTTATTTTATGCAACCAATTAAAAGATAGCACTGGTATTTTGCTGGAAAAGAAACATTTAAAAATAAAAGTCTGTAATATGTTTTATATTAAAATTAATGTAGCATAACTCTGGTGTGTGTTTGGTGTGTTCCTTGAGGGTGTGTGTTTGGTGTGTTCCTCGAGTTGGTGTGTGTTTGGTGTGTTCCTCGAGCTGGTGTGTGTTTGGTGTGTTCCTCGAGCTGGTGTGTGTTTCTTGAGCTGTTGTGTGTTTGGTGTGTTTTCCTCAAGCTGGTGTGTGTTTCTCAAGCTGGTGTGTGATTTGTGTGTTCCTCAAGCTGGTGTGTGTTTCTCGAGCTGGTGTGTGTTTGGTGTGTTCCTCAAGCTAGTGTGTGTTTGGTGTGTTCCTCGAGCCGGTGTGTGTTTGGTGTGTTCCTCAAGCTAGTGTGTGTTTGGTGTGTTCCTCGAGCTGGTGTGTGTTTGGTGTGTTACTCGAGGTTGTGTGTTTGGTGTGTTCCTCGAGCTAGTATGTGTTTGGTGTGTTCCTCGAGCTAGTATGTGTTTGGTGTGTCCCTCGACCTGGTGTGTGTTTGGTGTGTTCCTCAACCTAATGTGTGTTTGGTGTGTTCCTCAAGCTGGTGTGTGTTTGGTGTGTTCCTCGAGCTGGTGTGTGTTTGGTGTGTTCCTCGAGCTGGTGTGTGTTCCTCAAGCTGGTGTGTGTTTCTTGAGCTGCTGTGTGTTTGGTGTGTGTTCCTCAAGCTAGTGTGTGTTTGGTGTGTTCCTCGAGCTGGTGTGTGTTTGGTGTGTTCCTCGAGCTGGTGTGTGTTTGGTGTGTTCCTCGAGCTAGTATGTGTTTGGTGTGTTCCTCGAGCTGGTGTGTGTTTGGTGTGTTCCTTGAGCTAGTGTGTGTTTGGTGTGTTCCTCGAGCTGGTGTGTGTTTGGTGTGTTCCTCGAGCTGGTGTGTGTTTGGTGTGTTCCTCGAGCTAGTGTGTGTTTGGTGTGTTCCTCGAGCTGGTGTGTGTTTGGTGTGTTCCTCGAGCTAGTATGTGTTTGGTGTGTTCCTCGAGCTAGTATGTGTTTGGTGTGTTCCTCGACCTGGTGTGTGTTTGGTGTGTTCCTCAACCTAATGTGTGTTTGGTGTGTTCCTCGAGCTGGTGTGTGTTTGGTGTGTTCCTCGAGCTGGTGTGTGTTTGGTGTGTTCCTCGAGCTGGTGTGTGTTCCTCAAGCTGGTGTGTGTTTCTTGAGCTGCTGTGTGTTTGGTGTGTGTTCCTCAAGCTAGTGTGTGTTTGGTGTGTTCCTCAAGCTGGTGTGTGTTTGGTGTGTTCCTCGAGCTAGTGTGTGTTTGGTGTGTTCCTCAAGCTAGTGTGTGTTTGGTGTGTTCCTCGAGCTAGTGTGTGTTTGGTGTGTTCCTCGAGCTGGTGTGTGTTTGGTGTGTTCCTCGAGCTGGTGTGTGTTTGGTGTGTTCCTCGAGCTGGTGTGTGTTCCTCAAGCTGGTGTGTGTTTCTTGAGCTGTTGTGTGTTTGGTGTGTGTTCCTCAAGCTAGTGTGTGTTTGGTGTGTTCCTCGAGCTGGTGTGTGTTTGGTGTGTTCCTCGAGCTGGTGTGTGTTTGGTGTGTTCCTCGAGCTGGTGTGTGTTTGGTGTGTTCCTCAAGCTAGTGTGTGTTTGGTGTGTTCCTCGAGCTGGTGTGTGTTTGGTGTGTTCCTCGAGCTGTTGTGTGTTTGGTGTGTGTTCCTCAAGCTAGTGTGTGTTTGGTGTGTTCCTCGAGCTGGTGTGTGTTTGGTGTGTTCCTCGAGCTAGTATGTGTTTGGTGTGTTCCTCGACCTGGTGTGTGTTTGGTGTGTTCCTCGACCTGGTGTGTGTTTGGTGTGTTCCTCAACCTAATGTGTGTTTGGTGTGTTCCTCAAGCTAGTGTGTGTTTGGTGTGTTCCTCGAGCTGGTGTGTGTTTGGTGTGTTCCTCAAGCTAGTGTGTGTTTGGTGTGTTCCTCGAGCTAGTATGTGTTTGGTGTGTTCCTCGACCTAATGTGTGTTTGGTGTGTTCCTCAAGCTGGTGTGTGTTTGGTGTGTTCCTCGAGCTGGTGTGTGTTTGGTGTGTTCCTCGAGCTGGTGTGTGTTCCTCAAGCTGGTGTGTGTTTCTTGAGCTGCTGTGTGTTTGGTGTGTGTTCCTCAAGCTAGTGTGTGTTTGGTGTGTTCCTCGAGCTGGTGTGTTTTTGGTGTGTTCCTCGAGCTGGTGTGTGTTTGGTGTGTTTGGTGTGTTCCTCGAGCTAGTGTGTGTTTGGTGTGTTCCTCGAGCTGGTGTGTGTTTGGTGTGTTCCTCGAGCTGGTGTGTGTTTGCTGTGTTCCTCAAGCTAGTGTGTGTTTGGTGTGTTCCTCGAGCTGGTGTGTGTTTGGTGTGTTCCTCGAGCTGGTGTGTGTTTGGTGTGTTCCTCAAGCTAGTGTGTGTTTGGTGTGTTCCTCGAGCTGGTGTGTGTTCCTCAAGCTAGTGTGTGTTTGGTGTGTTCCTCAAGCTAGTGTGTGTTTGGTGTGTTCCTTGAGCTGGTGTGTGTTTGGTGTGTTTGGTGTGTTCCTTGAGCTAGTGTGTGTTTGGTGTGTTCCTCGAGCTGGTGTGTGTTTGGTGTGTTCCTCGAGCTGGTGTGTGTTTGGTGTGTTCCTCGAGCTAGTGTGTGTTTGGTGTGTTCCTCGAGCTAGTGTGTGTTTGGTGTGTTCCTCGAGCTGGTGTGTGTTTGGTGTGTTCCTCGAGCTGGTGTGTGTTTGGTGTGTTCCTCAAGCTAATGTGTGTTTGGTGTGTTCCTCGAGCTGGTGTGTGTTTGGTGTGTTCCTCAAGCTAATGTGTGTTTGGTGTGTTCCTCGAGCTGGTGTGTGTTTGGTGTGTTCCTCAAGCTAATGTGTGTTTGGTGTGTTTCTTGAGCTGTTGTGTGTTCCTCAAGCTGGTGTGTGTTCCTCGAGCTGGTGTGTGTTCCTCGAGCTGGTGTGTGTTCCTCGAGCTGGTGTGTGTTCCTCAAGCTGGTGTGTGTTCCTCAAGGTGGTGTGTGTTTGGTGTGTTTCTCGAGCTGTTGTGTGCTCCTCAAGCTGGTGTGTGTTTGGTGTGTTTCTTGAGCTGTTGTGTGCTCCTCAAGCTGGTGTGTGTTCCTCAAGGTGGTGTGTGTTTGGTGTGTTTCTCGAGCTGTTGTGTGTTCCTCAAGGTGGTGTGTGTTTGGTGTGTTCCTCAAGCTGGTGTGTGTTCCTCAAGGTGGTGTGTGTTTGGTGTGTTTCTCGAGCTGTTGTGTGTTCCTCAAGGTGGTGTGTGTTTGGTGTGTTTCTCGAGCTGGTGTGTGCTCCTCAAGCTGGTGTGTGTTCCTCAAGGTGGTGTGTGTTTGGTGTGTTTCTCGAGCTGGTGTGTGTTCCTCAAGCTGGTGTGTGTTCCTCAAGGTGGTGTGTGTTTGGTGTGTTTCTCGAGCTGTTGTGTGTTCCTCAAGCTGGTGTGTGTTTGGTGTGTTTCTTGAGCTGTTGTGTGCTCCTCAAGCTGGTGTGTGTTCCTCAAGGTGGTGTGTGTTTGGTGTGTTTCTCAAGCTGGTGTGTGTTCCTCAAGCTGGTGTGTGTTCCTCAAGCTGGTGTGTGTTCCTCAAGGTGGTGTGTGTTTGGTGTGTTTCTTGAGCTGGTGTGTGTTCCTCAAGCTGGTGTGTGTTCCTCAAGGTGGTGTGTGTTTGGTGTGTTTCTTGAGCTGGTGTGTGTTCCTCAAGCTGGTGTGTGTTCCTCAAGCTGGTGTGTGTTCCTCAAGGTGGTGTGTGTTTGGTGTATTTCTTGAGCTGTTGTGTGTTCCTCAAGCTGGTGTGTGTTCCTCAAGCTGGTGTGTGTTCCTCAAGCTGGTGTGTGTTCCTCAAGGTGGTGTGTGTTTGGTGTGTTTCTTGAGCTGTTATGTGTTCCTCAAGCTGGTGTGTGTTCCTCAAGCTGGTGTGTGTTCCTCAAGCTGGTGTGTGTTCCTCAAGCTGGTGTGTGTTCCTCAAGCTGGTGTGTGTTCCTCAAGCTGGTGTGTGTTCCTCAGGTGGGCACGGCGCGGTACATGGCTCCAGAAGTGCTGGAGTCCCGGATGGACCTGGAGAACATCGAGTCCTTCAAACAGGCAGATGTTTACTCCATGGCTCTGGTTCTGTGGGAGATCGTGTCCAGATGCAGCGCCACTGGAGGTAAAAACACCTGTCAATACTATACACACACACACACACACACACACACACACTGAACGAGGAAGGATGATAGATCTGACCGGATCCCAATCCACAGACCAAGCTCTTTGGAGAAATGAAGAGTAATTATTTAATAGAGCACCTCGTCTGAGGTAAAAATGGTAAATGGACTGCATTTATATAGCGCTTTCACAGACCCAATGGCCACTAAAGCGCTTTACATTTGCCTCACATTCACCCATTCATTCATACACCGACGGCGGTGTCAGCAATAGCCTTCCTGTATGGTTTTGTTTTTGTTGTTTAAAAGACATGTCAGGTTTGAGTGTACATGCAGGACGAATAGTGTTTGTAAAAACCCTGGAGAAACACTTCCCATAATGCCGTCAATCAAACTCATCACATGCTGTCAGACTTTGACACATTTTGAAGTTTAATATGTTTCGAGGTTTGACGTGTGTGTGTCTGTGTGTCTGCAGACGTGCGGGATTACGAGCCTCCGTTCGGGAAGCTGAAGGAGCATCCGTGTGTGGAGAGCATGAAGGATGATGTCATCAGAGATCGACTGAGACCCGAGATACCGGCCAGCTGGAGCAACCACATGGTACAGCCGAAGAATACTCTGTTGTTAACACCGCTCGCACATGCGCACTGAACTTGTTTTGGACTAATCAGTTGTTCCACAAGGTGGCAGCACTGGCCCGGCCCGATGTTTCACAGCAGAAAACACAACAGTTGATAATATACGCATAATATCAATACACTCTATATAAACACCATGATCATAATTGATCAACATTAGATTTAATTTAATTCAAAAACAGCCTTTTCATGTTTAATAATCACATTAGGCCATATTGTAATTCCCATGATTAAAACTTTCTTATGCCATGTAAATGTATAATAAATAATGTATGACCGTATGTATGAAACTAAACAGAAGTGTTTGTGAGGCTCTCACTGAGTTTCTGCCATAATCTCTGTGTGTGTGTGTGTGTGTGTGTGTGTGTGTGTGTTCAGGGCGTTCATCTCCTGAGCTCCACCATCGAGGAGTGCTGGGATCACGACCCCGAGGCCCGACTGACGGCGCAGTGTGTCGTGGAGCGCGTCAGTGACATCATCAGCTCTGACATCATCACGAGCACAGGGGATTCTGGGAGCGACAACAAGTAGAGCAATCACCTGATCATGGACCTTTACACACACCTGTGACTCGAGCACTTTACAGGAACAGATGAACGTTTACACGCGTCAGGACAGGAGATTTTTATTCACTTAAACTGCAAAAACATCATATGTTCTTCCTCGGTCTCGGTTTCCTGTATAAACATCTAAACACTCTTAAATCGACATACATCTACTGGAGATTCACAATGACTGACGATAGAAAGTCTTGTTTTCTGAAAAATGCATCAAAACTAATCAAGAAAATCTGCGAATGGACTTAATTCAAAGGAAAACAAGTTTAAGACGTCATATATTTGTCATGTTGTTTTCTCTAGTATCTTGATTTAAGAGTGTTTAGATGTTTGTACTGGCAAACTAGACAAGTCTTTTTTGCAGTGTTTGAACTAATATTCAGTATCAAGAGCACGTGTATGATGTCAGTTGCTCGTTATGTATTATTATTATCATTAAGCTTCAGGGAAAATATGCTTCGCTGACGTGAAACACTCAAACACAGCAATCACTGATGACGGCCATTCTCACACACACACACACCTGTGACTCGAGCACTTTACAGCAACAGATTTATTCAGCTAAACTGCAGAAAATGATGCTCTTCCTCAGTGTAGAAACATCTGAACACTCTTAAATCTACATTTACTGGAGATTCACAATAGCTATGTTTCCATCCACACGTTTTTATCCGCATTAAGGGATATCGAATGAAAAATGCCTTATGGAAACAGTAAAATTGACTTGATTTAAGAGTGTTTAGTCGATGAATATCGACTGAAATGAAATACGGTCGGTCTCATCGGATTTTGTCTTGATCGATATACGGCTTATGCGATAAACGCTGATGGAAACGTTATTATGGCGCGATCCATTTTGCCTAGCAAAACTTAGTTCGCAAATGTTTGCTTGAATGTTGTGCAATTCGGTGAGAAAATGAATGGAAACGCCTTAACATGTCTCAAATCAATTCGATATACCAATTTGATCGCAAAACAGCATGTGACGTCATTATGCACAGGGTTTTATTCGCTTTAAAGCCGTTTGATGGAAACACACTTTCACCAGCTTTATTCGCATGAGGTTTTTTACCGAACTTCAGATAATTCGATTGACAAGTGGATGGAAACTTGGCTAATGACTGAAGATATAGGCCTAAGTCACACTTCCTGCTTCCGGAGCGCGGAGTAGGGATCCAGAACTTCCGGTCAACAGTATTTCTCCATAAGGATTTAGATGATCAGCCATAATGTCTAAACCTTCCGAGGTAGACTGACCACGAGCTATGAGGTTGTGAAACAGGTTTTTGCTCCTGTAGAAGCTGTAAGTTCGTATGAAATCAACCTTGCTTTAAGAAAAACATGTTTTATCCGTGATCTTATGAAAAAAACTACACTACCCACAATCCTAAGCGTAGCAGCAACGTCTGCTGATTGGTCCGACTCGCTGTTACCATAGAAACGTTTACCTTACTGGCGAACGGCTAGAGCTATAACAACAATGTCAGGCTACACCCGCAGCGTGTACACTTTCCTCAGTTTGGACGTTTCCACTTGAGAGTTTTCATTTACCATCATCGTGGTACCATCATCATACCACATCGTCATCTGTGACTTCAGGCCGGGTGCGGAGAGATTTGGTCCAGCCGTATCTATCGGACTCCGCCACCGTAAAAAGCTAACCGGGAGAGCCGTATCCCTTCTAAAAGACGATTTTCCGGTCTTCAAATTTTTCGTGACATAGGCCTATTAAGTCTTGTTTTCTGAAAAATGCATCGAAATTAATCAAGAAAAAATATCTGCTAATGGACTGCTGATAAACTTGATGCAAAGGAAAACAAGAATCTTTGGCAGATATTTGGTCTTGTTTTAAGCACAAACTCGCTCAATTTTGATTTATATTAACTTTATATTTTCTCTAGTAAATGAGTGTGTGAATGAGTCAATGACTTGATTTAAGAGTGTTTAGATGTTTGTGCTGGATAACGAGACAAAAATATACGGTCTTTTGTGCAGTGTATGAACTAATCTTCAGCATCAAGAGCACGTGTATGATGTCAGTTGCTCGTTATGTATTATTATAATTAAGCTTCAGGGAAAATATGCTTCGCTGGCGTGAGGAAACATGGAGGAAGAAAATTGATCAAAATTCAAACGCAAAGGATTCTGGGACATGTGAACTCTGCAAGAACATCCAAGAGACTCTGTGAACTTACAGTATTATAAAGCCACGAAAACCTTTATGTACAGGATTATAAATCAGATCAAATCCAGCTGATTTAAGTGTTAATTATAAGAAAATGCATGAATTAACCAAAGAGAACTGTGAACCAAAGATGATCCTGATGAAAGAGATGAAATATGAATTCTGCTGTATTGAGACTCTCAGGTGAAGCTGTTTATTAATGTGAAATACAGTCTGAAGACTTTTACACGCGTGCCTTACAGAGTAAAGACTGATCTCATTCAGATGAATGTTGATTATCAGTTAATATTTGTTAATTAGTATCTAATTCTTCAGCATATTAAATATCAACATCCAGTTTATAAAAGCAACATTTATAAAAGAAAAAGCACTTTTTGTAATGCATATATATCATTGTGTAAATTTGTCTGTCATTGTGTAAACTCATAAAATCATTGATTATTTGAGGATGTTATTGTGTGTTATTTTGTGTGATACACTGCAGCTGATGCTTGAAATCAACATGAAATCAAATTTGATTTACTCGATTTACTTTCTTAATGCATGTTTCTGGTCATCAGTGCAAATCAGTCTTCAGGAAAAACACAGACCTTTTTATTTTTTCATGCAGCGTCATATAGAGACACATGAAGGATAAAATTGAATCAAATTATAGACGTAAATTGAACTACAAATAGGCTTATTTAATTTCTTTTTTAATCTCATTCAGTGACCAGACATTCTACAAACCAACTCGGTTTTGTTTGTTTTTTGCAAATCGATCAAATTATGAATTATGATCAAATCTGAATCTGAATGAAGGTGTTTGATTAAAGCTACTAAATCCACTATTGTTAAACTCACAGTTAGCACTAAACTATTGTTTAGGGACTTGTCATAGTCTAATAGAGAAGCAACGGTTGAACTGCTTCACAGAACTGAAATATGGCTAAGAAATGACATGAAAAGAGGAAGCTTTTCTTGTATTGACAGTATAAGAAAAAACGGTGTGATTTACTTCTAAAACAATAATTCACATTCTCTGACAAAAAGAAGACATTTATGAAGATCCATCCAAGAGATCCACAGGATGCTTTTAAGAATTCATAAGACAAATTGTGTTCCAAAGAAACTTTGGTAACACTTTTTGATAAGTACAGTAATAAAGTACAAATCATTAATAAACTACAAGTTTAGTTAATAGTTAATATATTGTAGTCTCCACATTGTTTATGTATTAAAAGTCAATATACAAATAGTGTGTTCTTTATTCTTTGTCACTCAAATTAACACAATTTAAACAGATTTGTTAGTCAGTTTTAGACAATTAATGTTAGCCTGCTCGAGATACTTAATACAAATACTTTGTTTCTTAACATCCACCAGATATATAGACTTAAATTTAAATAAAAAGTTTATTTTCAAAATGTGTGCGATAGAGGATAAAACAATTCAGCATGAGGATTCAAATTATCATTTATATTTTATTAAAACTGAATCCAATCACATAAATTATTCTGAAATAAAATATGTTATACACATCAGCACAATATACAGTATGAAATGCACAGTTCAAATAGTAAGTGTGACTTGTTTTAGACCCTTGTTCTTTTGTCCACTTTAGCAACATGGCCGTTCACCCAGTTGGTCTCTGGATCGACACGGAACTCTACCTGATAATATCTGAAACCTGAGGGGAAAAGGACAAAACAAGATTTAGATCAAAGTTTTGTAATGGAGTGTCTCTTTCAGATTGACTTTGCAGTTTGAAAATGAAATAATGTTTAAGATGACACTCACACAATGGCTCGTCTGGGACAGTTGCTGCTGGACACCAGTTTCAGAGGAATCTTCACTTTATTGAACTCCATAGCAGTTTGATTGTGCCTCAATAATTGCACTGCGCTCTGAAATATGAAGACAAATATGTCAACCCGATCACACTAAATGCGTCTTTATAGCACGCATGTGTATTGTCGTGTAATTTATACGCTAAAGTGAGTTTTTACGTGCATAGGATACGCATTGGTTGGTTAGGGTAGGTTTAGGTGTGGTGTGGGGTTATTACACGCAAATGAACTGCGTATCAAATGCACGCAAAAAACTGCGTCTCATATGCACGTAAAAACTCATTTTCGCGTATAAATTACACGACAATACACCATGCGTGTTATAGAGACGCATTTACGTGAGAACATTCCCATGCAAAAAAAAATTAAGACAAAAGTTTTCAGTTAGATAAATCTATATTTTCAAATCACCTAATGAAACTAAACCTTCCATACATAATCTGAAACCAATACATTTGATCTTAATTAACAATCTAAGAGTCAGGGACGGATTATGGCGATGATGTGCCCTGGGCACGGATGTCTCAAAAGCCCCCTTCCCCAATTTTTTAGACAACAGTGTTGCACCTGTATGCACAGGTGCCACAATAGGGCAGGCAAGCCAGGCATTTCAAGGGGACCCCCGAGGGCTGATCATTTAAACAATCAGAAATGTTAATATACAGATGCAGCAACATCTCTGCATCCCCCTTAGTGGGGCCCCTCTCTCGTTACGCTCGTTATGCTTTTACCTTTTTCAAACTGGTG
This sequence comes from Semotilus atromaculatus, assembly GCA_031834385.1. Lineage (NCBI taxonomy): Eukaryota > Metazoa > Chordata > Actinopteri > Cypriniformes > Leuciscidae > Semotilus > Semotilus atromaculatus. Next base: position 2,670,053 of record JAULUF010000022.1, read on the forward strand.
CAGCGTTTACTCGCGGTAGGTAGAAAATGCATGATTTGATTTGTTAAACATGAAAAGGACTTATCCGTCTGGCATGGCAGCTCGCTCTAACTTTAACCTAGATAAATGCATATCCAAAGTGTTTGTGCGGAGTGTGCAGCGCGCACTGCATGGCAGGCGTCGGCGCGAACACTTGCATTTTCCTATCAACAGTGGAAACAACTTGAAATACTCTATCTTTTCTGGTCATAGGCCTATACAGAAAAGAATAATGCATCAGTCGCAAGTAGCTACTTTTATTTTTGTAAACTCATAATAACAAGAAAACGTTGTGCTTTTGTAAAATAAAATAAAACAAACAGGGCGCGCTTTCATCGTCTCCGTGGCGTGAACTGGAGCGCGTCTAAAAAATGAACTGAAACACAGTGTATAGCCTCAGATACATGATGAATATTTCTATATAAAGCTTGAAATGTCCACTTTTAAACGAAAAAAAATCGAATCGAAAGCAAATAGCCTACCGGCTGATTAGGCTGATAGGCTATGATATGAAAGGTGCATTTCTCTCTAAAGGCGCATCCACTTTACAGTGGAGATATAGATATGTTTGCAGCCGACACTGATTAAAAAAAAAAAGTTTTTTATTATCAAACAATAAAAATGACTAGGTTTTTTTCCAGACATATATTATCATTAGCCTGCTTTTGCCGGTGCTTTGCGGCAATATGCATGCGCTTGAGCGCGGAATAGGCTAGATGCCTCCATAAGCAGAAATTAATATTAACGTGAGATTACTCGACTAATTGCTTAAATGAATGACTATTAGTCGACTAGAAAAATCTTTAGTCAATTGCAATTCTAATCAATGCATTTAGGCTAGTTGACATTTATTTAATTAGTAATTCTATCCAGGTCTTTACGTTAAATTAGTTGAGTTAACAATTAGTTAATGAACTAAAATAATAAAACAAAGATTAAATTAAGATGCTATATAGCATTGCTTGTTCCACCACAAAAGACACTTTTTAAGGTGACAATCCGTTACACATTTGAAGATTTAGCCTACTGTATCGTGAAGATTGTTGTATTGTATTTTATCTTCTGTTATAAAGATGAAGATTGACATTTCGTTAAAAAATAAGCCCATAGGCTACTATTGTAAAACATAAACAACTTAGCCTATGTTCTGTTAGACGTTCTGCGTTTTGACTACTTTTTGAATTTTGTATAATTTCATCAACAGCATGTTGTTAGCATCAACAGACAGTGTTTGCATTTTAAAAAAAGCTGAAGATTGTTGGTAGCTTTTGTAGTAATTGAGCTTCTCTTGCTTCTTTGTCCTTTTTGTGCTTTCTTTTCATTGATCCACTTGCTTGTGGTTTTAAACTCATTTTTGTTTTTGAGTAACCGTCTTATACGCGTGACTTTTATATAACGCAATGCTTTTCACTCGCCTATAGCTGTCCTTCTCAACAGCGCAGCAATACATTAAAATTATTTATTTGATTTATTTACTAGTTAATACTTTGCAACTACAAAAAAAAATCACATTATTCCTCAATATTTAACACAATTTTACTGAAAATAAAAATAAAATAAAAATAATTATTTGAAAAGAATAGACTTTTTTTACAGGGCCCCCTGCTGGCCCAGTGCCCTGGGCAAGTGCCCAGTCGGCCCGTGCGTTAATCCGTGCCTGCTAAGAGTCCTCACCTCTTGAAGTCATCGGCATGGGAAGAAGAGAACCAGGACCAGCAGAAACATCAGGCTTCTCATTCTTCAAGATGTTTGTTTACAATGACAGAAAGACTCTTGTAGAGCTTGAAGATCTCAGAACAGAAGTGCTTTCAGGAAAGCAACACACGGCTTGGTGATGAAATAGATTCCTATCTTCAGGACCAAGCCGTGTGTTGCTTTCATGAAACACGTTTTCAGTGAATCTGAAAGAAAAGTAGGCCTACCCTCCAAATTCTCATATGTGTGACAAAGCAGAAAAAGGATGAAGGAAAGGAAGAGCATTCCTATGTAAAGGAATTTACATGAATGTCTCCTATATTAGAAGGAGCTCAGACGTTGTTCTGGACACTTCTGCTCTGAGATCTTCAAGCTCTACAAGAGTCTTTCTGTCATTGTGAACAAACATCTTGAAGAATGAGAAGCCTGATGTTTCTGCTGGTCCTGGTTCTCTTCTGCTCTGTGTAAACTTATTATTTAAATTTAAGTCTATATATCTGGTGGATGTTAAGAAACAAAGTATTTGTATTAAGTATCTCGAGCAGGCTAACATTAATTGTCTAAAACTGACTAACAAATCTGTTTAAATTGTGTTAATTTGAGTGACAAAGAATAAAGAACACACTATTTGTATATTGACTTTTAATACATAAACAATGTGGAGACTACAATATATTAACTATTAACTAAATTTGTAGTTTATTAATGATTTGTACTTTATTACTGTACTTATCAAAAAGTGTTACCAAAGTTTCTTTGGAACACAATTTGTCTTATGAATTCTTAAAAGCATCCTGTGGATCTCTTGGATGGATCTTCATAAATGTCTTCTTTTTGTCAGAGAATGTGAATTATTGTTTTAGAAGTAAATCACACCGTTTTTTCTTATACTGTCAATACAAGAAAAGCTTCCTCTTTTCATGTCATTTCTTAGCCATATTTCAGTTCTGTGAAGCAGTTCAACCGTTGCTTCTCTATTAGACTATGACAAGTCCCTAAACAATAGTTTAGTGCTAACTGTGAGTTTAACAATAGTGGATTTAGTAGCTTTAATCAAACACCTTCATTCAGATTCAGATTTGATCATAAAATCTTAGATTTAGTAGCCTACATTTAATGCTGAGCAAGGCCTGAAAAGAGGAAGCCGTTCCTGTTTGTTTGTTTATTAAGATTATTTATAATTCAATTCATTTCAATCAGAAATAATTACAACAGCATAATTGTAGATCGTGTTTATGGCCTCTGAAAAACCTTCTGTTTCTCCAGGAGATGCTCTTGCTTTTCATTTGAGGAGGTTTAAACGCATTATAAACACTATGACACATTTAAAATTAACAAATTACAATTTGTTATTATGTTTAAATAGATAATTACGGAAGCCCTGAACTCAACGTAAGGGCTTGATTCTCACTGCTTGATTTTTGCACCGTCTGAGAAAAATACGTGGCAAAGATGGATCACACGATCTCGTTTAAAAGCAGTTATTGGCCTATATGTGTAGTATTGTTTGAGCTTATTTTTCACTCTTGTGATGCGCATCAAGGTAAGAACAGAGTTCAGTTGTTTTACTTCTGCCCAGCAACAGAGAAACACGCGGTCATGAGGCGACCTACAAAAACTATACAAACTTCAAGACCATATAGACTACCTATTTAAAATGTAGTTTCTACACCCATATTTTCGCATATCGTTTACACACACAGGGTTGAGTAGCCTATTGCGGCAGACGAATTTTTCGAAATGTGCAGTTTGGAAATCTTCATAGCATACAATGTGTGATTTCAACAACGTAGGCTATACCAACTCACACTGTACGAGTAGGCCAGATCAGTTTAAGCCAAAGCTCACTCATATTTTTTCTAGAATATCGGACATTTTGTGAATTTCATCAACGCTTGAAATGCAGCTGAATAACCACTAGTTGAAGTTCATCCACCCACAGACAGTAAACCCAGTGACACGAAGCTAGTTCTGCTGTGTTTATAGCATTAGTTGTTCTTCTTGTAATGTTTATGTTGAATTCGGGATTGTCTGTGTCTTCAGAACCATATAGCCTTATATAGGCCTACAGTAGGAAACCCATAATATACGGATGCAGCATTTATATGTCACGATTTGTAACTTCATGAAACACGCTCCGAGCGTGGACAATGGCACATCATTATTTACAGTGGATGCTCCATATTCAAACAAGTCCAAAGTAATCCATTGCGCCGATCACAACATTCCTCATGGAAGAGTTTTATAAATGCCCGTTAGGGGGCGCAATGGCGCCAAATGCGGAAACTTTTGATTTACTCTAATCTATCAACAACAAATTTGATCCAGATGCAGCTCACGTAGGAGACCTTCACCAAAAAAGAATTTCCTTCCTGGGATATTTTGGTCAAATTAGAAATATGTAAAATTTCCTTTTGAGCACACTTTTTTTTGTCTTTTATCAGCAGTTTCTCAGCATTAGAATGTTCAATGATATTTTCCCCTAAAAATGTAAAACGTTTTCTATCAAACGATACCTTTTGACTCTCCTTGCTATTTTAGAATAATGAGTCTTTGCTTTTGTGTATCTTCTTACTGTGTAAAAACTACTATAAATGCCTGTTGGGCTTAAAGGCAGGCCCGTCGCCAAGGGGGGGCATTAGGGGGCCGTGCCCCCCCAGATGGCACAACGTGCCCCCCTAATCATTATGGTCATTCAGCAAACTTAGGCTACTATTGAGAGAGAAAAAACGTTTTCACGTATTCCATAACGAAATGTCGTCAGCAGCATTAGCAGCAGGTGCACTAATCTCTGTAACTTTAAATAACACATTGTCTTCAGAAATATGATTTGGAAAATCGGAGCGTGTGTAAGGCTCTGCGCAAGGCTTACCTTCCCCTGGCCACGAGCTTGTCGAATTTTCAACAGCCTACGTTTCCACGTAAAAAAAAAGGGTATTTTTCCTCAGAATTGCGTGATATAAAATCAAAATGGCAAGTTATAAAGTCAAGAGTTGCGTGATACAGTTGCATTTGCTTGTTATAAAGTCAGAATTGTGAGGAAAAACTCTGAATTGTGAGAAATCCATGTGAGAATTATGAGATAAAAAAGTCACAATTATCTTTTAATTTTTTTTTATTTCGTGGCGAAAACAAGCTTCCATATACTTCTGATTGGTTTTAGAGGGAAAATCTGTCCATAAATGCTGGTCTAGGATCAGTTTTCTCTGTAATAAAAGAATTTTGGCGAAACTCGTGTTTTGAGCGGTGAGTGGTTCTACGCGCACGCAAATCCTCTTGTTATAATAGGCAGTTATGTAAATAAGGCATTATTGTGCATCAGCTTTACTGATAGCCTAATGGAACGTTGTGAGATCGCGATGAAGTTGTATAAACGCTTTTTAATGATAATAAAATAGGCGCTCTTTGCGAGCTTTCTGCCATGCCAAATCCTGCATATAGCCTAAACGTTTTTAAAGGGGAAGCGCATATCCTCATGGTGTTATGGTCAGCCCGTTCTCATCCCAAGGCGTAATATAATGACGCTTTTGCCAAAGCGTCTATATCGAACGCGCATGGTACCCTTTAGCGTCAATATGAGACGCCGAAATATATGGGTCAGAAGGCGCCTCCTAGCGGTCTAACCCTAACCCTACACCATACCTAAACCTACCCATCTCTCTGCGTGTTATATTGACGCTAAAGGGTTCCATGCGCGTTCGATATAGACGCTTTGTCAAAGTGTCAGAATATTACGCCTTGGGATGAGAATGCGTTGGTTATGGTTCACCCTCCGCCTATGATCAGAAACGTACTATTTTGTGTTTTGGTGTTGTTTAAATATAGAATTTGGTCTATTTCAGTTATATTAGACTAAATAGGGGATGTTATTGTTTCTGTGACTGTCTGTTTTGTATATCATAAAAAAGTGTGCCCCCCCCATGAAAATGAAATGCCCCCCCATTCAATTTTTTCTGGCGACGGCCCTGCTTAAAGGGTTAATAACCAGGCTTCTGGTGGTCTTGGAAAAACTGTTTTATGATTAAAGACATTTTAAAAGTGTTTTTTTTTAGACCATGAAAAATCATTGAAATTAATAACATCTTAAAGGCTTAGAAATATCTTTGTAACTGATCTAAATGTTCCGTATGTCGAGGTGTAATATTTAATAGGGTTGAAATTGCTATTTGAAAAAATCCTCATGATCATGAATGACTAGAAAAGTCAATGATAAAGTATAAACCTGTACAGAACTAAACCTTGTTGAAACTGGATTAATTATGTAATGTATTTCAATTATTTGATTCGATCATTTTCTCTTAGTTTCTGTAAATAAAAAAGTGCTTCAAATATTGCCTTTGATAATTGTTAAAAAAAAGTTGAGAACTGCTGGTTTATGGACTCTGATAGAAATTAAATGTTTTTAATTTTCATTCATTCTGAAGTCCACAAGCTACACACATGGCTTTTACATCAAGCCAGTCCCTGTTTATTATATGTTCCTTTATCATCAGTTGAAATATGATGCTTCAAACCTTTCCTATTTGACAGTTTCTTGAAACATTGTAACGGATCAAGAACATTTAATATTTGTTAAGTGTGTAACAATATTGTTCTCCGTTGTTGTTTCAGGAAATGCAGAAATGCAGTGAAACATTCGAGGGCTTTGCACTAAATTCATGAATGCATTCTTTTTACACAAATCTAAAAAGTTATTTTAAGCTAAAAAAAAAGATATTTCTGTAGTTGTGAACGTGAGACTACAGCAAATATAACTTTTGCTGTCCCTTTTGCTCCTGTAGCAAAAATAATAATCCATGGTAGAATTTCTATGATTTATGACTTAGGCAAATTAGGAAACCAAAATGTGACGACAGCCGTCAGAAGAGAGAGATGTGAGTTTGTCAGTCGTTGCATTATCAACACGTTTCAGTGTTTACGAGGTTTTCTTATTTATACTGTCACAAAGACAAAACACAAATATAGTGTTGTTAGATTTTTAAAATAATTAAAAATCTTTTCTTGATGCTTATAGTATTAAAAACATGGAAAAGTAGTTGACAACCGTTTATAAAAAAAAAAATTTTTTTTTATTAAATGTGCTGTATGCTGCTAAACATACTGCTATTGTCCTGTATGTGATTTCAAGGAAAACAGAACAGAAAATGAACATGCTGTATTTAATATTAAAAATTGTTTTGTTATATCTACTTTAATGAAACTAATCAGGTCCGTTTCACAGTAATGCATCTCATGTGTTCTAGCTTGAACTCTTCTACACTGTTTGCAACTTTATACTGTATTGGTTGAAGAGTTTATTTCTGTTCTTGTCTAGAAATCTCTTTTATTGATTTGGGAAAAGATTCAAAGCATCAGGATTGCTAAAAACTGAGTGATCTGGATTCAGGTCATATACAGCAGCCATAAACCCGAGACGCAGCTCCAGTGTTTTATACATTAACCACAGATAAAAGCATGAGTGACAACGACAATGTTCAGTATTCTGATAATATAATTTACATGGTAAAATCTTCCAATAAATCACTGCTTAACTTACTAGCACTCCTTCTTTAATGCACTGGAAAAAAATTATTCGGACCTCTTGTAAATGTTACATGTTTTTATAATTTCACTGATTTTAATGTGTTATTTAATCCTACTTATTTTTTATTATTAACTTTCATTCACTACCCTTGTTTAAAACAAGTTAATTTCCTTCAATTAAAAGTAGTTAGAATTTTTTTTAATTTCCATATTGATAAAGTGATGGTGAAATCAGTGTTCAATCTTTCCAGTGCCACAGGGAAGGCAAAGTACTTTTTATGCTTTTTTCATCCAGTGTTTGTATCGGTTCTTTGGGCGAGCGTGACTCCTGTGGCTTTCAGACAGCATTTTGTAAAGACTTTGAACTGTGACTGTCCAAATGTACACCCTGACCTGTCCAGTGACGCTGGGACTTCATCATGGCCTGAGGGTTAGATTCATATATAATGTGTGTGTCAAAATGGTATGTTAAGATTTGAAAATAAAATGTGTAAAACACAAAAAGGCTGATTGTGTGATTTGTGATGTTTTGTCAAGGCTTTGCTGTTTTTTAATTTTGCTTTTTTTTTCAGATTAACATTACATAAACTGCATTTCTCCCAAATTTATTCATTTAGGCCAGGCATTTAAATGCATAAAATGACATCTAAATATTCCTACTCATTTTTGATATACAATACAAATTCCTTTAACACAAGAAGAGTCCAGAGATGAATTTGTTGTCAGGAAACTGTATTTTGACAGGTATTATGGCAGAGGAACCTTTATGTTTTAAGACACATAACTGTAAAAAAAAATATATATACTTCCTGAACATTCCAATGTTGGTCTTTGGTTGTGAACAATAATGCAAGATATATTCAGGAAATTGTTTTACATCGTTTGTATATCAGATTTATTTGTATTGTGTGCCTCAGATGTAAATAAAGGTGTGAGCAAAATTGGACAGTGTTCATTCTAGACCACCAGGAGTCACTGTGAAGCTCTGGGATAACTCATCAGCGTTTGAAATCAATATTTATTTATTAATAAATTAATTTGTTTAAAAGTTGTAAACAATTATTGGTGAGGTGAATGTGATTGTGTTTTCATAGACCACATCCAGTGTGTTGGACATGTTTCAGTGCATGAAAGCATGATGTTTCCGAGCATGGCTGACGATCACTTTCTACAATAAATCAAGCAGAAGATCTTCTGTTCCACTTTTTAACAAAAAAAGATTTTTTTTCTGAAATAATCGATGTTGTCATTGATGCTTTGATCAGTATTATATGATGGAGGCCCGTCTGATGAGGAGGATTCTGATTGGCCGAGACTCGTTAATAGGCGTGTCCGGTTTCTAGCGTTTAACTCCTGCCGGAGAGACTCAACATCACAAACACAATATAAATAGAGATGGACTACTGTTATGGAGCTTTTGTATTGTTTATAGTTTTTCACATTGATACCTATTGATTTTTAATTAGCCTTCAGGCCTTCATTTGCCTGTTTAGACCAGTCTATGGTTTGGACCTATGTGCTGATTATGACATTTGTGTTCTCAAACTAGTGAGAGTCAAATGTGTGTGTGTGTGTGTGTGTGTGTGTGTGTGTGTGTGTGTTTTACATTTAAAAAGACATTACGGGCATATACTAGGGGCGTGACCACTGATCTAGTAGTAGCCTATAATAGTCATTATATAGATCAGTGGGCGTGACTTGTACCGAGACGGCTGGGGAAAGTGAATTCACGCTTTTGGGTTTTCTTTCTCATACTTGTATATTTGGCGTTCTGTAGCCTATATCATAGCCTATAGCCTACGCTATATGTTTTTGAATTCCCACATTGGACATATTCAGATATCACTTACTCGGACGGGATTATGCGGTGGTCATACGGGATGAATGTATTCAAGCCCGTACGGGAGGATTTACACGCGCTTCTCCTGCTTCAAGTTCGGCTACACTTCAGTGAATGTATTTCACATTGATTTAAACGTCGGGAAAGTTTAACATTTTCTCGGAAGCAAACAGACTTGGTTTCTTCTCATATTGTGCCATGCGCTGAACTGTGCTGGTGATTATTTTGAGAGAAGAACTTTGATCAATTGATTATTTCGAAGAAAAAGAACATTGTGGACGTTCGATTTCTTTTCTGTTACAAAAATATGCTGACTTAGTTTTTAATTAGTATTATTAATTAGTTTAATAAAAATAGCTTCCATATTTTAGGCTACATATAGCCTATGCGGAACCTACGCAGCTACAGTCTTTCTCCTTATAATGGCCTGAGACTGGAAAAGACTGTAAGAGTTGTTCCTGTTGCAACATGAAGTCAGTTTCTGTTCTGCTTGCTTATGTGTGTCTCTGTTACACGATCTCACGGAGCGCCAATATCATCAGCCGAGGAGGAGGAGGAGGTGAGTTCAGTTCAACTGATGCAGGACATAATCATAACTATTACAATGACTTCTCCGTTTGAGACACGGAATAGGTTAGGCTACTCACATAAAAACCTGTTTTAATAAATTCAAATAAGTAATACAAATGTTTAGCTAAACTTTCGAGTTTGCATCCATGTTATATTTAAAATAGTTTAGCAGCCATATTTTTGACTGTCATTTTACATTTACTGAGTGTTATTCGTTGTTCTTAGACTTTCTTCAGGCACCCGTTAAGTTTTCCACAGACGCAGATTTATTCTGTTCGGGTTTCATGAACAGTCAAGTCAAACTGTATTTTATGGTTCGTTAACGTAGACGTTGAAACGCGTGGACATTTTGTAACGGCACAGGCACAAGACACAAAAAATGTCTATTCTTATCTCAACTTTCTGTTGTCCTACTCGTTGTTCTGTGGGCCTATGCGTTTTCGAGGAAGCGTGCAGGTGTAGGACAGGTGTGAGATGTCGAGGAAAACATTTCACTGCAAGTTAAATTAATTAGATAGGCTATTACATAGACTATAATTTGGTAGTAAAACAACGTGTTGTAGGCTATACGTTTTATTGGTACAAGGATGAGTAGGCCTATCCTATGTGTATTTTGTACAATATTTGCAACTGCTTTTATCACTTAATTAGACAGTGGGGGTAAAATCTGGCGTGGGAGCTGCCGGTGGACCTGTCACTCAACCCGTCACCGTTATATGCGCCTGCCATGGGACCTTACACTATGTAAATTGTTTTTAAGCAAAATATAGGCTAGTCCGTATCGCGTGTAGCCAGCGGGAGCCAGAACTGTACACACAATATATAGGTCACTCCGACTGATGCTGATCAAATAGACATCCCGCGTTTACTTCTACTCATATATAGCCTACCTATTTGCCACCTTATCTTATATTTTACTCCGCCGAAGCGCGAGTCTAGTGACACACTTAGTTCAGATAGCAAAGTCTGTCTTGGCCTCACTCACCCAGATAGCATGTAACCATTGAAACAATGTTGAGTCAGTGTTAATGCGTCAACGCTGATTAGATTGAAATTATGTTAGAAAGTGATGTTGATTTAGCATCACTCGCACCCTCAGTTAATGTTGAAATAATGTTGTGATTTCAACCAAAAATCAATGGTAATAGTATTGATTCAACATTACAAAGTGATATTTGATCAACATCACTTTTGCACCCTCAGTTAATGTTGAAACTATGTTGAACAAAAAAAATCTATGGTAATGGTATTGAATCAACATTAGCCTACACCATGATTGATTCTACATCACCGATGCTGAATCAATATTGAAATTAACAAAAATAATCAATGGTAATATTGTTGAATCAACGTTACACAATGATGTTGAATCTACATCACTGCTGTTGAATTAAAGGTATACTATGCAGAAATTGTGTTTTTGTCAAACAGCGACCCCCAGAGTCGCTGTGCAATACTTGCATTGTCGTAAATACACCCCCCAACCTGTACACCGGTACCTGTTCGGTAGCAGGGATGGAAATTAACGTTTTTGTCCACCGGCCACTGTGACTGGTGGATTTCAAAATCTACCAGCCACTCAATGTTTTTACCAGCCACTTTCTTGTTTTTAAATGACAATGTGTAACTGCATGTGAAAATTAATACTACAAGATCTACAATACTTAAGCAGTTTATTTAATCTCAAGTCTCAATGAAATACTGGCATTTTCTCTTTCTCTCTTATAGCCTACACACACAAACCATGAACTGATATTCATTTCAGTTCCCATATGAGGAAAAAACAATGTTACAGACGTGACCACTGTGAAAGCGGCACTAAAAGATGCTTAAAACTTTCACAGAGACAGAAAGCACAAAACCTTTCTTTAAAGTGAATTTCGTTTTGTATTAATTGTATCTTAATTGTAATCAATGTTTCATCAACCAATTGCCTGGATTTAATACATAATAATTAAATATAGCAGACAGTAGATAATCACGAAACGGAGGCGACGGCGCGTGAACTGGAGCAGCAACTGGAGTGAAACTCAGCGTATAAGGTAGCCTTGCCTCACAGACAGACATGTCTACTTTTAAACAGAACTATTAAAAAAGAAAGAAAACAGACACAGACTGCTCTCTGCTTATGCAATTCGTATGAAATGTGCATTTCTCTCTTGCGCGTTCACTACTGCGATCACGATCAGCATCGTTAACTTCATCTTTGCAACTGACACGGACAAAGAAAATACTTGTTTATTAATAAATAATTAAATTATCTCCTTGCTATAGTTTACATATTCATATTCATTACTTTTGCCTGTTAGCCTATTTGTGACAGATTTTAGGAGCTTTCTTGGCAGCGCCACCCTTACATGAACGCGTCACCACAGCATCACCGCACCCACCAGAATAGCCCTGTTTTTTTTTTGTTAAGGATTTGTTTACTGTGTGTGTGATTAATTTAATGGAAAGCACATTCACTGCTAGTTGTCTTGCTAATCAGTGTCTGCTCGTTTATTCAAACTAATTTGTCCTAACAGACGAACGTTGCATGATGTTATTTTTATTTACCCGCCACGGTGGCCGGTAGGTGCGGCGAGTTTACCCGCAACAACACAAAATCACCCGCATTAGGCTGGTGGCCGGTGCTAATTTCCCTCCCTGTTCGGTAGGATAGTAGCGTTGGTCATGGAACAGGCACAAGACACCGAAGATATTGACCAGGTAATGTTTCACGATTTCATAAAAAGATTGGGCTATTGCATATACTGCATAGTCTACTGAAATAATGATGATGTTCAAAATCGGATAATATGTCTTATAATATAATATAAGTGTTAGACTACTTTATAATAATAAAGTCCCCTATCGCGTTTGGCAGCTTATAACGTTTTTACATGATTGCAGCTAAATCACAAGTAAATAGCCTATAGTCTAGGCCTAATGTATAATTTCATTTTATGTTTTTTGATTGTAATGTAAACATTCCAAAATGCCTGATGACATCAATAAAGTTAAATGTACGTCGCATTATTTCATAACATTGGCCGTTATGATGTCATTAGACATGATTATTGCAATTTATCATAATAGTTTGCAAATTGTGCTCGTTTACACTAGATAATTATGTGAGATATTGACAACTGTTCTCATGATAATCGCTGGAATCAACGTCAACAGCGTTGTGCGGCAAGCTAGGCAATAAAACATATATAACGCAAAATATGATAATCGAAATCTAGCTAAACATATGTGGAAATTATTGGACTAGTCTAATTATCACCAATGAATGAATGAACAGCATCATAGAAACAATGGCATACTACAAGCAAGCGCAAGTTGCGCAACAACATACAACATATGACGCAAACAAGTTTACAAGTAAGATATCTACTTACTAGTCCATCAACAAGATCGCCAGGTCAGCATCTCTGTTGCATCCAGTGCTACTTTTTAACTTGCGCCAACGAGTGAAAGCCTTCCTTTTCCTACTTTCTTCCTACCGCGTTTTCTTAGCTTTTTCCATCATCTGAAATGAGCGCAATTCGTGCTTCATATGTTGTTGTTGTGTGTGACGTCGTTGCCGTAAAGCAAGTCGCGATTCTCGCGAGATTTGTCAGGGGCGCCCCTCTCAGACTTGCATTGCTGGAATTTTCAGCGGCGACCCCCCCAAGCTTTACTACCAGGATGATTCGCCCTATTATGAGTTTGTTTACCACCGAAATTACTTTGAAGCTGTTATATTAAGGTAAAATTCCTGCATAGTATGCCTTTAACACTGAAATTAACAAAAAATAATCTTTGGTAATATGGGTTGATCAATGTTACAATGTGATGTTGATTCTAAATACATTTTGTTGAAACACTGAAAATACACTGAAAAGGAATGTCAAACAATGTTGCCATCTGATGTACCAAGTTAATATTGAAACTCTGTAAAGCTGCTTTGAAACAATCTACATTGTTAAAAACGCTATATAAATGAAGATAAGATAAGAAGAAACAACATTAGTATTTAGACTACACAATGGTGCGTCAACAAATTCCTGACCATTTCAAAATTTGGCCAAAACCTTTTAAAATATAAATGACACCTTTCCAGCAGTTGAGTCAATTTATTTTATTCAATTCATCAATGACAAAAAAAAATATATTAAAAGATAAAAAAAAAATTAAAGAAAGGGGGAGAAATAGGACAAAAGCATTTCAACCTTTAAAAATAAAATTGGCTTCAGAAGTCTGATGTCATAACTACAGCTGGTCCAACGGTTCAGGTTTATGAAAATCCGTATCAGACTACACTTCTGCCTCTTTTCCTCTGGGGTCTCTGAAATCTGAAAAAGAAAGCATGATGTTACTCGAGAACAAGTTAATTCAGTTGTCATACATACAGTCACATTCAAGAATGTTAATATACTAAACATAAAAAAATAATATGCTTAGTATACTAAGCCAGACTAATTATCAGTATACTTCAAGTGTGTTAATGATTAGTTCACTTGCAGGGTGCAAGTCACACACAAAGGATTCCAGTGAGAGATTTTTTCCTTATTATCTTTTAGTTAATCAAATCACAAGATTTATTCACAAGTTAAAGTGACCATTTGCTTATTTTCAATGTTGTTGCAGAAAATCAAATAATCAATTTAACTGGATATTGTTTACCTCAGAATATAGGATTTTAGTCTACAGCCCTCTGTTGAGTACCAGAATAAAATTTGGATGATGTTATTCCAATTTAGCTTTCATCTCTTTTTGCGTAGGCAAACAAGGAGATATTTAAAGTTAAAGCAAGGGATATAATATCTCATCTATGTCCCTGGTATGTGGTTGTGACTAATTCTCCAACCCACACCGGATTTCACGGTTTCCGGTCTATCCTGGGTATTGCCGACCTAATCTAAAAAATGTGTCTGTGTGGGAAACATCTGTGTTTCCCTCAACATTTATAAAAGCCAAATAAGAATTGACTTACCACAACACCTGAAGAAAGAGATGATCAAACCTCTTGCTTGTTGCAAGTCCCAATATTTTGCTGTAAAGACTCTCGCCATCTGGAGATCACGTCGGGGTCACCACTTTGTAATGACCATCCGTCGGCCCAACACCGGCGAAGGTATATTTGGTCTTTTCAGCGTTCTGTGAAGGTCACTTTTTTAAATTTAGTTTAAATTTTACTTTAGCTCTGAGCTTAATCTGACTCCAATTTCAAATGATTATCACATTTAGATTGGGTTTCTTATTAGAAAATAATCATAAATATTGATTATGATTAAATTTTGATCTTTAATTATTCTGGGTATCCCATACTTTCAATTAGTCATTCATTAAGGGACCCGGTGTGGCTTTGAGACTGCACGTCGCGAATTTGAACTCACGGACACAAACAAGACAATTCTGAGATTAGTCAGAGGATGCAGTGCGATATATTTGACCTTTAAGTGGGCGCTCTCAGTGTATTTTTTTAAAGTCGCGAAACTGCAACTTGCTAAGTCAGTGATAGTCAGAAATCAGAAAGTCCTGAATGATGTTCTCAATGCTACATTTATTGGTCCTTCAGTTTGATCTATCCTGGACAAAGATTTGAAGTAACACCAAACTCCACATTAATCCATTCTAGAAATAATGATTTCAGAATCATGCAGAATAAATGTAATTTGTCAGGTAAAAATGTATCATGCTAATTACACAACTAAAGAATTAGAATCCAATTCAGATATAAAAAATACATCACATCAATTGCTAAAAGATGACTGTAAGAGTAAGAAATGCATACCTGACAGAGACACACAGTGGTGTGTGAGTGTGTTTTGAGTGTAAGACACTGACACAGCACTGCATGGGGGTTTTCCTGGTTACAGATTACTAGAGCCTTTAGGTAAACAGGTCTCGTGCTGCGTTTGTCTAGTAACACTGACATCGCAAATATACAAATAAAGACTTTAATAGGATTAACTGTTAACCCTGGGTATAGTATGAGCAGTGTGAAACGTGAATAAAGATTACCCAGGATTCAGTTTACCCGGGGTTTAGAATGACCCTGGGTTAACTGTTACAATGTGAAAAGACCTTGATATTTATATTCAACATGACACAGAAGTTAGTCTTTTCTTGTCTATTGTGACGTATATCTGAGTGAAATGGCTTCACAAATGTAGGTGGGGCTTGATTCTGTCTGTGAGGAATTGATTGGACGATGGTGGTTTCCTGTTGGTGGATCTCATGTGAGTGACAGGTTGCCCCGCCCTTGTGTCCCTGTTGATTACATGGTGACTTTAAAACATCTGGGGCCGTATTCACAAAGAATTTTAAGGCTAAAAGTAGCTCCTAACTGGCGAATTTAGGAGCAACTCCTAAAAATAATGGGTGTGTCACTCCTAACTTTAGGACTCCTCATTTTTTTCACTAAGGGTAATTCACAAAGCATTTTAGCACTAAAAGTAGCACCGAAGTCTGGGACAGCTTAAAAGGAGTCGAGAGGACTCCTAACTCACTAAGACCTATTCACAAAGGATCTTAAAACCGTCCGGGGTCCGCGACACAAGCAGGAATGCTGCATTGATCTGCAAACAAATCCTCTCCCATGTCTCACGCTTAGTTTTGCTTGATATCCCAGTGCCGAATTTCCCTTTTATTATGTTTTTTTTTTTTTTTTAGCACCAACTGGGCCAGCAGCAGTAACTGATCCTGCTTTCGTTTCCGTTTTGGCGAGTTCATAATCCACCGTCATTCAACTACAGTGTTACATTACGTCAATAGGAGCAACATTTCCTTACTTTAAGTATATGTAGGCTACTAAGTATATCCAAGTAGCGGTTTTCATTACCTTGATTTAATTTAATTTAATTCACGACTCTCTCTCTCTCTCTCTCTCTCTCTCTCTCTCTCTCTCTCTCTGCCTTTTTAGAATTACACTTCCCTGGGCCCTGCACAAACATGTCATTATTATATATGCATTTCGATGACATTACTATTATTATTTTGTGTAGGACACAGTCAGACATATTTAGATAAGTAATTCCATTATTGGTTGCGTCTGTGTTATGTTCCGCATGATGACCCTGTCAGCTAACAACCAATCACCGTGATCATTGCGAGGAAGCTCCTGCATGAGAATCGACGTCATCCATAGCAACGAAGACTCATTCTTAGTTTAGGAGTTGTCATTTTTCCTTACTAAGTGTAGGTCTGAAAGGCATTGGGAATAACTTTTAAGAGAAAACTCCTAGCTAAAATATTTTAGTGCGATTTAGGAGAACTCCTAGTGGAAAGATAAAATTATTTGTGAATACGGCCCCTGATCACTAGTGTAATGTATTCGTTGACCAGAGTTTTCATTTGTTGTTTGTGTTTTATATGTTCCTCAGAGAAACACTTCCTCCACTACAAGTTTACAATCCTGACCAAATCAGACACATTCCCAGAGTTCAGTGCAGTGTGTGTTTATAATGACAGACAGATCAAACACTTCAGTAATGAAGAAAAAGACTGGATTCTGACTGAAGAAGACTGGACAAATACACCTGATGATCCTGCTGACCCTATAGAGTGGTTCCTACATCAGATCAAGACTCTGTCACACTGCACAAAAAAATTACTGTGTCCTGGTGAGTTTAATGCTTATTATCAGGCATTATATTTATTGTAAGTGTCTAATTAGTGATGTTGTTCTGTGATTGTAGAGCTCCATACATTTCAGAGAATAATTGGCTGTGAACTGGAGGAACTTCCTGATGGATCAGTGAATCTGACTGTCTTTGATGAATATGGATTTGATGGAGAAGATCTTATATCCTTTAATTATGACACTATGAAGTGGATTGATAAAAACCCCAAAGCCAAACGAATCAAAGTGGAATGGGATCGTCATACAGGACGAAACCAATTCATCAAACATTTCCTCAAGAACTGCACTGACTGGATCTCCACATATAACAACAGAAAAAAGAGTAAGTTGTGATCAGATCTGTTAAATTAACTCCAGCAGGTCATGATTTAGTAAAAAATAAATACTGATGAGTTAATGTAAAACTGTTGAGGGCACATTCAGAAATGTTGAAAATCATCCATACCATCCCAGGGTGAAACGTTCCTTTCCGTTCAAGGAATTCCGTTCCTTGAAATCATGTCCGCTCCACGGTTCAGGAGACTGGGGATGTGCGACGCTCTGATGGAGAGATTTGTGTACTAAACCGACAACGACATTTTGTCGTTGCAAATCAATACATGCCTTTAGAAAAACCCTGGGGTAGAAAAACCCTCAGGGCTAATGACACCGCTTTCAGTTTTATTTTATTTTTTCAGTTTTATTTTATTTTTTCAGTTTTATGTGCCACTTGCTTTGTGAATGTGACCAAAGACGAGATGTTGGTACGCCCGTCGGTACGCCGGTACGCCCTCGTACACTGTGCCCCAGCCCACAGTCGTGACCACAGTCAGGGCCGTACACACCATTGAGGTTCCCGAGGTCCGGACCTCTGTAATTTTTCTGTGTAGGCTATGAAGGTTGTGAAATAATTGCCTAATATTAACTTTAATGTGGTGCGGGCGGAAATGATATGCACATCGCGACGATAACCAACCTTCTCATCTAAGCCGCTTCAGCACTCAAACACATCAACATTTGGTTTTCAAAATGCGGGAGACTTGTGTGGAGAGGATGGGGGGGCTAGCAAGAGGTAGGTTACAACTGTACTTCGGTTTCTTTGTGGGGAAACCGCCTTCACGTCTATCGGCTTGCTTTCAGGTTAAACTTTCCCCGACTGCGCAACTGGGTTATAAGTTGCCAGGTTGAGGTGACAAACGGGTCGAAATTGTATATGGTGTGTGGATTGTGTTAATATAATGCATTTCTGGCAACTGGTCAACATTAGACAAACATATTGGTCCGATTATTCATAAAGGAGTTTGGGCCATGCAAATCACAGGAGATTCCCGGGAGAAATAACAAACCGGGAGGGGTCCGGGAGATAGGGCTAAAAAACGGGAGAAACCCGGGAAAAACGGTAGTGTTGACAGGTATGCTTAAACACCGAGTCACTAGATGACCAATTAAATCACAGTAGGCGGGCTGTATGTTCACGCTTCAGTTAACGGCCATACAGTGCGAGATAAGAGGCAAAACAGCTGTTTTAAGATATGAATTGCCATAAGTCCCAGAAGCCTCTGAAATTTCCTCAGGGACAAAGATCGGCCCTGTCTGAAGTGGTGCAGAGCTGACGAGATGGTCTCTATGCGCTCTTACGAGAGACGGGCACTCATCTCCACCGAGTCTAAACACACATCCAGATATGTTATAGACAGACTCTTTTGCAATTTCCCACGCATCTCCGTATGTCTGATAAGCACATCTCGTGGATGGGCTAAAACCAGCCAATCGTCCAGATCATTTAGAGTGGGCATAGACAGTGCTCGCTGTGTCCACACACTTTGAAACTGTGTGCGGGGCTAAAGCCAGCCCGAACGGGAACACTGAACACTGGTATACTGTGCCCTCGATGGCGAACCTCTGGAAGTGCCTGTGGAGCGGTGCTTTCTGAACATTAAAGTAAGAATCCTTCAGGTCTACGGACGCGTAGATTCATTTGTGTCATTTGTGCCAGGATCTGTTTTTTGAAAAGTGGCTACATACTGAAAGCTTCATGTAAACACCTTAATCCAGGGATCACCAATCCTGGTCCTGGAGGGCCGCTGTCCTGCAGAGTTTAGCTCCAACCAGGTCCAACACCTCTGCCTGGAAGTTTCTAGTATGCCTAGTGAGACCTTGATTAGCTGGTTCAGGTGTGTTTAATTGGGGTTGGAGCTAATCTCTGCAGGACAGCGGCCCTCCAGGACCAGGATTGGTGACCACTGCCTTAATCAATCGTACTGAGCTCGATCCGATTGGAATTTCGATCGGATTGAAAGGGGAGGTTTATTCCTTTTATAATCCAAACGAGAGAACATGTAAACACTTGATCGGATTGAAAACCGAAACTGAAAGGATGAATAAAGTGTCATCTAAAAAGAGTGTCCCATCATCCTATAATTCTCCTTTCTCTGCGTCTCGAGTCGTCCTCTGTCGTTTTAAAGAATACTACAACATTAATATTTCAATAGTTCTGGAATCAGATGATAACGGGTCCTTGTAGAAGAGAATCAGTGTGAAGATCGACAGAAACCATGAAGGATCTTACGACTGTCTGCTCACTCACAGCAGTCTGACAGAACCAGTTACAGTAAACTGGGGTAAAATTGACCATAAATTATGTATTTTGTGAATATGTGAAGATCATACAGTAACACTGGTTCTGCAAGAATAACAGATGAAACTTAATACAAGTCACTCAATATGTAGACGTGATGACACTGATGTTGCTGGTCACTAACAATTACAGTTAAAGTGCCTCGACTTAGTTCAACAGTTACAAATATTTATAATGTTTGTGATTTTATTTGTATTTTTTTGCAGTGGGAAATTGTGCTGGCTGTGAAACAGAATCTCGATGGCCTGGTAAAGCAGTATTATCATCAGTTGCTGCAGTTCTAGTTTTCACTGTGATTGGTTACTGGAAATGGTCAAATGGTGAGTCATATTTTATGCAACACTGTTCCTTGTTTTTAAATATACTTGTTTTAAAGACATTTAAAATGTATAATGTTTTGACAGTATATACTGTATGACAGTATAAATATGAGCTAGTGCAGAATTTGATTTAGATTTTTGTTATTTGAAATTTATTTGTATTTTATTTGATGGACACAAATTACAAGGTAAGATCCATAACAAATGAGACTTGCATGATATCTGTTTTTTGTACTCCTAAAGTTTTTTATTTCATTTAATCTACTGTATTTTTCCAGGTAAAATGAGCAGTTATATTAAAAGTGGAAAGAAGATACAAGATATCATCCATCACATCAGACCTCAATAGTTCATCAAGAGTGAAGTGCCAATGGATTTAGAAAAAGAACATTTTCTTTGTGTCACGTGTGACATTTATTTCTATGATGGTCAAATTATGTTTAGGATTCAGTTAATCCTAAACTTAATCAGTTAAGCATAAATATGTTAAACAAAAATATTATAAGTATTATTTTGAATTTTCTGTCTGTTTTTAAAAGTAAATGAGTGATTTTTCTTTTTTGTGAGACAATCAATCTATCCTTCAAAACAAAAAAAAGCCATCAAGACAATATCAAGATTTTTATATGGTGTATAGTGGCTTTGCTATAAGGTCTAAAGGTCCAAAGATTTCAGGAAAAGTGGTAAGGTGATCTCCACGATTAGTTAAAACAATGTCCACACAGCGGTATCATGGCTAGTAAATGTTAAAACTAGTTAAATCACTAGATAGTGTTTGTTCATTATTTACCCTTTTGGTCCCACTTTATATTAAGTGGCTTTAAGTACTATGTACTTACATTGAAATTAATAATTTGATACAATGAACGTATTGTGTAACATACATGTTTTTACATTGTACTTATATTTAAAAATATCAGCATGTAATTAGCTGTAATTAATTTATGTAATTACATTTGTAATTACACAGTTGACCCTTCCCTTACACCTTAACCCACCCTTAAAGGCCATGTTGCAGGTTAGAGTACACAGTGAGCCAATGTATAGAAACGCTATTTAGGCTTCTAGAGTAATTTTTGTGTGAAAATCTTATGCTGCGTTCCAGGCAGGTTTTTGAGCACGTAAATCACGACTTCAAACCACGACTCACGACTTTGTAGCGTTCCAGGTCAGTCACGCCAAACTACCGTGTACCGCCTGCAGAAACACTGCATCCGTAGGGGCTGCCATTGTTGTTTTGAATGGTTTCGCGGGCTATGTGACGTCAGAGCTCGTAACTGGGAGTACATCGATCTAGTACGAGTTCACGGGTGGGAAGTCACGGGTTTGACTGCCGTTCCAGTGCACTTTCACGGGTATAAGGTTGGAAAAACACGGGTTACAGGTTGCCTGGAACGCGGCATTAGTTCCGCAATTGAAAACCGCCAAGCCGGAAGTGACGTAACGGCAGGGAGCGCGGTCTGAAAGTAAACAATAGAAAGCAATGGATCGCAATGACAGTTCGGACGCTGTGGAAATTGTAGCCTAAATATTTACTCGTATGACGGACCTCAGCCATATAATTATGAGCCTGCCATATAATTATGAGCCTGCGATGCGGCCAAGAGAGCAGGACAGGCCAGGGTTAGACTGAACAGTCAGAGGAGCGTTGGTGAGAGACCAGTGTTAGCTTATCGATATATCCACGTTAGCCGACGATAGTCTATGTATAACACTGTGCTCAGATCACAATATTGTACAGATTATTATCATGTATATCGGGCAATAATAAAGCTAGTAGACCTTTAACTGCATGTGTTGTGTATTAGTCATTAGGAGACAGTTTCCAGAGGAAGAGGGACTTTATATTTAAAGGTTTTGAATAAATGAATACAAAAATAATCACAATCACAGCTGTCTTACTGTATCAAAACGTAATATATAAACAGCCAACACAAACATTAAAGTGGTTTTGTACAGATTGAAAATGAATAATATAACATAATATATTATATTTAACGTTATAATAATAACATCTTATTATTATGATATACACTGTTAGACTTTTCAAGTTTTTTTTACTTAATTAAGATTTACAGTACATAACCGTATTTCAGTTTTACAGTATAACTACATGGTACTGTAATTGTGTAATACAGTGCATTACTGTAAAATCAAGCTAATCAGTACACTACTGTAATTATTTTTATTTGTACTAAATATAAATTAGATTTCATAATTTTGATTTAGAATTAGTTTTTATTTTTATCCTACATAAGTACTACTGACATTCAAATCAATTAGACAAAATTATTACAAAATAAAAAAATTTTTATTTAAAACATTTCATATACATCACAAAATAAACAGTCTGCTAATGCTGGAAATGATGTTAAATTTTTACACATTAATGGGTGAGTTTAGGTTTTGTGTTAATTTTAACAAAGTAAATATGTCAGAAAAGTTAGCACAAAGATGTGTATACATGTTAAATTAACACATTAACACGTCCTTCACTGCACACATTGTTTAAAAAAAGTACATAAAATCCTAAACAAAACGTTAGCATTTTACAAAATTATTGTAGAGGCATTGGTTGTTTAGCTTATACAATTATTATAATGAAATATCAACCATTACATTCATAAAACTGCAGAATATAAATACATTAAGCAGTCAAAAAGGAAATGTCTAACACAGGCCAAAACACAGTTCTTTTCACAATACATGACATATAACCACACCTTCAAAATAATTATTTCCAAAAATTTGTTGGATTCATGTACACTGGTGGCCAAAAGAAGTATTTAATGGCACTTTTCCACTGCATGGTACGGTACGGCTCGGTTCGGTGGAAAAAGCAACCAAGCTAAAGCGAACCGAACCGTGCCGTACCTAGTCGAGTCGTACCATGCAGTGGAAAAGTGCCATAAGTGTCCTGATGTTTTTGAAAGAAGTCTCTTTGATGCTCAAAAAACATTTCTTATTATTATCAATGTCTGACTGTCTACTCCTCCATCTTTTCCACAGCATAGGAGTAAAAGTCATCATCAAAATAATCTTTAAAAAGCCAACACAATGTTTTTGTCCACCTTTGTGAATAAATGAACTTCTCCAAAGATTGGTTCCTGTTCAGAACTTGACTGACAACATCAGAATGTTCCCTGGTCTGTACGCATGTCCACAAACACAAATGTACTCAGTCCTTCAGAGGAGATCCCGGTTCCAACACTATATAAAACAGAGAGAGAGAGAGAAAATTCTATATTAATGTTTTTTTTTATTTTTATGTTTTACATTTTTATTATTATTATTACTAAAACTTAATAATATATATTTGTAAACAGTTTTTTGTCAATTGCATTTTCAAACATTTCAGATGGACTAAATTAAATTATGCCAGATTAAATTGTAATACTTACATATCCTAAATTCTGTCCAAGAATGCAGAGATCCATATGGAGAAAGACTGAAATCGATGTTTTAGCCCATTTCAGCTTGTCTGCAGTGAAGGGGTTCCTGTTTAAGACAAATACACAGTATGACACATGCAAGAAATCACTGAGTGATGATCGTTCTCCTTCCAGTAGTTAACCCACCTGTGTGTGATATAGGACCTTCCTGGTCAGGTGGGACTGCAATGGTAGAGTCTTCTTCTGCCTAATAAAATATCAAAATAATGTAAAAATATATAACTTGAGTTGTTAAAATGCTAGATTTGGTATGAATGAAGTAAGAGTTTTACTGCAATACTTACTTGGATACATTTAATCTGGTGAGACTGAACATAGAAAATGGTCCATCTTCTGATTGGTTCATTTGCTGTGTAATAAATATAATGTTAGACTAGACATGATGCAAAGGTCACTTAGCCTATTTGATATAAAATTAGCCAATTTTATAGAGATTATATAAGATATTGTATGCTACCTGCACCAGTGGCTCCAAAGCACTTATCACATAATGCTAATCATTTAAGCAAACTTGTGTCAAAATGATTTTCAATTACAGTTTAGGCTTACCTCAGGAATCTTTCTAGATGTCGCTGGCGTGAATTGGCGCTTTGTTGCAGTTGCCTTTTTAAACACATACAAAATTGCAGTAAATATTAAATTCCATTAATATATATATTATAGTTCGCAAACTAATGCTAAGAAAGGTGAGCGCTAGCCATAAAACATGTTAGCCAACATAGGCCTATTTTCTCAACAGTAGGCCAACAGTGCTACAACCAAAACTATATAATGGTAATGTAAACTAAGCGTTGCTCCTCTAACAATTCAATAATCTAATTCAATTCAATAATCCAACAAAGTATGTAAAATGAAACGTTAGCGCAGTTTACCGTGTTCGTTACTGCCATGTTGACGAATATGTTAAACTATAGGGAGCACAAACCTGTCAACACAGACAGAATGTTTTTTACCTTGCTTTCTGGTCTCTTTCTCGGTGAAGTGAATTCCGTCTCTTCCCCGGGCCAGGCACGAACGGCGCGGTCCAATAAAAGTCAGCCAGAACCCGGTGATATTGCACTGGATGCTCCGGCGCGACACGACAAATCCCAGACAGTGTATTATGCGCTGTTATATTTCTGACGTACGGTAGCCTACTCCTACTCCGACTCCGAGTCCAAGCGTTTGTCGCTCGCGCTATTTCTGACAAGGGACATGTATTTGCATTTGAATTAATGGTCCGGTCGCTTCAATGTGTCCAATATAAAAAGCCTCTGACTGTTATAACGTAGACACGCGGAGTAAGGCAAACATTAGGAAATAAAAAGCACGATGGAATGGTGCCAGTCAGAGAGACCGTTACGTCAAAAATACGGTAGGCCTAGTATACTGCAAATTAAAAAAATACAGTAAGTATCTGTATGTGGTATACAGAGACTTACTGTATTTTTTAAATTTGCAGTATACTACTGTATTTGACGTTGGACGTCACAGAAAATACCCATGATGCAATGGGAATCACAGTTATTTACTATAAAGAGAAATAGCAGTATAATACTGGGTGATTTAAAGTAAATGTAGAAATTACAGAAAAGTCTAACAGTGAAGGGTGTGGTTAGCTGGTGCCTGCCTGTTTACGTCACAGGGCACCACAAATTGAAAATTTAACTGCAGTAGCCACGTTCAACCTGAAGAGGGCAGAACTCAGATGTTTTTACACCATATATTGTAGAATTAAAACAATTTATACCCAAATGTCCAAAAAATTACTTGAATCAATGAACAGCAATAATAAAGCCCCAGTCTTACAGATCATTAACTAAAGAAAGTTGGTTTAGGGTTTACCCTTTTATGAAATGTATTTTGAAAATATGTTGCATACCTGTAACTAAAACAGGTATGCAATACATGATACAAAACACCATATTTATTTTTATTCAGTTTGCACATTTTCGAGTTCTGAAAAGATAATCAAAAAATTTATTTCTGCTTAAACCGTATACCTGAAAAGGTAGAATTTTGCAATGTTATTGCACTACATGCATGTTCAACATGTTGACCTCCAGTGTGAGGTAGATATTTATTTTTATAAATTTTGCACATTTTCGTCATTTCAGTTCGCATAATATGAGGAAAAAACAATGTTACGGAAGTGAGCGCTCTGAAACACAGTGCTTGAAGCGACTGCCAGGAGCTGGGACTAGGTCAGAAATAGGATGGGGAATCCGTGTGCTGTTGGGGATTCCACGGGTCGCGTCGCACCCTGGTGGCACCGCTCGCGTCCGGTCTAGACTGAAAACAAAAATATGACGTAAAATATACTTTAAAACAAACACCAGAGACCGTTGTCAGAGAGTGGCATCCTCTTGAACCACCACCACGTTCGCTGGAAAACTTCTGCAGTCCCTAGTTGGCCAAAATACTGTTCGACTTTTCTGAGATCATCTACTCTTCCCTGTGACCTACTTTCTGTAAGATCTGAATTTTTTGAGATAGAATTTTTGAAACTGAATTTTAGAAAACTGAATTTGAAGTTCCGAATTTCTTCATCTTGAAAACTTGAATCCGTATTTTATTAAACTGAATATTTGCAGTATTTGGATTCAGAACACAAAAACTAGCTGTTTGAAAATACATGTCTATAAAATTCAGCCATAAAAACCTTTCAGTTTGTTAAATTTCAGATGTTCAATATTCGTTCCAAAAAAATTCAAATTCAGAACTATTTAAAATTCAGTTTTGTTAGATTACACTTGCAAATAATTCAAATTTACAAATTCAAATTCAAATCATTTTGTCATATTAATAGCTCCATACCCACGCAGCTTCATGTTTGCTGTCACACATTCATAAAACAAATCTACGATATTATTTGAATGTCTCTAATTTTAAAATAAAATAAAATGTAATTACAATTCTAAACCGCTAGATGGCAAGCCCCACAAAAACATGACTACTGGCAACGCGAGAGTCGAGACTTGATAGTTAGTAGTAGAGATCATCGTTCTCGCGATCACGCAATAAACATTTCCACCATTTTGAAACATTTTAAGCGAGCCAGAGCATTGCATTCAGCTGTCGGTCGAGGAGAACAGGTCAAATTCAAATACATGCCTACTTTTGTCTTGTAAGTATCTGTGTTTCCGTTTTGACGTGCTCATTTTTAGCAAAATTATTTGTTATCATGTTGTTGGAATCGTGACATTTTAGCGGGTAACAGTGTATCATGGTACATCATGCACGTATACTGTAACCCCATGTTTCCATGTGCACTTAAACTCGAATTATCTGAATCCAAAGGTGTAAACAGGAAACATGTGAAACCTATTATAAAGTGTTATGAAAGCCACAAATATTTTTTATTCTTTTCTTTAGATCATTATGATATGAAAATAGCATTTCCTCACTAAAGCTCTCATTGAAAAAGTCCATCATTGATTTGAAATTATTATAATATTGAATTTGTCTGAACAATGGCTTGTTACATACAGAGAGAGCAGAAGCTAATAGAGTAGAATAATATGTCATTTAAGCACAATAAGATGAATTTTCATTCAAAATACCTTCATTCATTAAAGTTTGAAACTTTCAAATACATTTTTTAATACAGCATAAAAATACAAATGATTGGCTATATAAAATTAGCATTTATAAAAGTGTCCAGCAGTATATCAATAATGCAAATAGCTCAGATGTGCATTAAAACCTAAACAGAACACACACACACACACACACACACACACACACACACAGAGAGAGAGAGTACAGGTGGATGTATTCGTCCATGCACACTTGAGGTTAAACTGTCAACAATGCTTTTCTTGTGCAAATTATTATTTTTTTATTTGGCAGATGCTGTGATGACCAACTTCCCAGCAGCAACAGAGTTTTATATTTTATTATCTTAAGATACTTCCATAATGTTGATATTCCATATTTTTTCAAAATAATTTTATATTGTATTTTTAATATTTCATCTGGTCACTTTTATGTTTTGATTTTTTTTTTTGTAATTTGTTAATGTTCTTTTTCTAAATAAAACTTTATATTTAATTTGTTTGGATGGATTGTCATTCATGAGAACCCGTTATATTTGAGTGAAAGAATCCTTTAGCCATCATTTTGTTGTCTATTACATGTAGGCTATATGTAGTCGTTTAATAGCCGTCTAATTGATGACTATCTATTCTTGGGCTCTGGTTAGACGTCTATTAGATTTTCACTGACAGCCCAAATTTAGCCTAGACGTCTGGGCTGTGTTTTGTCGGCTATTAGACGTCTTTTAGACGCAAAATTGCTTGCTGTGAGTGACCCGACAGTCGTAAGATCCTTCATGGTTTCTGTGGATCTTCACACTGATTCTCTTCTGAAAGGTTTCATCATCATTCGGTCTGATTCCAGAAGATGTTTGATTCTCAAGATTAATTCTGTTCAATCTAATGTTCATCTGAACATCTCTGGGGAAGAAACCAGTGGCCAGACAGGTCAGAACCAGTTTACGGTCATCATCTGGAGATTTACTCGCAGAGACATGAACATCTGGAGAACCTGGAGAAGAAAATTATAACACAATTAACAAACAAGCATTTACAAAGATTTTAGTTCTTCTGCGTGTAAAAAAATATACAGTATGTTTGTCACACAGGAGATAAATAAACTGATCAGAACTTACTCTTGTTTGTGTTGTTAAACGCTGAGATCCAGTCAGTGCATGAGGTCTTCAGGTAATATTTGATGAACTGGTTTCGTTCTGTGTGACGATCCCATTCCTCTTTAGTTTCTTTGGCTTTGGGTTTTTTATCAATCCACTTCATAGTGTCATAATTAAAGGTGCTGTATGTAAGAAATTTATTTCAATTAATCATACATTTTTCCTGATATGTCACTAGACATTAAGAAATCATGTTAATTTCAAATACTTATATCACTGACAACAGTAGTCCGGCCAGGATATTGCCATTTAAAAAGTGAAGTTGCAGCCCTCAACTGATGTTGATGTTGTCATGTTGTGTTTTGGTCTGATGCTCCACCCTCCACCGATCTACCAATCACAAAGTCAGTATGTTGCAGCATTCGGGTTGCCAGCTCTGCTCTAGTTCCCACAGCTGCAGCTAATAACATTCCTGTCGGATCCTGCAGCATATCTGGCAACCTTGAGTCAGTTATTTGAAAGTGATTGCAGTACCAGTTTTGGCCACAATCTTACATACGGCTCCTTTAAAGGATATAAGATCTTCTCCATCAAATCAGTATTGGGTTCTCGCTCGCAAGGTCTCTCCCTCTCTGCCGTGCACGCGCGCTACACGGTTTGGCGCACATACAGTTGGCTATGTTCTGTCTCGCATAGATTCAGTATGCGGGATTTTTATAGGTTATTTAAAATAAAAAAAATAAAAATTCACCGCAACTCCAAAAAGGAGGACAAATGAGTGTCCGGCTTGATGCTGCACCGGACGCCGGACAGGGGGCTTAAAATCCGGACTGTCCGGCCAAAATCCGGACGTATGGCCACCCTACTTGCTGCCCATCGCAAAATAAAAAGTGAAACAATACCAAAATGAGCAAAAACATTATTTTGTCTACAGACCATTTAAAAAGTAGAGCCAATCAACTATTTTCGTCCATTATATTTCAGACGAGCGTCTTGAACAGAATAAACATTGATGTGAAATTTAATCTCGTCTCTTCCGGGTTGTATGGAGCGTGTGTCCGCTCACTGGCGGCGCGATGAACCACACTTTCGTTTTCATCCCTGACGTCACGTGTTGAGGAAAAGTCCAGCCGTAAAAAATAATGAACAGTATTATCTTTTCAAAACACAGTTTTCACACCATAGTGTCTGAGAGCATAAACTGTGAACATACATCAAAACATTCAATCAAATGAATGTAAATATATATAAATATTACTCCATAAAATAGTCCCTGTGACATTCTGCACCATAAGGTCTTCTGAAGTTGTTTGAAAAATGTATGTGCAGACTGAAATTTAACTCAATTATTACTAAAATACACAAATTGTAAAAAATAAAATAAAATAAAAAAAATCCCAGGCATATAGAACTGGACACGCCTCTTTGCGAGTGTCATCCAATCAGAGTCGACTCGTAAGACGGGCCTCCGTCATGTGACACAAATATAAATGAGTGACACATTTGACTTCTGTTATTTTCATTTTTTTATCATCACTGTTGTGTGGATGGTGAAGTTTCTCTAAATATCCCATGTGATTTGAACATAATTAATTCATGATCATGAAATTTCATGAATTTCATGTTGATTTAAAGCACTTAGAAGCAGCGAGTCAGATATTCAGTTTCAGTGTATATGGTCTATACAAATACTTTCCCTTCACAAATATCAAATTATGATTTTATAGTTGTTAAATAAATGTAATGTACAAAATTAAAAAACGTTCTTTTTTTAAATAAATGTTGCTGATCGCTGAACTTGGTGTGATGAAGAAATAGATCCTTCAGCAAAGTTGAATTTAATGAAATCTAAATCTAAATGAATCAATATCAGTCTCTACTATATCCAGTACATAAACACTCACACTCAAGACTCATTTATTTCTTAATATTGGACATTTAACACATAGAGGCATATTTACAGTAGCAAGAGGCACATTTACAGTAGCATTTGACAGACACTTTTACAAAATAGTGTCTCATACTTTTACCAGCTGTACATTTGACCAACACATGTTCCCTGGGAATCAATCTTGTGCTTGCTAATACTGTTACAGGAACACACACACACACACACACACTCTGTGTTTTAAACTGTATAATGTGTGTGGACGCGTGATATTTTAATCGATATTTTACCGCTGGTAACGGAGTAAAATTACTTTTTAACCAATCTTTTCTTTAGTATTAAATGTCTCATTTTATCAGAGAGTTTTACATGGGGTTTCTTGGTTGGGTGTATGATAACACTTTTTTGTTTTGGTTTTTGTTTTGTTTTTACACTTTTTTGTCGTGAAGAGACGACTCAACGCCGGCGATATGTTATGCCCTAATTAATACATGATTAACTAACTGTATTTTTCTATGTACATTTCTGAAATGCACTTTCTGTAAAGCTGCTTTGAAACAATATGTATTGTGAAAAGCGCTATACAAATACATTTGAATTGAATTGAACACTGCCTGGTAACAGCTGAATGTAATGGCCAATAATAGCCTTTTAGTTTAGCACATTATTTAATAGTAATAAGTAAGAAATGTAATACTAATTACTGATTCGTTTTTTTGTTCACATTACGATTTACTACAAGTAAAATAATGATATAAAAATGCCTTGGCTTTGCAATCTTTAAAATACTCTTGGTGATATGTTTGAGTTTTGTTAAATCCTGTTAATAATTCCCAGTTAGTGTGACTTCTGTTGAGTGTAACACTGAAACTGATCTGTGTTTAACTGGTTTGAACAAGCGTTTCAAATGTGTTTGCCGTTTCACTTTTGATCAGATCTCAGAAAACAGAAGCATTTTAAACTCTTAGATGTTTCACTTCTATATAAAACACCAAGAGACTCTCAAATGTGAAATGTGTCATATTTACCAAGCGTAAATAACATAAACAGGAACTATATTGTTAATAAATCAGAACTGACTCAGGTTAGAAAATGCTGATGGAAAAACACAGAACACAAATAGCCGTTTTTTGCAGAACAGAGCTGGATGATGAGAATACAGTGTGTGCATTCAGAATGAACGAACATGAAAAACATTTCATTTAATGCCTGTAAACTGTTCAAGTCCCAGTGTGTGTAGATCCACCAGTATTGAGCTCATGATGGATCACATCATCAGGACTGGCCATCTCTGTCTGATCATTCACTGCGCCGTAAGAGGAGGAACGTCTCGCCCAACCTAAAGATACAGTATCATAGATATTATGTTCTTGTAAACATTTAATTACATTTACATTTATTCACACTCCTCGTTTGTTTGATAAATATTACAAATAACTTTACCTTGTAGACTCTGGTCAAATAAAATCCAAATCATGAAAAAAATCACCATGTTCACATGGGGCGTGAACCTATTGATCCCTTTCGAAAGGGAACTCGCACTTCGTCGATGACGCTTTGGGGAACGCATCAGGCGTGACAGGTGTCTGAAATCACTATCAAATCACGGCAATCAGATTGACTGGCGACAGCTTGTGAATCATTAACGATGAATGATTAACTGTCACCGGATAAATAAGACAGAAGATGCAATAGCGATAAACCAGGTTTATTATAGAAAACACGTATTGAACAGGCAAACTCAGTCCAGGGAACAATGGTAGCGCAGGGGCAATTGGGCAACCCGAATCCGTGGTGCTGAGAGGTGACAGTCCTCCTGAAAGGTGGTGAATAATCCGAACCCGTGACGTGAAGTGAAGAACCAGGCACTCCGAATGACGGCAGACAGACAGAACTCGAAACACAACGTCCACGGGAAACAGACGAACTCCAACGGGGAACTGAAGACACCAGGCGAAGACCAACAGCACGAGGAACATTCAACAACGATCTGACAAACACAAGACGAAAACCAAGGGTATAAATAGAGATCGCTGATCAGGATCAGCTGGCGCTGATAACAATCAGCAGCTGATCAGCGACCACGCCCACACTCATTCATACACACACACATAAACACGGTGCGAGAAAGAGTCAATGAATTCATGAACCGTGACATTAACGTGCGACCTGCTATTATATAAGGGCGCCTTGCAAACATGACAGATCACCTTATCGTCTGAAGGGACTGTCTGTTTGAATTGCTACTCAAAGAGTCAGGTAAGAAAAATTAAACGTACAGCAAAGTTCAATTACTTTCAAAAGTGTGTAGACCCGTGCCCAGGATATATGACGCCGGGTGATACACACGATCTGTGCGGTTTCTGCCTGGGAGAAGAGCACGCACGGGAGGTTCTCGAGGGAGCCCTCTGTGTAAACTGTGAGCGTTTTTGTGGAGTGGAGAGGGCTCGGCATCTGGACCTCGTGGTTCAGGTCCCGCTCGCGTCGAGGCAGAGCGGCGGCTTTCATCATGGGTCTCCCAGATGGAGCTTGATCACCTTGAGAGAGCTGTAAACCTCTCAGATGATCCGACGACTGACGAGGGCGAGCTAGTGCTCTTCAGGACGGGCAGGAGGGGGCTGTGTCTAGCGTCTAGAAATGTAGGGTTCTAGTGTCCCTGTAGACTTCCCTAAGGTTGGGCACAGATACATTTTCTGTCACCCCTAGAGCCGCTGGCAGGCCCGCACCCTGGTAAACGACAGGGTGAGGTGGGAGTATTCCCCTGTGATACAGGGTAGGTCTGAGTCCTCACTTTCAGGTCTGTATTATCCTACCTCTCATAACTATGGCTCGGGTCGAGCGGGAAGTTCTAGCCTTAGCTTCTTCTTAGGTCAAAGTATGCTCCCTGAAGCCAGAGCATTGCCATGAGCTGACGCCCATACATACAGATGGTAGGCCCCTAACTCTGGGGCCTCCGTTGAGGCAGAGTGCCGTATGTTGTACTCCCCTTGTTTTAAGGGTGCTAGCTCTCTTGCTGAGTACACTGCCGTGGGCACTGTGATTAGGCACCAGAACGCTGTAGGCACTGTGTAAACAGCTTATCTTCCAACGAAGGCTGCGCCGTCAGGTAGTAGGCCTCAGCAGGCCTCCTTGATTGGGCAGCCCCCGTAAGGGCGCTGTAGGCCAGCTTACTTCTCAAGGTTGGCCTTGGTGGTTCGGGCAGTTGACTCACAGACGGGTAGTAGGCCTTAATCAGGCTTCCTTAGGAGGTGAGTCCCAACAATGTGGTTCATAATTTATAGCCGCTACCAGGTAGCTAGCCGTATGAGGCCTCCTGTGGGTGGGCCCAATAGTTATGTTGGTGTAGTATGGTTCCCAACAGTGTCCCTTTGTAGCAGAATTGACTATCAGCTAGTAGGCCCAACCAGGCCTTCCTGTTAGGCGAGTCCTCAGCTGGCTGGCCTTGGAACTATAACCCGGACTCAGCTACCAGTTGCTATCAGGTAGTAGGCCTCACCAGGCCTCCCTGAGGGTGAGTTCCCCACGTACTATTGTTATCAAGTAGTAGGCCTCCCTGAGGGTGACCACATACTGTGGCTATCAGGTAGTAGGCCTCATCAGGCCTCTCTGTGAGTGGTTTCCTAGCAGTGCTGGGTTCAGGAAGCTAGTGGCCTCTTGCTATCAGTTCAGCTGGTCTTAGCAGGCCACTGCTGAAGGCGAGCTTGCGCCCTGGCTCATCTAAGTGTTCATTCTCTGCTACTGGTTCCCTCCCGGAACCTCTTTCCTGCCTAAAGCCTGGTTTTGCCTACCAGGTGGACCATGTGCTCCCCTCATTGAGGGTCACTATGAGCACGCGTCCTCCTGAGTCTGGTCAGATGGTCGTAGGCCTCTCGTGAGGCCTCCCAGTTAGATCAGTCCCTCGTTCCTTGTTCTCAGGGAACAGAGGTTACAGTCGTAACCTGAGACGGTCTCACGGTTCGGTTCGATTACGATTATCATGTCATCGATTCAGTTCAATGCGATATCACGGTGCACTGCATCCTCAATTTTCAATTTTACTTCAAAAGTGATGTGTGTGTGTGTGTGTGTGTTCGCCTGTTCGCAAAGTCGCAGTGACAGAAACAGTGACATTCCAGTTTAAGTTTCAAGGGAGTAAAGCCTGTTTACACCATTAAGAAAATTAAATTCTGTCAAATCCATTTTGTTTTAAAGAAATTATCGTTTCAAAGCAGCGCTCATTCATCAGTGTATTATGTTACCATAGAGATGCGAGCATCAATCGTCGGCGAGTCCGCTGTTGAAGGTAACGATCATCTATTTATAATCCTGCGTAACAACAGCGCTGCGGATTTTGGCTGCGGATTTGGGTGACGTTGGAGTTCATCTGTTTAACGTTCCTCTAAAGCAGACTCTGCCAGGCGTTAACAGCTCGGGTGAAAACCACCTAACGTGGTTTATCAAGTTAGTGGTATTACCTCTATTCTATTTGTGCGTGACGAGTGCACACAGCGCGTGTCTTCTCCAGGTCGTGCTTACCAGGTTGTCCATAAAAGCTGAAATGTGGCGAGATGTAGGCCTAGTTGGAGCATCTTTAATTACTCGCGCTACAAATGACGTCAGAAAAGCCTCAGTACATTATCGGTAAGGGTCTATTACTGACCCGATAACGAATCGTCCTCGTCTGTATCGCGATGCATCGTAGAAACGATTAATTTCAACACCCCTAATGTTCACATATTGCTACCGTTATGTACTGCCAACTGTCCATACATTTCACAATGTCTTTAAACAATGATATATAAGCAAACCAAAGATTTCAAGCTACAATGATCATGCAGAATATATATAACTTACCATTTCTTCTTTTCATTTTGACGATGAGGGGAACAAAGAGAACGAGAACTGCAACTGCAACTGCAACTCCTGCTTTAACTTTCCATGAATAATGTGTTTCACAGTCAAAACAAGTTCCATCTGCAGAGTGAAAATAAAATTAAACAATAATTAAAAACAAACTAATATATTAAAAATAAATAAAAAATTATATTAACATCACAAACTACTAAACTGAGTTGAGGCACTTTAATTGTTTGTGGCCGGCAACATTAATCTATATAAGCATTATCACGTCCTCCTGTTACAAATACACTGTAAAAAAATTATCGTAATTTTAAAGGTAAAGTTGATTGGTTATTTGGTTAACTGACAGTTTCTGTAGTATATATGATGAATAACTGTGATAGATTTTACAGTAAAATTCCTTTAAGTTTAGTTTAACCTAATTTAACCTTAGTTTTTTCTAATTAGTTATGTAGCCTACATTAAGGTTTTATGTTACATTTAATGTTGTTAAAATAATGTTTATTGCATGGAAAAGCTGCTTATGATGAGCTTTGATTCATCATGTGAATCATCTCCACTGTGATTGGTGGTTATCAGTGTATTACAATGATAGAAAACAGAAATTACTTTAATAGGTCGGTATATTAACACTATATCAGATAATGAAATATATTTTTACTGTAAAGTTAAGTCTGTAAAACTGTTGCTACCATGTTTTTTACAGTAGCCTACATTTCTGGCAATCACAGCTTCTGTTTTATTACAGTAAATGTACAGTGTGTGTAAGTGACTTCATGAATTTATAATGTATATTTACCCCAGTTTACTGTAACTGGTTCTGTCAGACTGCTGTGTGTGACCTGACAGTCATAAGATCCTTCATGGTCTCTGTGGATCTTCACACTGATTCTCTTCTGAAAGGTTTCATCATCATTCGGTCTGATTCCAGAAGATGTTTGATTCTCAAGATTAGTTCTGTTCAATCTAATGTTCATCTGAACATCTCTGGGGAAGAAACCAGTGGCCAGACAGATCAGAACCAGTTTACTGTCGTCATCATCAGGAGATTTCCTCACAATGAAATGAACATCTGGAGAACCTGGAAAATAATATAATAATGCGTTAGATTCTCTGGGGTCATTTTAGTACAGTGAACTCATTGTCATGTTCAAGAAACCAATTTGAAAGGATTCAAGCTTTGTGACATGGTGCATTATCCTGCTAGAAGTAGCCATCAGAGGATGGGTACATGGTGGCCATAAAGGGATGGACATGGTCAGAAACAATGCTCAGGTAGGCAATGGCATTTAAACGATGCCCAATTGGCACTAAGGGGCCTGAAGTGTGCCAAGAAAACATCCCCCACACCATTACACCACCACCACCAGCCTGCACAGTGGTAACAAGGCATGATGGATCCATGTTCTCATTCTGTTTACGCCAAATTCTGACTCTACCATCTGAATGTCTCAACAGAAATCGAGACTCATCAGACCAGGCAACATTTTTCAAGTCTTCAACTGTCCAATTTTGGTGAGCTCTTGCAAATTGTAGCCTCTTTTTCCTATTTGTAGTGGAGATGAGTGGTACCCGGTGGGGTCTTCTGCTGTTGTAGCCCATCCGCCTCAAGGTTGTGCGTGTTGTGGCTTCACAAATGCTTTGCTGCATACCTCGGTTGTAACGAGTGGTTATTTCAGTCAAAGTTGCTCTTCTATCAGCTTGAATCAGTCGGCCCATTCTCCTCTGACCTCTAGCATCAACAAGGCCTTTTCGCCCACAGGACTGCCGCATACTGGATGTTTTTCCCTTTTCACACCATTCTTTGTAAACCCTAGAAATGGTTGTGCGTGAAAATCCCAGTAACTGAGCAGATTGTGAAATACTCAGACCGGCCCAGAACAACCATGCCACGCTCAAAATTGCTTAAATCACCTTTCTTTCCCATTCTGACATTCAGTCTGGAGTTCAGGAGATTGTCTTGACCAGGACCACACCCCTAAATGCATTGAAGCAACTGCCATGTGATTGGTTGATTAGATAATTGCAATTGGGGGGGGGTAGCAATTTTGTTGTGTGGTCACTGGTTTGCTGAATGTAAATTACTTTTTTGTTTTGTTTTTTGTGCATGTGATTTGTGACGTGCCCTATTTATTCTGTGTTTGTGGAGTCTTGCTCAATTTTTATTGAGAGCTATTTATTCAAACACTTTGATTTTGTACTTTGTTGTCCCTGGCCCTAGATGTGTTACCCAGAGGCCTAATGTCTGTGTTTCGTGTGTGTGTCTAACTTGAGAAAAATAAAATAAACTGTTATTTCTATAATACTCCAGTCCCTCTCTCTCCTTTTATTTCCCTTTATTGGGATAGCCTGCTGATAAACATCTAAAATTCAGACTGTTGATTATCAACTTGTGACTGGTTTGAAAAGGCCCCTAGGGGTTATCTCTGTAAAGCTGCTTTGATACAATCTGTATTGTAAAAAGCGCTTTATAAATAAACGTGACTTGACTGACTTGACTGTGTTTTATGTTTGGATTATTGTCGCTTTAGCTGTTTGGATTATCTTCACTTGTACTTTACTTTTCACAAAACCCAAACGTGCTGAAAAAACTTTCGAACGCGTCTCATTACAAATCTTCCACAAAAAAAAAATGTCTGTATGGTTTACAAGCTTGTTTCCTCATGGGGACCAAAATTTTAAAGTCTGTGATTAAAACTTACTCTTCTTTGTGTTGTTAAACGCTGAGATCAGGTTCACACAGGTCTTGAGGCAATTGTGCAGGATCTTGTTGTATGATCCGTGACGATCCCATTGCTCTTTGATTTCTTTGGCTTTGGGGTTTTTCTCAATCCACTGCATAGTGTCAGAATTAAAGGATATAAAATCCTCTCCATTAAATCCATAATCATTAAAGACAGTCAGATTCGTTACTGTTCCATCAGGAAGTTTCTCCAGTTCACAGCCAATTATTCTCTGAAGAACATAAATCTCTAATCACAGAACAACACTCATGAAAAACACACAGTATAATGTCTGAATCTGATCATTAATAAGAGTAAAGCATAAAACTCACCAGAACACCGTGAGCCTGTGCAGTTGGACAGTTTTTTCAGCTCATATTTGTACCAGTCTCTATAATCATCTGATCCTGTATAAACTTCATTCGGAATAGTTTTTATCCAGGCATCAACTTTGTTACAGTTGTGAGAGATCTGTCCATCATCACACAGACCCAGAGAACTGAAATTAAACGAGTCTGCTTGGGTCATGGCCGTAACCATGTAGTGGACATAGTGTCTCTCTGAGGAGCATAAAACACAAACAACAATAATTCTTACCAATAGGGTGCCATATTGAATATACTAATTTAATTAAATTACAGACTTTTGATTAGCTAAGCCATATTACAATTTCGGTAGTTCAACTGACAGATGCTTTGCCAAAGCAGTGGTGCAAAACACAATGTTAGAGACCTTTGTAATGAAAAGTGTAAATATATTTTCGTGTCAGTACTGCTATGTAATTAATGGAGACCTGCAGTCTAAGTTATTGTGTGACATGACCGTGTCAGTTTTGGCCCAGAAATGGAAAAAGTCTCAGGATCATCAATAATCTCAGCAATTTTTGCAGTCAGAATGAGTTCAAATAGATTGCTGGTGGATATCAATTTGAAATCAATTATGTAAAGGCTTGACTTTGACATGTTCTGAGCATGTGCAGTGTGAGGGTCATCACTACAGCTTGTTTCTGATCGGAGAAAAATGACATGTTGTTGCAACCATTGTTGTCAGCTGTCCCCGGTCTCCCCTACACGAAATTGCGAATTTATATCATGCAATTCTGCCTTTATATCTCTCAATTCTGAGAAATAAAGTCAGAACTGTGAGATAAAAAAAAAATTATTCTGTGGCGGAAAAGCATCCATACAATTATGCTGTTTTCATCTGTGCACTTTTTTTATTTTTATTTTTAATTATGTGAATGTGAAATTGCGCAACTGGTGGCTGTCCCCAAAGGCACGCGAAACTGAAAGCAAATGCAGAGATTGAGTGTTACTTCCATAATGTGGACAGAGTCCCAGAGACGCGGGAAACACCGGATTAAAGCTGATCTCGTGAGGAAAGTGCGCGGAACAGAAATCCTCATTAAAACACAAAAAGCCTGTTGCGCTTTCGATTTTAGTTCGTTTGACATGCTTTAACACGGCAATGGCATAATAAAACATAATGTTAGAGACATGTTATGCTGTTATGATAGATCAACAATTTTAAGTTTATTAATGAATGAGAAATAAATATATTAAACTGCCAGGTACTAAACAATTTATGGTTTCCAGAATGTTCTGGGAAACTTACTTTTTGGTTGCAGAAACATTCCCTTAATGTTTTTTTTTAGGTTTTGGTTCCCATGGAAAGTTTGGTTTGGTTCAAACTAACCTTTAGAGAACCATAAATTAACGTTCCCTAACGTTCCCTAAACGTTCTGTGTTAGCTAGGCAGATGAAAATTAGTCTGTACGGCTAAATCTGGCTCATTTAGATTTGCACATTGTCCTTGTGTTCATTAATGTGCTTTTAAATAAATAAATAAACAAACAAACAAACAAACATAAGCAAACTCGAAAGATTTAGTTTAAACATTTGTAGATAGTAATTGATGAGAAGTAAAACTGTTCTTACCTTGAAGCGCATCGCTCAGACTAGAGTGAGAAATAAGACAGACTATTACTATCTCTATAAAGAAAATGTTTTTAAACGAGAGCGCGTGAAACATGTTTGCTTCAGTTCCAGCGCGCGCTCTTTCACTGATTATTAAATCTGAAAGTGTCTCTGGATGTCGAGCGCGTTATTTCTGAAGCTCGGACGACAGAAATATCTTTATCTGAAAGTTTGGCATAAGGCGGGGCACTATTGACCTACAGATTAAAGGGAAGTGATCAATCCAACAGGCTTTGTATCTCATGATATGAAAAATACTACATTTGAGCTTCATTTAATTAGCTTTTTATCGTCTTTTACCATTGCATTTATAACAAAAACGTGTTAAGCAGTATATAGGCTTATGAATATGATTTAGGCTGAAATTAGCCTATGTCTTCCTGTACATGTAAACTAAAAACATCAATGTTTTGCCTGATAAGGACAGATATAGTTAATCAAAAAACATTTACCACAGAATTATGAAACGGAAGGCTATATTGCTGTTTGCAGATTCATTACTGTTTAACCTACTTAAAGTGTCATAGTAGCAAAGACAACATTTTATCCAATAACACATTTATTTATTTATCAAGGGCTTGTGCTCACAATTAATTATTATCCTTATTAATAAATAGCCTAGGCTGAAATAAAAAAAAAGAAGAGGGAACCCCCACACAAATAATTAACTCATTCATTAATTCACGATGTGTTAACAGAAGGTAAAACCCCTTTATATGTCCATCTCTACCGGCTGTATTGCGAGCATTCCTGCATGAAATCACACCGTCTTCATTCCTGCACTCGGAAAAACATTAAAAAGATTTACGCATTTAATTCATAATAAAATTCCATCTTTTAATTGAACAATCCATAATCAATTATTACATTAACCGAGACGTTGAAATGACGGCTATTGCTTGCTGGGTCACAGCAGTCTGACAGAACCAGTTACAGTAAACTGGGGTAAATATACATTTGAGTGCCCTATACAAATATAATATCATGATGATACTGAAGTAGGTAGTTTCTTGCTTAAAACAATTACATGTTTTTTCTCTCTCTCGTTTCCCCCCCCCCCCCTTAATTCTGCAGACAGAGCCAGTTTTTACTGTGAAACAGAATCTCTGTGGATTGTTCCAGCTCTCGCTCTCGCTGTGATTGTGATTGGTTACTGCATCTATAGAAGGAGAAGGTCAAATGGTGAGTTATAAATATTCAACACTGTTGCTTTAAAGCCACACTATGTAAGATTTTTGGATCATAATATACAAAAACCACTTGAACAGTTATATATTTTGTTGACTTGTGTACTTGCATTATTCCAAATGTTTCTAAGATTGTTTAAAGAATGTCTAGAGAAATAAGCAGTTTTAAACACGGGCCGTGCGTCGCCTATCAATGTCATCAGACCCGTGTTATCCTTGATTTACGGTTTTATTTTATAGAAACCATGGAAACTCCCTTGTTAACATAAACGGGAGAAAAAGTCCAGTTCAAAAATAAATGGCACCCACCTCCCTACTAACCCCACAAATAAAGAAATAAATGATTAACTAGAAATTTCAAATAAACCAAAAGCAAAGCAGATTAATTAAACACAATGAATACAATGAATGATCATAGAAGTTAACACTCACTTCTGCCTTTAAAGGATTAGTTTACTTTTTAAAAAACTTTTGCTGGTAATTTACTCACCCCCATGTCATCCAAGATGTCCATGTCTTTCTTTCTTCAGTCGAAAAGAAATGAAGGTTTTTGATGAAAACATTCTAGGATTTTTCTCCATATAATGGACTTTACTGGTAGCCAAACGGTTCAAGGTCCAAATGACAGTTTCAGTGCAGCTTCAACGGGCTTTAAACGACACCAGACGATGAATAAGGGTCTTATCTAGACAAAAAAAGTTTACGTTTTATTAGCTCAAATGCTCGGCTTGCTCTGTTCTCCTGTTCGAACTCGTTCATCAAAATGAACGAATCTTTTTTTGAGTCATTTCATTCATTCAACGAACAAAATGAACGAAATGACTCGAAAAAAAGATTCGTTCATTTTGATGAACGAGTTCGAACAGGAGAGACTCGACCGCGCGCGGATCACAGAACAGAGCAAGGCATACAACTTCGTTTTTTATTTATTTATTTTAGAAATAACCGATCGTTTTGCTAGATAAGACCCTTATGCATCGTCTGGTGTCGTTTAAAGCCCTTTGAAGCTGCACTGAAACTGTCATTTGGACCTTGGACGGTTTGGCTACCAGTAAAGTCCATTATATGGAGAAAAATCCTAGAATGTTTTCATCAAAAACCTTAATTTCTTTTCGACTGAAGAAAGAAAGACATGGACATCTTGGATGACATGGGGGTGAGTAAATTATCAGCAAAAGTTTTTTAAAAAGTGAACTACTCCTTTAAGGCTCAATCATAGATTGTAATCAGAGAGACAAAGGAGAGAAACTCTACTTCAATAAGTTTAACACAAGTGAGGTTAAAATACACAACACCACCAACTTGCTTCAACACAACATCAGTCTGGGGTTGAAGATGAGATCTCAAAGCTGTTGCACACAGTCAAGCCAACATAAACACAGCTCAGAGGCACGTT
Organism: Semotilus atromaculatus; assembly: GCA_031834385.1. NCBI lineage: Eukaryota > Metazoa > Chordata > Actinopteri > Cypriniformes > Leuciscidae > Semotilus > Semotilus atromaculatus. Next base: position 2,712,339 of record JAULUF010000022.1, read on the forward strand.
CAAGCACAACCGCTCAAGCGCAACGGTTTCTGGGTTGACAGACGTTTCCTGGAAATGGTGTGCAATGGGGTTTGAGATGCGTTTTCTCTTGTACACAAATGTGTCCGCTGTAGCTCAGTATACGCAACAATTGAAGATATTAGAAGACATGTTTGTCGTGAGAGTTTTATAGTAAAAATATAGCATATCCACAGTGATCAGCAATAATGATAAGCCTAATACTCACAATAAAAATAATACGGTCATATAGATCATAACACAGTCTTGGAGGTATAAGTGGATTATCCTTCACCTGAAATGTTTGTCTTTTCATCCTGAAATGTGAGGCAAATGTTGGATCACAATAATTATGAACCACAGTTTCCACTAATCCCTTCACTCGATTGGGATGTTCTCTTTTATTCTGGACGGCAAGAGCAGTGACTGTATCGAGCGTATTTTGCAGTATTAAACACTTATTTATACCGATTTCCTCAGGCTCCGAAAACTCTTCAAAAAGAACACAAAGAATGTCCTTCTCAGCTGCCGTAGTTGCAACTCTTGCGTCATCAAAACGGGGTGTTCAACGCACCACTGTTTCCGTTGACAAAATGTTTTGCAACTTTTTGTAGGGGCTGAACGCAGCCCAGATGATGATGCCGTTTAAATACTCTCCTTCCCCTCCCATCATCCAATCACAGAAGGGCATTGATTATTGCCATCAGGTGGGAAATATTTCTCCTATGAAGAGAGAGAGAAAAAATAGAGCACATCTTTGGCACAAACAAACCCTTACGGCTCTGGACAATATGCCTTTGTTTTGAATAAATGACCTCTAGTGGCCAAAAATTACATAGTGTGCCTTTAAATGTCTTAAAGTTGTAATATTGTTGTAATACCTTTGTTTAAAAAAACAACAAAAAACATTTTAATGTGTTAAAGACATTGCACCTCAAACAAACTTGTTTAACCTCAAGCTCAAATGTGTGTATAATCTGAATGATCTTTTCCAGGTCAGACACCAATGGCAGGAGAGAATACTAATGTGCCAGAAACTGTGAGTAATAATCATCTTCTCCACACACAGGTATTTACATTACTGTCTGTCTTTGTGCAGAGAATCATAATTCAGTCCAAAGCATCAAACAGGAAATCTGCAGTCGATATGTGATGCGTACACTAAAAAAAAAGAAAAAAAAGTGTGATTTCTAGACCTGGAAAAATCATGGAAATTAAAATTATAGTTTAGTTAAACAGTTTATTTGATATTTATTTGTATTTGATATATTATTTTAATATATTGCTTTAAATGTTCAAATATTGGTTTTGGTAAGTGTTTAAAAAGACGGAGAACTGCTGGTTTATGGGCTCTGATTAGAAAATAAATGTTTTTGATTTTCCTTTATTCTGATGAGAAACAGTATTCCTAAGCTACGACCTTTCTTCTTTCTTTCTTTCTTTTTCTTTTACCTTCAGCTGTTACTAATGCCTGTTTATGGGTCACCTCTAATGTAATAAGAATAATTAATCATACCAGTCCCTGTTTATTACTGTATGTTTCTTTATGATCAGTTGAAATATGATGCTTTAAACTTTTCACATTTGACAATTTCTTGAAACATTTCAGAGGATCAAGAACACTTAATTATTTGTTATGTGTGTAACAATATTATTGTCTGTTGTTGTTTCAGGCAGATGGAAATGGCTATGGTTGCAGTGAAATATGCGAGGGGTTTAAAGGACCAATTCACAATTCTCGCTGACTGAAATTACATTTCTGAAGTTTACTGAAGTATTTTGCACTTTACACATCGAAGTCATTACCGAAGTCAATGTGTTAAATAATGTGAAGTAATTCAGTATTTGGAGGCAGTCAATAGTCACTCTCATTGGTCTTGAACTATATTAGTTTAACTGTATTAAAAAAATAATGATATGGTTACATAGTTCAGAGAGTGTAAGGTGATTGAAGTCTATAGTGTCAAGCAAACCTCCGCAGCTTTGATATTCCTCATGTTTATTCTAGAGCTGCTGTAAAGCCAGAACACCCTGTTCCTGTAATGTCCTATAGTCACAGTAAAGCTGCTTTGATATAGTTAACAGTGCAATATAAATGAAGGTGACTTGACTTTAAGATGTTTTGGATTTGATAAAAGTGTATTTTTATTTTAAATAAAATGTGCAAAACACAAAAAGGCTGATGTCTAGGAGATTGAAATGCATGTTAAGAGACCACTGCAAAATTTTCCGTTTTGAAGTTTTATATGGTTTTTGAGTAAAAATTAACATTGTTATTTTAATCCATATACTACTTGCAGTATTTATCCCAAATTCCCTAAATATTGTCATTTAGGGGATTTATATGCATAAGAGGACATCTAATAAATAAATAAATATGTTTTCACAACCTCAGATGATGAAAAGACAAGTTCTTATTCGTTTTTGAACAACAATACACATTTATTTTACCCATGAAGAGTCCCATAATGAATGTTGTCAGTCCCAGATTTGCAGGTCCTGAGAGGATCAATAAATGAATTCTGATATGATACTGGATAATATAAACCTGATGAGAAACAGAAACATAACTTCCCATAGAAAAATTAAAATAAGCATACAAGCAAATGTATTCTTATAATAAACAGATATTATATTAAGTCTACAGTGTTTGGATCTTGACATGCGATCACTATGAAATGATTTTTAATGTTGATGTTCATGCATATACCAAAGAGAGTGTGAAAAGTGTATATATAGCGCCACCTACCTGTCTTTCATTGAATTAAGTAGGACAGCGCAGATTCCTCAGATTCGTCAAATGCCTACAAAAATATTTAAGCTATATATATATATATATATATATATTGACAGTAAATTTAATTAGGCTATTCTACGGCTGTACTTTTCCCACATGCATTACATGCATCAAATTGAGTTTAATAATCTTTACCGAGCCTGTTTAAATTGAATAATTGATTATGGATTGTTCAATTCAATTAGATGGAATTTTATTATGAATTAAAATGCGTAAATCTTTTTAATGTTTTTCCGAGTGCAGGAATGAAGACGGTGTGAGTTCATGCAGGAATCCGCGCAATACAGCCGGTAGAGAAGGACATATAAAGGGTTTTACCTTAAAACATCGTGAATTAATGAATGATTTAATTAGTTGTGTGGGGGTTCCTTCTTTCTCTATTTTTATTTCGGCCTAGGCTATTTATTAATTAGGAAAAGTGACTTGTGAGCACAAGCCCTTGACAAATAAATAAATGTGTTATTGGAAAAAAATTTGTGTTTACTAAACTGCTAAGAAGGTTAAACAGTAATTAATCTACAAACAGCAATATAGCCTACCTTTTCATAATTCTGTGGTAAATGTTTTTTGATCAACCCCATCTATTTGTCCTTATCAGGCAAATTATTAATGTTTTTAGTTTACATGCACTTTTAGTGAAAAGAAAACATAATTTTAGCCTAAATTATATTCATAAGCCTGCTTAACACGTTTTTGTTATAAATGCAATGGTAAAAGACAATAAAAAGCTAATTCAAATTAGCTTAAGTTCAAATGTAGTACTTTTAATATCATGAAAATACAAAGCCTGTTGGGTTTATCACTTCCATGGGCGTAGATTACGCCTCTTTCTGTTTTATTGCTTTAAAAATAAATTAGCATATTAAGCCAATTAAGCAAAAACCTGTCAACAAGAGTATGAAGAAAAAAAAAAACTTTTGTATTACACTTGACATTCTGTCCCCCTCACTTCTGAAATGACGGCTACGCCCCTGCTTCCCTTTAATCTGTAGGTCAATAGTGCCCCGCCTTATGCCAAACTTTCAGATAAAGATATTTCTGTCAGTCCTAGCTGCAGAAATAACGCGCTCGACATTCAGAGACACTTTCAGATTTAATAATCAGTGAAACACGAGAGCGCGCGCTGGAATTGAATCAAACATGTTTCACGCGCTCTCGTTTAAAAACATTTTCTTTATAGAGATAGTAATAGACTGGCTTATTTCTCACTCTAGTCTGAGCGATGCGCTTCAAGGTAAGAACAGTTTTACTTCTGATCCGCAGCAGAGATGCAGTTATCTACAAATGTTTAAACTAAACCTTTCGAGTTTGCCTACACTGTAAAAAAAAAAAAAGTTAAATTTACAGGAAAACTCTGGCAGCTGTGGTTACCAGAGTTTTCCTGTTAAAAATACGGTAGCAACGTTTTAGGTTTTACAGACTTTTAACCGTATATCATTTTACAGCAATAAACCGTATTTCATTATCTGATATAATGTTAATTTACTGACCTTTTTAAGTATTAATATCTGTTTTTTTTTCTATTGTAATACCCTGACAGCAACAATCACAGCAGCAGTGATGAGAGTCAAATAGTCAATCAAAACTCATCACAAGAAGCTCTTCCACAAGAAAGTTAATACTAATATGTAGAAGCTGCACAGTGTCATTCACACAAACATTAAACACCATCATGGTAACTTAAAAAATGCAATAAGCATTAATTTAACAACATTAAATGTAACATAAAACCCTAATGTACATAACTGATTAGAAAAAAAATAAGAAAATTATGAAGAAACAGTTATTTAAAAACAAAATACATAAAATGTGAAGTGTCACGCAGGGAATTGTGGGAATGTTAATTTACATTTTATCACTGTAAATTATACAATGACTTGTTCTTTTTCACTTCCAAAAACTGTATATTTAACGGTATTTTACAGTAAAATTACATTAAATGTACCATTATATATATCACAGTTATTTACCGTATATAGTAAGGAAACTTTCTGTTAACCAATTAACCCTCTATGGTACGGTGTTGCCTCCAGGCAACATGGTCTATTTTAGCTTTTTTTTAATAAAAACTAATAAAATTGTATTGGTAAATGCTCTCTAAGGGGAGGGGAACTCAAATACTAACTAATGAAAATGTAAAAGAGTGGTCACATGACCCACAGGGTCCATTATGTTCCCTCTTTCAGCACATGTGCACATGTCACATGGCTCCATTTTTTCTCCACTGAAAAGGACATTTTTCACTAATTTCTGCCCAGATAATCAACTATAAAAAATCTTAGTCACCTTCATTGGTAAGTAAAGAAGTATTTTCAAAAACATTATATTATACACTCACCGGCCACTTTATTAGGTACCCCATGCTAGTAACGGGTTGGACCCCCTTTTGCCTTCAGAACTGCCTCAATTCTTCGTGGCATAGATTCAACAAGGTGCTGGAAGCATTCCTCAGGGAGTTTGGTCCATATTGACATGATGGCATCACACAGTTGTCGCAGATTTGTCTGCTGCACATCCATGATGCGAATCTCCCGTTCCACCACATCCCAAAGATGCTCTATTGGATTGAGATCTGGTGACTGTGGAGGCCATTTGAGTACAGCGAACTCATTGTCATGTTCAAGAAACCAGTCTGAGATGATTCCAGCTTTATGACATGGCGCATTATCCTGCTGAAAGTTGCCATCAGAAGTTGGGTACATTGTGGTCATAAAGGGATGGACATGGTCAGCAACAATACTCAGGTAGGCTGTGGCGTTGCAACGATGCTCAATTGGTACCAAGGGGCCCAAAGAGTGCCAAGAAAATATTCCCCACACCATGACACCACCACCACCAGCCTGAACCGTTGATACAAGGCAGGATGGATCCATGCTTTCATGTTGTAGACGCCAAATTCTGACCCTACCATCCGAATGTCGCAGCAGAAATCGAGACTCATCAGACCAGGCAACGTTTTTCCAATCTTCTATTGTCCAATTTCGATGAGCTTGTGCAAATTGTAGCCTCAGTTTCCTGTTCTTAGCTGAAAGGAGTGGCACCCGGTGTGGTCTTCTGCTGCTGTAGCCCATCTGCCTCAAAGTTCGACGTACTGTGCGTTCAGAGATGCTCTTCTGCCCACCTTGGTTGTAACGGGTGGTTATTTGAGTCACTGTTGCCCTTCTATCAGCTCGAACCAGTCTGGCCATTCTCCTCTGACCTCTGGCATCAACAAGGCATTTCCGCCCACAGAACTGCCGCTCACTGGATGTTTTTTCTTTTTCGGACCATTCTCTGTAAACCCTAGAGATGGTTGTGCGTGAAAATCCCAGTAGATTAGCAGTTTCTGAAATACTCAGACCAGCCCTTCTGGCCCCAACAATCATGCCACGTTCAAAGTCACTCAAATCACCTTTCTTCCCCATACTGATGCTCGGTTTGAACTGCAGGAGATTGTCTTGACCATGTCTACATGCCTAAATGCACTGAGTTGCCGCCATGTGATTGGCTGCTTAGAAATTAAGTGTTAAGGAGCAGTTGGACAGGTGTACCTAATAAAGTGGCCGGTGAGTGTATATCATCAAATGTATCATAGGAAATTACATAAAACTGCATGTTGCCTCGAGGCAACATTGTACCATAATGGAATCACATAAGGCCATATCAGGCATACTAGGTTTGAATACAAATATATTTTATTTGTAAGGAAAAGAGTTTGAATTATCTAAATGTTTCTGCATTTTTACAATCTGAAAACTCATGGTTTCAATCTGAAAAAGCATGGTTCGACAGGACATTTGGCCACTATAGTGGGTAATCGGACAAATAGTGGGTTTGTGGGACGGGGGCGTGTGGCTTGGCACTGGTCAGGGGGGTCAACAGGACATTTGGCCACTATAGTGGGTAATCGAACAAATAGTGGGTTTGTGGGATGGGAGCATGGCTTGGGACCGGTCAGGGGGGTCGACGGGACATTTGGCCACTATAGTGGGTAATCGGACAAATAGAGGGTTTGTGGGATGGGAGCATGGCTTGGGACCGGTCAGGGGGGTCGACGGGACATTTGGCCACTATAGTGGGTAATCGGACAAATAGTGGGTTTGTGGGACGGGGGCGTGTGGCTTGGGAACGCCAGGGGGGTCAAAAGGACATTTGGCCACTATAGTGGGTAATCGACACAAATAGTGGGTTTGTGGGACAGGGGCGTGTGGCTTGGCACTGGTCAGGGGGGTCAACAGGACATTTGGCCACTATAGTGGGTAATCGGACAAATAGTGGGTTTGTGGGACAGTGGCGTGTGGCTTGGGACTGGTCAGGGGTGTCAACAGGACATTTGGCCACTATAGTGGGTAATCGGACAAATAGTGGGTTTGTGGGACGGGGGCGTGTGTCGCCCCCACACGATGAAGGATCCTGTTGGGGTGCTGCCGTCGGGCCCCTGGGGGGTCAGGCCCCCCTGACCTCACACGGGTCATTAGGTCGGCCGGGGAGGTCTTCCACATGTTTGATCTTGCTGTTGTTGAGGCATGGCCTTCATATTAGGATAGGGTTATGGTGATTGTTAATGTTTTGCCTTGAAACAACACCGATTGTAATGTTTTGATATGATAACTTGATATGATCGTTTGTAGTACTTGCGTTCCACGATGGTACAATGTTGCCTGAGGGCAACAGCTGGATAATAAATGTTACTTTTTATCAAATGTGAAATGTGTAATTCATTAAAAACTTGATAAATCTGTTTGTTCAAGTGTTTAGTTAAAGAAATTTATGTTTTCAATAAATCTATAAGTTTTTTCTTCATGAAAATGCCAAATGTTTCAATTTGTCCATTGTGGTACAATGTTGCCTCGAGGCAACAAACTTTTAATTAATAAATAAATTAAAAAATAATTATAATGTTTATTGATATTGTTATAGTGTCCAATTTTAAGCAGGAAAAACATAACAAATAGTTTTTTTCTCACTGATATCATATTGCGTACCATAGAGGGTTAACAGTTTTTCACAGGTAAACAGTCTTTTACCGTTAAAATCACGATCATTTTTTACAGTGAATGGGTCAATATTACTGTAGGGTGCCTTTTGGTGTCCTGAACATAAATAACTAATTTCCCATTATAACTTAACATACAAATGACTATGAAAGGGTGTGTTATATAAGGCTAAGTTTTTTTTATTCAGAGCAGTAGCATTATTTGGCTCTTTAGATACATTTTCAAGATTTTCTATAGTTTTGTATAAGAGGATGTATGTTATTTTGCTAAGTCCCAGGCACTGCTCATCAAATTTGAATGAGAGTAAAATAGTCAAATCATATTTATTTACTTATTTATTTTTTCCTATTAATATTTTGTTTAATGAGATATTACTCAAATTGAGTGAATTGATCAGTTTATAGCCTAATAAAAAACAATATTTTTATTTAATAAAAAAGAAGAGTTTGTCCATGTCCCTTAAATAATGTGCTAAACTAAAATGCTGTTTCTGGCCATTACATTCAGCTGTTACCAGGCAGTGTTCTCATACATTCCCATGTAAAACTCTCTGATAAAATGAGACATTTAATACTATGGCAGAGATGGGCTAAAAGTAATTTTACTCTGTTACCAGCGGTTATCGGTTAATTGACTCGACTGAAATATCACGAGTCCTGGAGTCCACACACATTATAGAGTTTAAAACACAGTGTGTGTGTGTGTGTGTGTGTGTGTGTGTGTGTGTGTTTCGCTGTATCTCTGTATCATCTGCTGCTACTGGCAGCAAGTGAGATTATTATGGGGTGCATGAGTTATAATATTTTCAGCACTGAGATCAGACAAAATACTTTAGATCTAAGATTTTTTTACATTACATTAATACATTAATATTTTTATTTAAATGGTTGTCCCACCCTGTCGTATTGTGGATTCTGCCCCTTTAAGAATAGGCCATCCCCATTAGTGACATTAGGACAACAGATTTTTGTATCTCTTCATTGGTGGGAAATTCCACTGCTGAGTTGAGTAGCTGCTGATTTTACAACTAACAAATTTTCTTCATATGAGTTTGCTTACTTGTTTTGCCAAAGCTTAACATGTCCACCCTGTCGGCATAAAATATACTGGAAGTGATTCAAATACAATAATTTCCAAATATGTACGTTTTAATATACCAAATTCTCTTCAACTACCAGACTAACTATTTACCTAGTCACAGTTTGTTGTAAGCTAATATGCTAATTGAAGCTCAAAATGTCCACCCTGTCAGCCACTTAGACTCCATAGGGTGGACATACACATGACAGGGTGGACATAGCATTAATTTGTAGTTAATATTGCAATTTATAGAACTTATATTACATTTTATGGAAACATATAATATAATATAACAAGATAATATTTTGTTATATAAAAAACTTAAAATCATTGCTGTTCTCAGGACATGCCTCTGAGTGCGGCAGAAAGTGCATTTTAGTGATTGGCCTAAAAACCTAACAGTAATTTATCTATTCTAGGCAACACATTCAAGGAAAAAGGATTCGAGAAAGAAGAAAATTATGAGTTGAAAGCAAAACTGCTTTATGTGTCCACTCCGTCGTGTGCTTGTCCACCCTGTCGTGGGATCGTCCACCCTGTCATCTTGGTATTTTTAAATAATATTTAAAATAATAATTTAATCATACCTATATAATCCATTGTGCTAGGTGTGGGGCCAATAACATGCAAACAAAAAACTGCATCCAAATAATCAAATATTTCTCCAAATAAGAAAAAATACATGTGCGAATTGTATGAGTTTCTTTAAAAACACATGGTTTACATAAAATATTTTATGTATTTATAATTTGAAAGCAAACAAATAACCCTGTTTAGGAAAAGGACATCATACCTTTCAGAAAGTATAATTTGTATCTTAATAATGCAATGAAAACACATTTAACAGTAATTTATATGTCCACGACAGGGTGGACATATCTATGCTTTATGCTCTAAAAAATGGCCCATAATTAAAAAAAAAAAATTTGTGGGAGCTCAGATAATATATTTATTATAGTATTTGAGTGTCTACTATTATGACATGACATAAAGCGAATGGTAAATTAAAATCAAAATGTGTGAGTATTGTGAGGGTTGAAAGGCACTCTATGGTGATATTGACCCCTATAGGCTATTTAATATATTTATTTCTCTTTCATTAATAAACAGAAAATATTTCAGATTTCATATAACAACATAAGATGTCTCTAACATTGTGTTATGCCATTGCTGTGTTAAAGCATGTCAAACGACCTAAAATCGAAAGCGCAACAGGTTTCGAGGATTTCTGTTCCGCGCAATTTTCTCACGAGATCGGCGCATTATCAGGTGTTTCCCGCGTCTCTGAGCGACTCTGTCCACATCATGGGAGAACACTCAATATCTGCATGTGCTTTCAGTTTCGCGTGCTTTAGGAACTGGCACCAGTTACGTATTTTCACATTCGCATAATTAAAAAACAAGTATGAAAACAGCAGAATTGTATATGGAAATCCTGCATTCTTAGTCTTCATGTAGTCACTTATCAGCAGTAAATAAATTAGCAGAAAAACATCAAGCACAGGGCTCACACTAATTTTTAAATACATTTTCGAAAGTACGAATTTGAAAGTTCAAATAAATCATTCTGCTTTTTCCCTGTTAATGAGCTCAGTTTGAAAATGATTTATAAGAAGCTTCTTGTTTGCTTCCAGCTGCTGTTAATAACATTTTGAATGTCAAGTTTGTAACAGTTGCATTTTTTTTTTTTTTTTTTTTTTTTTTTTGCTGCTCCTGGCTGATTCGCTGTTTCCTTTGTCTTTTTTATTCAATCAAACATACTGTGTTTGAGAGTAAAACTAATTATTTTCTAATTAAAAAAAATAAAAGATTGCAAAAAAGTTAAGTTAAAAATAAAAAATAAAGAAGTTGATAACACAATTATTTGCAGTTTTGTGATAGATTTTTTTATTAATAATATAGAAAACTGTATATCAAACGAATTATGATTCATAAACCCTACTTCCCTTTTCACAACATTCTAACACTTTGAAAAACAATGTACTAAACGTTCTGTTCTGTTTTTTTGAATGTTGTTGTTGGCCAATGTTGCCATTCCCCTGTTGAGGGTAAAAATAGCATATTTAGGCCTATATGGGGAATTAAACAGATGACTAGAACTTGTGATTAACAATGAAGTAATCATTAAAGGGGACATATCATGCTAAATTTACTTTTTTAGCCCTTAAATGTCTTTTGTTTTATATTTGGAGTGTTTATAAGTTCAGAAAAGTTGAAATTAGTCTCTTCAGGAACTTCGTTGATATCTTTATATTCTGTTTAGGTCACATTTTTCAACCGGTTTCGATTTTTCTGTAATCTATGACATTTTGTGAACTATTACGTCACAGTATTTGCAGCGGAACTGCCAAATAAGGACATCGACTTCCGGCCCAACACTTCGAGCAATCCTCGCTGCAATTTTGTAGTCCAAGTTGAAGGATGCAGAAGTTACGAGAGGGTACGTCAAAATGTTCGGTTGTTGGATGTAGTAACCCACACGCTTCATTACACCGTCTCCCAGCATCAGAACCTCTTCGAAGTGCCTGGTTGAGTTTTATTTTTCACGGAAATGTATCCACATCTGTGGGTAAAGTCATTTTTGTGTGCGCGAAGCACTTCAAGGATAACTAACGTTACTTCAGCAACCTCCGCCAGTATAAAGAAGGATTTGCCGATAGACTTTGTCTGATTGAGGGGTCAGTTCCTTCTATCTTTGGAGACGACGAACAGAGCACTTCGAGCACTTCACTATTAAATAACGTTAATAAAAATAAAGTACTGCTTTCTTAAAACACACGGTGGTCATGGTTTAGCAGTTGTCTTGTTAGTGTGCTTGTTTTAACAAGAGAAATAATCGCCTATTCTTTAATTGTTTATAATATAACATATTTTGTTTTGTGAGTGTTAAATGGTCGTTGTAAAACATGCAGTATTGTAGTAGTGGGCATGGATGGAGAAGTTACTGTAAATACAGTAACACACCATTGCGATACATCCATATGAAGACGTTGTTCTGCAGGTTCGTCGTCTTAATTTTTATCTCGCTCCGACTCTGGCTCGAACATGTAAGGCTTGATGGACAAGTCTTCCGTTGTTGACATTTTGTTAATAACGTGTGGAATAAAAAGTTTCTGTGCTGCTAGATAATCGTATCTCTGCTATCAAACTACAAAAATGGCCGAACGGGGTGGAGTTGAACCGAGTGTCACCTCTGCAGCCTGGATTTAAAGAGACCGCACCAAAACGAGTTGCTCTCAGACGCACATCAGAAAAGGGGTAGAAAAGGGCCTGTGGAGCTATAATAATGAGGAACTCAGACCCAAGCATTGCAGTTCCGCTTTATATAGACCACAAATGTACGATTTATATGTAAAAAGGAACGATTTAAAAGCATGATATGTACCCTTTAAAACAAAGTTAGCTTTACCTAGTATAGGAGAGTTTGTCAGTGAAGAACCAATCAAATTCATGTAATTTTGCCATACCTCCCTATTCTATAAAAACTGTTTTATCCGCGTTTTCGGTGGGATTCTCTCTGAAACTTGTTTGAGATCCTCCGGCCTTAAGCCTGGCATGCCAGATCTACATCAGGATATTAGGTCTGGGAACTCACCATTGGCAGCGCTCGATACGAGGGCCGGATAAACGGTTGTCTTTCAAATTCCCTCTGCACGCAATAGGATAGCGCTACAACCAACCAGAGCAACGAAGAAGGTGACGTCTTTTATATCTTCCTTTTTTTTAAATTACTCCAGTGCCGTTCTTTGTTCTTGTTTCAAAGAAAAGCTTATGCTGGGTACACACCAAAGGATTTTTTACATCTTATAAGATTTTCAAAATGTGATAGACCACAAACATGAGGATAAAAAATCCTAGATTGAACCGTTTTGCTCCTATAGTGTGTGGTGTGCCATGATGTGACACAGACAGCACACCACACACTAACAGATTTTCAACCCTAGTCTCGACTGTGAACACAGGAAATCTCGTAAAATCTTGCGAGAATTCAGAATAAGCATGTGGACAATATGCAGGAAGAAATTGTGATGATAGTGTTTGGAATGATTTTCACAGAAAATGTACGAGAAAAAAAGAAAAGGGTTTAGGTAAAGTCGTGGAGACGGCGGGAATTTAGTGACCTTCTCAGATGTTCTGTTATGCACACACACTGGCCCTGTCTCTCTCCCCTTATAAAAATGTACCATGGTTTTACTATACAAATAAAAAATGGATATTGTAGTTAAACCATGATAACCACAAATTAACCATAGTTTTGCTAAGAAAAATTCTAACTATAGTATTTATTTGTTAATACAAATGTTCAATACGCCTATAATAAAACCATGGTTAATATTTTTTTTCTCTCTTTCTCTCTCTCTCTCTCTCTCACACACATCATATGTACTGGTACACCTATCCTTATATGGAATGTTTTTTTTACTGAGCTAATTACATTTTCTAGCCCCAACCTATCCAACACAGAAAACTTTCAGCATTTTTTTATATTTGAATATGGGTCCTCATAATGTAGGTCAAACCAGAACACAATCACACACACACACACACACACAAAAAAAAAATCTACTCTGTTGCTACCTGGTAATAACATTGCAGAAACTGTTTCTGACCATCTCCTTTTCCAGTCTATTACGGTAGGTTTTTACACTTTGTGCTGGCCATGACTGCGTTTGTTATGCTTCCGTCTTCCATCATCTCGCTTTCTGATTGGATATTGTTTCGTTTCACGTGATAATCTCCAGAGCGTGCGCGCGTTTGTCCTCGGGGTTCCCCCCACACATCAGGATTTCTGATCATAAATATTCAACATGTTGAATATTTACGATTCGCGATCGGGGCGGCACCGATGTTCTTCCGATCAGGTTTGGACACTCTTAACACCCGAGGCCATCATGTTCTTGTCCGGTCAGACAACACATCGGTGGTCTCCTATATATATCACCAGGGTGGTCTGCGTTCGCGCCCATTTTACAAGCTGGCTCGCCAGATCCTTCTAATGTCCCAGGGGAAGCTTTTTTCATTGAGGGCGATTTACATCCCAGGGTATCTAAATCAGGGGGCAGACATCCTGTCGAGGCAGGGGCCGAGGTCCGGGGAATGGAGACTTTACCCCGAGGTGGTGGAGCTCCTTTGGAAACATTTCGGTCATGCCGAGGTAGACCTGTTTGCATCTCGGGAGACATCACACTGTCTACTGTGGTTCTTTCTAAGGCATCCAGCCCCTCTGGGGTTGGACGCTATGTTACAGCCGTGGCCGAGGTCACGTCTGTACGCATTTCCCCCGATTGCTCTGCTCCCAGGAGTTCTGGAGAGGGTTTGACCGGGACGGGGTCAGTTTACTGTTGGTAGCCCCGTACTGGCCGGCCCGAGTTTGGTTTACGGACCTAGTATCTCTCCTCGTTGGCTCTCCTCCGGAGATTCCGATCAGGAGGGACCTTCTTTCTCAGGCGAGCGGGTCGATCTTTCACCCCCGCCCAGAACTGTGGAAATTGTGGGCTTGGCCTCTGAGGGGGCCCAGCTCATAGAATCTGGTCTCTCGACTGAGGTCGTTGAGACCATCCTCCACTCCAGAGCTCCGGCCACTAGGAAATGATATGCCTTGAAGTGGAAACTTTTCACTTCTTGGTGTGGTGAACACTGGTTGGACCCAGTTAACTGCCCGGTGGGTGCAGTGCTGGAATTCCTGCAGGAGCGTTTCTCTACAGGGTTATCCCACTCCACACTAAAGGTGTACGTGGCGGCCTTATCTGCTTTCCATGTCCCTTTAAGTGGAGCGTTTTTGGGGAGACACCCACTTATGTCACGTTTCCTTCGTGGCACTTTGAGGCTGAGGCCAGCAGCTCGCACGAGGGTGCCGACTTGGGACCTGGCCATCATTCTAGAAAGCCTCTCCCTTGCTCCGTTCGAGCCCATTTTAGAGGTTTCTGAGAAATGTATTACTTTTAAGACTATCTTTTTGCTTGCTATTTCTTCCTTAAAGAGAATTGGGGATATTCAAGCTCTCTCGGTTTCTCCCTCATGCTTGGAATTCTCGCCCGGCATGTTAAAAGCTTTTCTCCACCCTGGACCGGGCTATGTTCCTAAGGTCCCAACTATCCTGTTAGGCCTATCTTGCTGCAAGCCTTCTGTCCTCCTCCTTTTGACGTCAGACCAAAAGAAACTTAATCTCCTCTGCCCTGTTAGGGCTTTAGACGCCTATGTCCACAGAGCTGTCCTGTGGAGAAAATCTGAACATTTGTTTGTTTGCTTTGGGCCACCCAAAAAGGGGTGTCCTGTGTCTAAACAGAGGATGAGCAAGTGGGTGGTCGAGGCCATCTCACTTGCTTACGAGTCGGCTGGTCAGCCTTCACCTTTGGCTGTACGAGCTCACTCTACTAGGAGTATGGCGGCTTCCAAAGCCTTATTGTCAGGAGTTTCACTTCAGGACGTTTGTGATGCGGCAGGCTGGTCCTCACCGCATACATTCGTCAGATTTTACCATCTTGACTTCAGCTCCACTCCAGGGGCGCAGGTGCTTTCGTCAGCTTGTGCGCCTTGACTTCACACGACGGACACTTGCTCGCATGGCGACGTGGGTATTGGCGTTCCCACAGCGTTTCACGCAGCTCGAGTTCCCTGAAAGGGAACGTCTCTGGTTACGTATGTAACCTTAGTTCCCTGAAGGGAACGAGACGCTGCGTGTCTTTGCCATACTCCCGGCATGCCCGAGATCACTTGCTTCAGTCTATCAGAAGCTGACGCGCTTGTGTTTTTGGGGTGCTTTATAGTTTCCTGGTCGATGACGTCACCCGCCTATGACGTTCCGTCTCGCCATTGGACTGATTCCATACGTGCTTCATGATGCACAACGCAAGGGGCGTTCCCACAGCGTATCACACAGCGTCTCGTTCCCTTCAGGGAACTAAGGTCACATACGTAACCAGAGACGTTTTACTCTCAAACACAGTATGTATGAATAAAAAAGACACAAAGGAAACTCCATACTATTTGCGATAAACCACATAATTACATTTTGAATGTCAAATTTGCATTTCGTTAATACTGATATACTGTACACTGATATATAGGCTACTTTCTACTTCAGATGACTTTTTTTGCTCTCTGGGAAACTAGGATAATAATATTATCAAGAACACGGTTTATTCGTTTCAGTAGACTAGATGCGACCTACAAATTGTATGTCAATTACACGACACTTACAAACATACTATGATTAGTGTAAAATATAATGTAAAACAAAATACAGTTTTACAGTATACTTTAGTTTATAGTATAGTATGTTTTTTAGGTTTTAAGTTAGTTATTTGTCAATATGCTGTCATAGCTTGTATACTGTATGTTCCTCAGGGAAACACTTCCTCCACTACACGTTTACAGTCCTGACCAAATCAGACACATTCCCAGAGTTCAGTGCTGACGCCGTGGTTGATGACAGACGAATTAAACACTTCAGTAATGAAGAACAAGTCTGGATTCTGGCTGATAAAGACTGGACTAAAGTTCCTCCAGATCCTCCTGATTCTAGAAAATGGTTCATAGATCAGATCAGGACTCTGTCAAACTGCACAGACTCACAGTGTACTGGTGAGTTTCATGCTTTACTCTTATTAATGATCAGACATTATATTTACTGTGAGTTTCTCATGAGTGTTGTTCTGTGATTGTAGATCATGTTCTTCAGAGAATAATTGGCTGTGAACTGGAGGAACGTCCTGATGGATCAGTGACTGTCTTTGATGAATTTAGATTTGATGGAGAGGATTTTATATCCTTTAATTATGACACTATGCAGTGGATTGATAAAAACCCCAAAGCCAAAGAAACCAAAGAGAAATGGGATCATCAAAAGGGACGAAACCAGTTCCTGCAACATTTCCTCAAGACCTGCACTGACTGGATCTCAGCGTTTCACAACACAAATAAGAGTAAGTTCTGATCAGATCAGTTTAATTAACTGTGTGTGTGTGTGTGTGTGTGTGTGTGTGTGTGTGTTTGTTTGTTTGTTTGTTTGTCTATATGAGTTGAAGATCCTTAAGGAAATGTTCTGGTCTACAGGAGTTGATGTTTATCAGTTAATGTTAAGACTTAGACAGATAATTATAAAGACAAACCTTTGGTTAAAAGGCTAATTCACCTTGTCATCATTTTGTTACCCTTGTTGTTTCCCTTAAGTAGAACACAAAAGATGAATTTATAATGATGAATTTTATTGATAAAAGGAAGAATGCAATTTTTTTCACCACACAGAAACCATCGATTTCATAATGATTTTATGCTTCTTTCTTCTCCAGGTTCTCCAGATGTTCATGTCTCTGCGAGTAAATCTCCAGATGATGACCGTAAACTGGTTCTGACCTGTCTGGCCACTGGTTTCTACCCCAGAGATGTTCAGATGAACATTAGATTGCACAGAACTAATCTTGAGAATCAAACATCTTCTGGAATCAGACCGAATGATGATGAAACTTTTCAGAAGAGAATCAGTGTGAAGATCCACAGAAACCATGAAGGATCTTACGACTGTCTGGTCACTCACAGCAGTCTGAAACAACCAGTTACAGTAAACTGGGGTAAATATCATCATAAATATAGTCACTTACACACACTGTAAATTTATGGTAACACAGCTCCTCCCTCCACAGCTCCTCCCTCACAGCTCCTCCCTCCACAGCTCCTCCCTCCACAGCTCCTACCCCACAGCTCCTCCCTCCACAGCTCCTCCCCCACAGCTCCTCCCTCCACAGCTCCTCCTCCACAGCTCCTCCCCCACAGCTCCTCCCTCCACAGCTCCTCCCTCCACATCTCCTACCCCACAGCTCCTCCTCCACATCTCCTCCCCCACAGCTCCTCCCTCCACAGCTCCTCCCCCACAGCTCCTCCTCCACAGCTCCTCCCTCCACAGCTCCTCCCCCACAGCTCCTCCCTCCACAGCTCCTCCCTCCACAGCTCCTCCTCCACATCTCCTCCCTCCACAGCTCCTCCCCCACATCTCCTCCCCCACATCTCCTCCCTCCACATCTCCTCCCCCACAGCTCCTCCCTCCACAGCTCCTCATCCACAGCTCCTCCTCCACATCTCCTCCCCCACAGCTCCTCCCCCACAGCTCCTCCCTCCACAGCTCCTCCATCCACAGCTCCTCCCCCACAGCTCCTCCTCCACATCTCCTCCCCCACAGCTCCTCCCTCCACAGCTCCTCCCCCACAGCACCTCCCCCACAGCTCCTCCCTCCACAGCTCCTCCCTCCACAGCTCCTCCCTCCCACAGCTCCTACCCCACAGCTCCTCCTCCACAGCTCCTCCCCCACAGCTCCTCCTCCACATCTCCTCCCCCACAGCTCCTCCCTCCACAGCTCCTCCCTCCACAGCTCCTCCCCCACAGCTCCTCCCTCCACAGCTCCTCCCTCCACAGCTCCTCCCCCACATCTCCTCCCCCACAGCTCCTCCCTCCACAGCTCCTCCCCCACAGCACCTCCCCCACAGCTCCTCCCTCCACAGCTCCTCCCTCCACAGCTCCTCCCTCCACAGCTCCTCCCTCCACAGCTCCTCCCCCACATCTCCTCCCTCCCACAGCTCCTCCCCCACAGCTCCTCCTCCACATCTCCTCCCCCACAGCTCCTCCCTCCACAGCTCCTCCCTCCACAGCTCCTCCCCCACAGCTCCTCCCTCCACAGCTCCTCCCCCACAGCTCCTCCCTCCACAGCTCCTCCTCCACATCTCCTCCCTCCACAGCTCCTCCCCCACATCTCCTCCCCCACAGCTCCTCCCTCCACAGCTCCTCCCCCACAGCTCCTCCCTCCACAGCTCCTCCCCCACAGCTCCTCCTCCACATCTCCTCCCCCACAGCTCCTCCCTCCACAGCTCCTCCCCCACAGCACCTCCCCCACAGCTCCTCCCTCCACAGCTCCTCCCTCCACATCTCCTCCTCCACAGCTCCTCCCCCACAGCTCCTCCCTCCACAGCTCCTCCCCCACAGCTCCTCCTCCACATCTCCTCCCCCACAGCTCCTCCCTCCACAGCTCCTCCCCCACAGCACCTCCCCCACAGCTCCTCCCTCCACAGCTCCTCCCTCCACAGCTCCTCCCTCCACAGCTCCTCCCTCCACAGCTCCTCCTCCACATCTCCTCCCTCTACAGCTCCTCCCCCACAGCTCCTCCCTCCACAGCTCCTCCCCCACAGCTCCTCCTCCACATCTCCTCCCCCACAGCTCCTCCCTCCACAGCTCCTCCCCCACAGCACCTCCCCCACAGCTCCTCCCTCCACAGCTCCTCCCTCCACATCTCCTCCTCCACAGCTCCTCCCCCACAGCTCCTCCCTCCACAGCTCCTCCCCCACAGCTCCTCCTCCACATCTCCTCCCCCACAGCTCCTCCCTCCACAGCTCCTCCCCCACAGCACCTCCCCCACAGCTCCTCCCTCCACAGCTCCTCCCTCCACAGCTCCTCCCTCCACAGCTCCTCCCCCACAGCTCCTCCCTCCACAGCTCCTCCCTCCACAGCTCCTCCCCCACAGCTCCTCCCTCCACAGCTCCTCCCCCACAGCTCCTCCCTCCACAGCTCCTCCTCCACATCTCCTCCCTCTACAGCTCCTCCCTCCACAGCTCCTCCTCCACAGCTCCTCCCTCCACAGCTCCTCATCCACAGCTCCTCCTCCACAGCTCCTCCCCCACAGCTCCTCCTCCACAGCTCCTCCCTCCACAGCTCCTCCCCCACAGCTCCTCCCTCCCCAGCTCCTCCCTCCACAGCTCCTCCCCCACAGCTCCTCCCTCCACTGCTTCTCCCCCACATCTCCTCCCCCACATCTCCTCCCTCCACAGCTCCTCCCTCCCACAGCTCCTCCCCCACAGCTCCTCCCTCCACAGCTCCTCATCCACAGCTCCTCCTCCACAGCTCCTCCCTCCACAGCTCCTCCCCCACAGCTCCTCCCTCCACAGCTTCTCCCCCACATCTCCTCCCCCACATCTCCTCCCTCCACAGCTCCTCCCTCCCACAGCTCCTCCCCCACAGCTCCTCCCTCCACAGCTCCTCATCCACAGCTCCTCCTCCACAGCTCCTCCCCCCACAGCTCCTCCCTCCACAGCTCCTCCTCCACAGCTCCTCCTCCACAGCTCCTCCCTCCACAGCTCCTCCCTCCACAGCTCCTCCTCCACAGCTCCTCCCCCACAGCTCCTCCCTCCACAGCTTCTGACCGGGAGCGGTGTATTTCTGCAAATGGCAATAGGACCACTGGGAGGAGCCAGAGGAGCTTGATTTTTACACAGATTATCTGGCTCATATTCTACTGTCAGGACATAATGACAGTTTTAACAAATATGTAAAAAATACATTTTTACAAAAGTTACCTACAGCAGCTTTAACTTAAATTTACAGTAAATTAACAGTAAAATAACATTTCATTATCTGATATCATGTTAATATTCCGACCTATTGAGGTACTAATATCTGTTTTCTATCATTTTAATACACTGATAACCACCAATCACAGTGGAGGTGAGTCACATGATGAATTAAAGCTCATCATAAGCAGCTTTTCCACACCGCTAGACCTTACCAGGCTTTAAAATATTGGCAACACTGTTGCAAGCATCATTCACTCACTTCTTTTCATTCAGGTGTACTATAGTTGAACTAACAGGGAATAGTGAATGAGGGATTTGGACACACAGCCTCTGAGTGTCAATTTTGAGCACTATTAATGCACAGTATGTTCCTGTAGGGTATATTGCTGACAACCACCAATCACAGCAGTGATGAGAGTCACATGATTAATCAAAGATCAATCAAAGAAGCTTTTCCACAAGAAAGTTAATACTAATATAGAGAAGCTGCACAGTGTCATTAGCACAAACATTAAACACCATCATGGTAACACACATGAAATTTAAAAAATGCAATAAACATTAATTTAACAACATTAAATGTAACATAAAACCCTAATGTACATAACTGATAAGAAAAAACTAAGAAATCTATGAAGAAACAGTTATTTCAACAAAAATACATAAAATGTGAAGTGTCACGCCATGAACTGTGGGAATGTCAATTTACGTTTTTTTACTGTAAACTGTACAATGAGTTATTTTTCACTTTCAAAAACTGTAAATTTAACGGTATTTTACAGTAAAATTACATTAAATGTACCATTAGATCTATCACAGTTATTTACTGTATATAGTACGGAAACTTTCTGTTAACCAATTAACAGTTTTTTACCGTTCAAATCACGATCATTTTGTACGGAAACGGTCTTTTACCGTTAAAGTTACGATAATTTTTTACAGTGTATTTGTAACAGGAGAACGATAATGCTGATATAGATTAATGTTGCCGACCACAATTAAAGTGCCTCAACTCAGTTTAATAGTTTGTGATGTTGATATAAAAATTTTTTTTTAAAATATATTAGTGTGTTTTTAATTATTGTTTATTTTTATTTTCACTCTGCAGATGGAACTTGTTTAGACTGTGAAACACATTATTCATGGGTGGTTATAGCAGGAGTTGCAGTTGTAGTTCCAGTTCTCGCTCTCTTTGTTCACCTCATCTTCAAAAGGAAAAGAAGAAATGGTGAGTTATAAATATTCTGCATGATCATTGTAGCTTGAAATCTTTGGTTTGGTTTGTTTAAAAGACATTGTGAAATGTATGGACATTTGGCAGTATATAACGGTAAAAACATGTGAACATGGTGTTTTTTTCATGATTCGGATTTCATTTGACGACAGTCTACAAGGTAAAGTTATTTGTAATATTTATCAAACAAACGAGGAGTGTGAATAAATGTAAATATAATTATATTTACAAGAACATAATATCTATTTGATACTGTATCTTTAGGTTGGGCGAGACGTTCCTCCTCTTACGGCGCAGTGAATGATCAGACAGAGATGGCCAGTCCTGATGATGTGATCCATCATGAGCTCAATACTGGTGGATCTACACACACTGGGACGTGAACTGGTTTACAGGCATTAAAGGATTAGTTCACTTTTTAAAAAACTTTTGCTGATAATTTACTCACCCCCATGTCATCCAAGATGTCCATGTCTTTCTTTCTTCAGTCGAAAAGAAATTAAGGTTTTTGATGAAAACATTCTAGGATTTTTCTCCATATAATGGACTTTACTGGTAGCCAAACCGTCCAAGGTCCAAATGACAGTTTCAGTGCAGCTTCAAATGGATTTAAACGACAACAGACGATGAATAAGGGTCTTATCTAGCAAAACGATCGGTTATTTCTAAAATAAATAAAAAAGTTTAAGTTTTATAAGCACAAATGCTCGGCTTGCTCTGTTCTCCTGTTCGAACTCGTTCATCAAAATGAACAAATCTTTTTTTGAGTCATTTCATTCATTCAACGAACATAATGAACGAAATGACTCGAAAAAAAGATTCGTTCATTTTGATGAACGAGTTCGAACAGGAGAGTCACGACCGCGGATCACAGAACAGAGCAAGGCATACAACTTCGTTTTTTATTTATTTATTTTAGAAATAACCGATCGTTTTGCTAGATAAGACCCTTATGCATCATCTGGTGTCGTTTAAAGCCCTTTGAAGCTGCACTGAAACTGTCATTTGGACCTTGGACGGTTTGGCTACCAGTAAAGTCCATTATATGGAGAAAAATCCTAGAATGTTTTCATCAAAACCCCTAATTTCTTTTCGACTGAAGAAAGAAAGACATGGACATCTTGGATGACATGGGGGTGAGTAAATTATCAGCAAAAGTTTTTTAAAAAGTGAACTAATCCTTTAAATGAGATGTTTTTCATGTTCGTTCATTCTGAATGCACACACTGTATTCTCATTATCCAGCTCTGTTCTGCAAAAACGGCTATTTGTGTTCTGTGTTTTTCATAATTTTCTAACCTGAGTCAGCTGATTTATTAACAATATAGTTCCTGTTTATGTTATTTACGCTTGGTAAATATGACACATTTCACATTTGAGAGTATCTTGGTGTTTTATATAGAAGGGAAACTTATGAGAGTTTAAAATGCTTCTGTTTTCTGAGATCTGATCAAAAGTGAAACGGCAAACACATTTGAAACGCTTGTTCAAACCAGTTAAACACAGATCAGTTTCACAGTGTTACACTCAACAGAAGTCAAACTAACTGGGAATTATTAACAGGATTTAACATAAAACTCAAACTCATCACCTTTAAGAACTAAGAGTATTATAAATTGCAAAGCCAAGGCATATCATTATTTTACTTGTAGTAAATCATAATGTGGGGGAAAAAACTTATCAATAATTAGTATTACATTTAATACTTATTACTATTAAATAATGTGCTAAACTAAAATGCTGTTTCTGGCCATTACATTCAGCTGTTACCAGGCAGTGTTCTCATACATCCCCATGTAAAACTCTCTGATAAAATGAGACATTTAATACTATGGCAGAGATGGGCTAAAAGTCATTTTACT
The DNA here is from genome assembly GCA_031834385.1 of Semotilus atromaculatus. Classification (NCBI taxonomy): domain Eukaryota; kingdom Metazoa; phylum Chordata; class Actinopteri; order Cypriniformes; family Leuciscidae; genus Semotilus; species Semotilus atromaculatus. Next base: position 2,735,618 of record JAULUF010000022.1, read on the forward strand.
CTGTTACCAGCGGTTATCGGTTCATTGACTCGACTGAAATATCACGAGTCCACACGCATTATAGAGTTTAAAACACAGTGTGTGTGTGTGTGTGTGTGTGTGTGTGTGTGTGTGTGTGTGTGTTATTCACTGTCTCTCTGTATCATCTGCTGCTACTGGCAGCAAGTGAGATTATTATGGGGTGCATGAGTTATAATATTTTCAGCACTGGGATCAGACAAAATACTTTAGATCTAAGATTTTGTACATTACATTAATATTTTTATTTAAATAATTATGAAATCATAAAGAAAAAATTTAGACATGTTAAAACTAGTTAGTGTATCACTAGATAGTGTTTGTTGATGAATCTAACAAAACTGAGCCTTTATTTTAATCATTGTTACTTTTCATTCCTCACCTCAGCCTCTCTTCTCTTACATGAATCAATACATGATCTACTGTAAGAGTTATTAATATACTGTACGTGTTATAAATATAATGTAGGCCTACGCGTTAGTAAACTGTAAGTGTTATTAATCTACTAAGTGTCATTATCGTGATTGTTTAAACGTTTAACAGTAACGGTAAAAGTCTGATTTTATGTAATGATCTTCCACTGGAATGAACGTCCGTATTTTCAAATTACGTTTTTAAAAACTGTCCGGTGACTCGTTTTCTTTCTAGATTTTGAGTCTGTGTAAATCAAGTTGTCATTAGTGTGGAAAAGCATATTTGTCTTTTTAAAATAATATTATTTATAATGTTTACTTTATTATGCTGCTGCATCATGATTAGATTAGATTAAGATGTCCTTATACTGTTCCTGTAATTTTGCTAATTATGATTATTAGCAAGGACAAGACGGGTTTGATTCCCAGGGAACATGTGTTGGTCAAATGTACAGCTGGTGAAAATGTGAGACACTATTTTGTAAAAGTGTCTGTCAAATGCTACTGTAAATGTGCCTCTTGCTACTGTAAATGTGCCTCTGTGTTAAATGTCCAATATTAAGAAATAAATGAGTCTTGAGTGTTTATGTACTGGATATGGCAGAGACTGATATTGATTCATTTAGATTTAGATTTCATTCAATTCAACTTTGTTGAAGGATCTAATTCTTCATCACACCAATACAAGTTCAGCGATCAGCAACATTTATTTAAAAAAATAAAGTTTTTTAATGGTGTACATTACATTTATTTAACAACTATAAATTCATAATTTGATATTTGTGAAGTGAAAGTGTTTGTATTTGTATAGACCATACACACACTGAAACTGAATATCTGACTCGCTGCTTCTAAGTGCTTTAAAATCAACATGAAATTCAATGATCATGAATTAATTATGTTTCAATCACATGGGATATTTAGAGAAACTTCACCATCCACACAACAGTGATGATAAAACTAAATCAAAAAGTTAAAATAACAGAAGTCAAATGTCACTCATTTATATTTGTGTCACATGACGGAGGCCCGTCTGACGAGTCGACTCTGATTGGATGACACTCGTGAAGAGGCGTGTCAAGTTCTGTTTTTTTATTTATTTATTTTTTATTATTATTTATTTATTACAATTTCTGTATTTTAGTAATAATTTAATAAAACTTCATTTTGCACATACATTTTTCAAACAACTTCAGAAGACCTTATGGTGCAGAATGTCACAAGGACTATTTTATGGAGTAATATTTATATTAATTTACATTCATTTGATTGTCCTGTTTGGCCGAGACAGAATGTTTTATGTATGTTCACAGTTTATGCTCTCAGACACTATAGTGTGAAAACTTTAAGATAGTTTAAAAAAGATAATACAGTACTGTTAATTAATTTTACGGCTGGACTTTTCCTCAACACGTGACGTCAGGGATGAAAACGAAAGTGTGGTTCATCGCGCCGCCAGTGAGGGGCGACAATGAGCGGATACACGTCACGCTCCATACCATACAACCCGGAAGAGACGAGTAAACTTTCACTTCAATGTTTATTCTGTTCAAGACGCTCGTCTGAAATATAATGGACGAAAATGGTTGATTGGCTCTGCTTTTTAAATGGTCTGCAGACAAAATAATGTTTTTGCTTATTTTTGTATTGTTTCACTTTTTATTTTGCGATGGGCAGCAAGGTAAGAACACGGTTTATTAGTTTCAGTAGACTAGATATGCGACCTACAAATTGCAGTCAGTTACAAACTATAGTACAACATAAAATAAAATACCGTTTTATAGTATACTTTATAGTAGCTATATTATGTTTTCAGGTTTTAAGTTAGATTTATCCACCATCTGTCAATAATGGCGTCATTGCTTGTGTTTATTCTGTATGTTCCTCAGAGAAACACTTCCTACATTACAAGTTTACAGTCCTGACCAAATCAGACACATTCCCAGAGTTCAGTGCGGTGTGTGTTTATGACGACAGACGGATCAAACACTTCAGTGATGAAGAACGAGTCTGGATTCTGGCTGATAAACACTGGACTGAAGCTCCTCCAGATCCTCCTGATTATAGAGACTGGTTCCTACATCTGATCAGGACTCTGTCAAACTGCACAGACTCACTGTGTTCTGGTGAGATTCATGCTTTACTCGTATTAATGATCAGACATTATATTTACTGTGAGTTTCTCATGAGTGTTGTTCTGTGATTGTAGATCATGTTCTTCAGAGAATAATTGGCTGTGAACTGGAGGAACTTCCTGATGGATCAGTGAATCTGACTGTCTCTGATGAATATGGATTTGATGGAGAGGATCTTATGTCCTTTAATTATGACACTATGCAGTGGATTGATAAAAGTCCCAAAGCCAAAGAAACTAAAGAGGAATGGGATCGTCACACAGGACGAAACCAGTTCATCAAACATTTCCTCAAGACCTGCACTGACTGGATCTCAGCGTTTCACAACACAAAACAGAGTAAGTTCTGATCAGATCAGTTTAATTAACTGTGTGAGTGTGTGTGTGTGTGTGTGTGTGTGTGTGTGTGTGTGTCTATATGAGTTGAAGATCCTTAAGGAAATGTTCTGGTCTACAGGAGTTTATGTTCATCAGTTAATGTTAAGACTTAAACAGAGAATTATGAAGACAAACCTTTGGTTAAAAGGCTAAATCACCTTGTCATAATTTTGTTACCCTTGTTGTTTCCCTTAAGTAGAACACAAAAGATAAATTTACAATGATGAATTTTATTGATAAAATGAAGAATGAAATTTTCTTCACCACACAGAAACCATCGATTTCATGATGATTTTATGCTTCTTTCTTCTCCAGGTTCTCCAGATGTTCATGTCTCTGCGAGTAAATCTCCAGATGATGACCGTAAACTGGTTCTGACCTGTCTGGCCACTGGTTTCTACCCCAGAGATGTTCAGATGAACATTAGATTGTACAGAACTAATCTTGAGAATCAAACATCTTCTGGAATCAGACCGAATGATGATGAAACCTTTCAGATGAGAATCAGTGTGAAGATCCACAGAAACCATGAAGGATCTTACGACTGTCGGGTCACTCACAGCAGTCTGACAGAACCAGTTACAGTAAACTGGGGTAAATATCATCATAAATACAGTCTTGAGTGAATATGAATGATATTTTTACAGTAATGGTGCTTCTGCGTCAGTCATATTGTATCAGGAGAATATGATGATGTTTCTAATCACAGTTGAAGTGCCTTGATTCAGTTCAACAGGTGATAATGTTGATTAAACGCATTCATAATGTTGGTTATATATAGTTATATATTTCTTCGTTCTGCAGACGGAGGATGTTTTGACTGTGAAACAGAACTTTTCTGGCTGTATATGACAGGAGGAGCGGCAGCGTTTCTACTCTTACTTCTAGTTCTCATTTGTTTCTGGATCAACGAAAAGAAAGTGTCAAACGGTGAGTTCAACATGATTGTTACTGTTTTAAATCTGTTGGTTTTAAATATTCTTGTCTTAAAGATTTTTTTTGAGTTGGACAGTTTGACTGTATCCTCGTCCCGATAGAAAATTAACCAATAGAAATTAAATATTTTTTAATTTGTGTGATGGCGATCTGAGCCGTTTTTCTTTCAAAGGATTTGACGCGTGAATCCATATTTGTCTTGCAAACTTTACTTTTCGTTGTCAGATTACATTTGAAGAGATCTCAAATACACACAAAAACAAAAATAAAAAAGATTATACTTATTCACGTTCCAATAACATGAATTTGATCATTTTCACGGTCAAAAGACTGTCTAGCACCAACCCTTTCTTCTTCCTTCCACACGTACGTAGGAGAGCGTAAAACTAGTCAACTCTCGCCAATCTCGCGATACAAATAACACAAAATATGCATTTATCAAAAAACATAATCACTTATAACTAAGGAAAAATATTACAAAATTATTAATGTAGTTATGCCTCTAACAATTTGTTTGATTCTGAAAATACAGTGTTCGGCAAGAAATGTAGTTTAAGGCTTTAATTTTTGTTCAGTCGTCCATTTCTAATTGGTGACAACTCTATTTTTAGTACGAATACTTAATCATGACGGTCACTTTTTGTTATGTTCCTTTATGTTTAGATAAAATGGGTATCAGATATTTTACATTTGACAGTTTCTTGAATATTTCAAAGGATGGAGAACATATAATCTGTGTTTGATGTGCCATGATTCTGTTGTTCCAGGACGGGGGATCCGATACGAAGTGATGAAACTAAGAAGGAGGTTTACGGGCCCGAGAAGGACCCACAACTCTGGGGCTACATTCCCGGATCGACTATTTTGGTTTTGTTTATGTATTTTGTGTATAATGCCAGACAATTATCGTGTATATGTATTTTGTGTATATATGTATCTACAATTTTTGTTCTAAAAGCAAAAACTGCATAAATCATAAAAGGTTGATTTTGCAATGTTTGTATGTGGTCTTGGAAAGGCATAACCCTACACTGTAAAAAAAAAAACGAATTTTACAGAAAATAACAGATTTTTTTTTTATTTTTTATTGTACTCAAAACTGTAAAATTACAAACAAATTGACAAATTACAGTAATTCACATTTTAATACAGAAAAATTACTGTATTTTTTATTCACTATTTCTTCTGCTTTCTTAAATAACATACATAAACTTACAAATAAAATCTTTCATTAAATAGTAACAAAACAATGATAAACCAATCAAATGTCTGCCAAAACCTTCAATTTAAAGTAAAATATCCTGATTTAAATATAAGTGTAAGCACTGTTATTTTACAGGCATTTCCTGAATTATTATGATCAACCTCTCTTCTCTGGTTACATAATAATGCATCATTCACTGTAAGCGTTATTATTGTGATCATGTAACGTCCGCAGTCATGGTTAAACTCTTCAGGCTGAGTTCATGTATCGACCAAGATCCTTTCTTTTAAATGATGTTTTAAATGCTGTCAGGGGGACAGGTGTGTGTTTGTAATATTGACTTCATTATGCTGTGTCATGATTGGCTGAGATACAGAAACACGAGAGATGCAGATATTCCCTCTGTACTTTGATCATAATCATAATCACGGGTTTGGGAACATGTGTTGATCAAATGTACATCTGTAGTGTGGAGTGTCTGACAGATTACTATAATGTACTGTAATGCTTCTTTGGACAACATGTGTTAAATACTAAGAAATAAATGAGTCTTGAGTAACTAAACGTTTGTTTTGAGTTGACGTCATGCTTTTGTTTTATGTTTTGATCTTGTTATGTGTATAAAATAAACTGCACTGGTTCTCTTCAAACCTGCCGTCAGTGGATCCGTTACACATGCCTCTGTCCAGGTAAAACCCATATCCTTTTTATAAATCCAATACTGCACCCAATGCCTTTTCACAGATGTTTTATCATATTATAACTTACTCCGTCTTCTTCAGTTGCACATTGTTTCACTCTTTTTAATGCTCTCTTTAATTCAGTCATTTCAAATGGAGCACACTGTCCATATTCCCTTCTGTCTTTCACTGTTGATTTATTTTTAGCATCTCTTCCTTTAATCTCTTCCCTTCATCTCTTCCCTTCATCCAGGGTTCCCACGCGTCCTGGAAAACCTGGAAAATGAATGACCAATTTTCCAGTCCTGGAAAACACATGGAAAATGGGAAAAAAAGTCAAATGTCCTGGAAACGTTTGCGTTGTCTTGGAAAATAATATTTTACCACAGTTTGTCAGAATATTTTACTTCAGATCCATTTCATACACCAGTAGGCTAAATATATTTTGCATTTAAACACATTTAGCTTTACAAAAGGTCTATCAATTTCAGCAATATAATGGACAAAAACGGTTTCAAAGATTTGATAAATCAAAATAATTTAGTCAAAAACACATAACTCATCAGTTTATGCCATTATGTATATTAGATGTGTAATGTGCCTTGGTGCGAGCAGATGCACCAAGTTCATCTAGGTGAACTTGATAGTTAATATTTTAACTATTTAAAATATTAAATATAGTTCATATTTTCTAACGTTAGTGACTGATTGCGAATACAGCTTGACTGTGAGAGTTTGGACTTTTAAACTGATATCAGCAAGTAAAATAGCAGTGTATGAACTAAAGTAGAGAATAACTTCTGTTTCAGTAGTGTGGCATTGTGAAAGACAACAATCTTTGCACAACTATAATACAGATATAACGGTAAAGGTACAATATCACATCTGTTTCAAAATATATCTCCATATGATAATATCGGTATATCGCCCAGCCTTAGTTGTGAGAACTTGATCCGCACTGTAGCAGCTGGAAAAGTCTTGAAAATCATTTCAAGAAAAGAGTGGGAACCCTGTCATCTCTTTACACAAGTTTCTAAAAAAGTGAACCTTTCGCTGAACCCTCTAACCTGAAACCCCCGATAAGTAGTAAGTGGAAGTAGTTGTGCAAGAAGTCCATTGTTGCATAATTGAAGTTGACAATTACAGCTGAACTGAATTGTGTTGAATAATTACACTATTGTCTTATTAGAGCTGTATTAAAGTACAAGTAGATTGTGTCCAATAACAGGAAGCTGCTTTAAAACAACTGAACATGAGATCAGGAATGCAGACAGACATGTTTGGGAATCGGCAAGTGGGAGTTTCATGTTTCTCATTTCCTAGACATTCGGGGTCAAAACATTTCATTTCAGACATAAGCGACATGACGTGGAGGTTAAGTGGCTGTATAACCCATACCTGCGTTTGTCTTCTGCATTTAACCTCGTCCAACTGCACACACTTTAGGAGCAGAGTATAGTACACACACACACACACACACACACAATAATGATTTTATTTAGTTTTTTATTGTTTTGCTCTTTTCTAAGCGATGCATAACAAGGTAAGAAAAAAAGCTTTTTTTATTTCCATTTACAGTCCTTCTGATCGACAGATACAGAAAACATATATTTGTTTTCAGGTTATATTTAAGATGTTGTTGTTTTCTAGCATACATAACTTTACCTATATCATTTTACATATTGTGTTGTCTTTATTGTGTTGTAAATCTACTCTGTTCAGCACTTCGGTCAGCTTTGCTGTCTTTGTTCTGTATAAATACATTTTATTTGCTTATGTGTTTCCATTGTTGTTTGTGTTTTATATGTTCCTCAGAGAAACACTTCCTACATTACAAGTTTACAGTCCTGACGAGATCAGACACGTTCCCAGAGTTCAGTGCGGTGTGTGTTTATGACGACAGACGGATCAAACACTTCAGTGATGAAGAACGAGTCTGGATTCTGGCTGATAAACACTGGACTGAAGCTCCTCCAGATCCTCCTGATGATAGAGACTGGTTCATACATCTGATCAGGACTCTGTCAAACTGCACAGACTCACTGTGTTCTGGTGAGATTCATGCTTTACTCTTATTAATGATCAGACATTATATTTACTGTGAGTTTCTCATGAGTGTTGATCTGTGATTGTAGATCATGTTCTTCAGAGAATAATTGGCTGTGAACTGGAGGAACTTCCTGATGGATCAGTGAATCTGACTGTCTTTGATGATTATGGATTTGATGGAGAGGATCTTATATCCTTTAATTATGACACTATGCAGTGGATTGATAAAAGTCCCAAAGCCAAAGAAACCAAAGAGGAATGGGATCGTCAAAAGGGACAAAACCAGTTCATCAAACATTTCCTCAAGACCTGCACTGACTGGATCTCAGCGTTTCACAACACAAAACACAGTAAGTTCTGATCAATGTTTGTTTTTAGTTTTTTTCAAACATGCAGTGTTTTCTCTACACTCTCAGATGTAATTGTGTCTTCATGTTCATTAGTGCAGAACCAGTGTGGCGTGTAAGAGTTCAGTTATAGATTATAGATATTGTCTCTCAAATCATGTTCATCTGGATTGCAGGAGTTTGATTTTCACATTGGATTCCTCTCAGCTTACTAAAGTATTAGATCCACCGACTAGTTATCAGATATCACGGCAACACTTTATATTACGACCCGCAAACAACTGCGTAAGTAAACCGAAATTACGGTGTACGTTTGTGTAATTATAGTGTATGCCGTGTAGGTATAAGGGAACAATATGTTACGTTTTGGGTAATAAAGGGGTACAACCAGATATATATATATATATATATATGTATATATATATATATATATATATATATATACGTTTAATTTTCAACCCACAGATGTCAAAATTACCCTGTAACTACATTGCACAAGAACATATTTTGCCAGAAATGTGATGATAACTTTTATTTTTACTTTTTACATACAATGTTTGCCTGGAATATATTAACAGAATAGGTACCTGTTAGTTTTAAAATAATTACATTATAAATAATTTGCTTGTATATCTGCTTGTTACCCCTTTATTACCCAAAACTTAACATATTGTTCCCTTACACGGAGGTACACTATAATTACAGAAACGTACACCGTCATTTCGGTTTACTTACACAGTTGTTTGCAGGTCGTAATATAAAGTGTTACCGATATCACTAAACAGAAAATTGTCATTATGTCTTTCGAAACCGTTGCTGAGATTCATACGCTGATTCTTGATGTCTTTATTAGTCTAAAAGCTATTTGTGCAATAAAAAAAATAAAAAAAAGTCAAAAGCCAGAACATCTGATCTGACCTGGTAAAATTGACAGTGACCTGTGAGATTTATTTTAATAACAGTAACCCATTATTAATCAGGTATGAGATTTGTGAGTCTTTCGACTCCATCAACCGATAACCAACATCACCAGCTCATCTTTGTTTTTGGCATGTGATGTTTAACATTGAGCTAATATTTTTGTAAATTTGGAGTGCTGTCAGTACAGAGAACAACGACAAAAATTGGTGTTGCCTACACCGTTATCTTCTTTTTAAAATGTGCACCCTGTTGACTTCAATGGGGCAAGTTTTAAACCTGCTTTTAGCCTCTTAACATCCTTGATGTGTCATTAAAGTGCACAGCCATGTGAGTGGTGTTATTCAGAGTGAACACGGTCAATCTGACTGCAGTAGATGTGAAAGATATTAATAAAAATTATGTTAATTCAGCCAGCTCACATGCCTGTATTTTCTTCCTGTTTTCGGTCAAAGTCCACAGTAGTCGATTATCGAGTTCACGTGCGCGACCAGGCTGTATGAGATCCCATTCTCCCAACTCGATAATCGACTACTTTGGACTTCGACCGAAAACAGGAAGAAAATACAGGCATGTGAGCTGGCTGAATTAACATAATTTTTTATTAATTATTAATTTTATTAATTTATTACAAAATGAGCTCAATGTTAAAATTGACCGGAGTTCTCCTTTAAACACACTGTTACAAAAACCACAAACTAACATTAAAAAGTCAAGGGTCAAGAGCCAACTAAAGCAAACAACGATCATCATAATGGCGACTTAAACCGAAACTTAATTGCATTATTATTTTCTGTTCAGCTCCACCAGATGTTCATGCTTTTGTGCCGAAGCGTTCAGATGATGACAGTAAACTGGTTCTGACCTGTCTGGCCACTGGTTTCTACCCCAGAGATGTTCAGATGAACATTAGAAGGAACAAATACATTATTGAGGATCAAACATCTTCTGGAATCAGACCGAATGATGATGAAACCTTTCAGAAGAGAATCAGTGTGAAGATCGACAGAAACCATGAAGGATCTTACGACTGTCGGGTCACTCACAGCAGTCTGACTCAATCACGGCCGCTTTTAACAGTGTGGAGTAAATATCAACACACATTTTATTGTGATTATGATTTAAATATCCATTCAGTTCTGCTTCTACAATTATACTATAACATGAAGATCGAATACAAGTCAGTATCTGTGGAAAGAGGAGTAGAGTTGATGTTTTTAATGGCCATAAAATGTATTTTTCAGATGTTCATATTATGTTTCTGGAGTTTAGCTTCTGAAGTTAGCAATAGCATGCATTAAAAAGTTCAAATATTTGCAGAATATTTCCATCTTCAATTTCACTCTCTGTCACAAACACTTCAATACAAGATTTGTAGAAAAACCACCAGCATGTTTAGAGTAATTAAGAAAATAAACTTTCGTAACATTTCTGATAGTTTGATCTTTTAGAAGGAACTCATGATGTTTCAGAAGGATAGTAAACTGGGCCATTCGCTTTGAGATATAAAATGTGCATTTTGTTTTTATTGTAGAGTAACGTCTTCTATGTGTAAATATCAAGGACATTTTAATTTTCCATCTCATGACTCATGAGTCCTTTAAATGATGTGTAAAAACAATTTAAACTTTTATGCAGCATTATTTCTTCATTCTGCAGATGGAAGATATGTTGACAGTGAATCTGAATCTCTGTGTCTTGTTACTCTGGGGATCGAAGCAGTTTTAGTTTTAGCTTTCACTGTGATCGGTTACTGCATCTGCAAAAGAAGAGGTGAGTTATGATTATTCTAAATGAAATCTCTTGTTTTTTAAATATCCTTTTTAAAAGATATTTAAAAAAATTAATTAACAGTTTGACAGTATATGAGGTAGAAATATGTGAACAATGTGAAAGCGATTATGATGATTATTTTCACTATTTTAATTTAATTTGATAACAGACTACAAGGTACGGTATTTTCCAAAATTTTTATCAAATGTGACAATGTGGCATAAACATTCACAAGAACATGATATTTATGTACTCAAGATGTTTTTATGGTGTACAATCTTCTGTATCTTTCCAGGTCAAATGAGAAAATAATGCTAATTGAGCAAATTCCCAGTTCAGCGAGTGAGAGTTTTAAACATGTCAAAGCTTCAGGATCACATCAGTTTTCCTAAAAATGTTCTTGGAGATGCATTTGAAATGTTAAGCAGGAAATATGGCATAAAATATCATTGTGACAGTGTTACACTCTTCAGGAACTCAATGTTTTCTAAAGAGAGAGACACATATTACACACATTGTAGAATTTAAACACAGTGTGTTTGTCCGTGTCATTTGCTGTTGTTACAATACTGAAAACCAATATACAAATAACATTAAATCTGTAGAAACTAGTGTTGCTAAACCTAACTAAATTGATTGTACATTCCTCTCCCCATAGAGCTTCTGTTCTGGTTATAGTCCAATACATATCTACTGTAAGTGTTATTATTGTGATTGGGTTTCAACTTTCAGAAGCCACAGTTAAAGGTCCTTCCTCTCAAATTACATTTTTTAAAGCCGGTCTGGACACTTTTTTTCTTCTTAGTAAAACATGTTGAATCAGGTTTGGGAAGCTTGCTGTCTTTGTGTGAAATTATTTTTGGGGGGGATTTTTAGTACTCGTTACATGTACTTTATTACGCTGATGTTTATCATCATCATGATCATCTGAGCGACAGGAACACGACAGTGATACAGGGATCCTGATCATCATGATCATGGTGTAAAGATCCCAATGTCATGGATTTGATCAAATGTATAGATTGAATGCAATGTCAGTCTTTTTGATTAAAGTGTATGACACATGCATAAATGTGCCTCTGAATAATGAGTTGTGTTAAATGTGCAATATAAGAAATAAGTGAGTCTTGAGTGTGAGTGTGTGTGTGTGTGTGTGTGTTGGACATTGTGCAACATGATGTTTAGTTGGTGAAGATCTTCACCAATAATCAGACATTTCTCTCAGCTCACATCGAATGTAAAATATGACTCTATGGTGAAAGTTGTGCGTTTCAACGTGGACTGGGCCATTGGCTTAGAATTTAATTTCAATGGAAAGATTTGTATTATTCTTAATGTATATACACCCTATCAATCATATGATCATGTGGATGAGTATGTTAGCAGGCTTGCTTGTATTCAGTCTTTCATCGAAGACAACAGCTCAACATGTATTTATGTCTTAGGTGATTTTAATGCTGACTTGGCAGACAGCAAGTCCTTGTTTTATAAACATATATTGAGATTTTCCAAAGATAGTAACCTTGTCATCTCCAGTAAAAACCTTCCTGCCTGACACTAGTTATACATACATTAGTGAAGCTTGGAATACCACTTCATGGCTAGACCATGTTTTAGCTACTGCTGATGCTCATGCCTCCTTACAAAGCATTGAGATTTGTTATGGATTAGCTACCACTGACCACATTCCTATAGCTATGGTGTTGAATGTGCAAAATGTCCCCAAGGTAGTTAAAAATGAAGAGGCTTATGAGGCCAAAATAAATTGGGGAAAACTATCTGAGGGTGATGTTCTTAAATACTGTTTTAATTCTGATGCTGCTATGAGTAAATTGCAGCTACCTATGACTGCCATCTGGTGCACCGATATGAATTGTGGGGACACTTCTCACAGGAATGGTTTATGTGATATGTATAATGACATATTGAAAGCCTTAATTGAGGCTAGTGGGTCCTTATTCACGCAGACCAGGAAAACCAGGAATATAAAGCCTGGGTGGAATAATTTTATGGCAAACCATCATACTGAAGCCAATATGGCTTATAAAGCCTGGGGTTTAGCTGGGCGGCCCAGACAGGGACCTGAGCTTGAGCATAAAAAGAAAATGAATGCCAAATATAAATATGCATTGCGGTATATAACTAAGCATGAGCAGGCGCTAAGTGCTTCCTCAATGGCTGACTATTTGCTTAAAAATAACATAACTAATTTCTGGAATGAGGTGAAAACCCTTAATAGAACCAAGACCGCTCTCCCATGTAACATTGAGGGGGTGACTGCACCAGAGGACATTGTTGACCTCTGGAGGCAGCATTATTCAGCGTTATTCAACTGTATAAAGAGTGAGCCTTTTGATGTTGGTGTGATAAAGGACAAATATATCTATTTTCATCCAAATGAAGTTGTTAAGGCCATAGGGCAACTTGCCGACAGAAAAGCTTGTGGCATGGATAACATTACATCTGAGCACCTAAAGCTAGCTGGCCCCAGGTTAGCAGTGCTACTGTCTATTTGTTTCTCTGGGCTGGTGTGCCATGGAATATTGCCTGATTCCATGATGTCAGTCATTCTGGTTCCAGTAATCAAGGACAAAGCTGGTAAGATTGGTAGTATTGATAATTATAGACCGATAGCCCTTGCCAGCATTATCTCAAAAGTGCTTGAAAGTCTAATTCTTGACAAAATAAGTGACTGTATATCCACCACTGATAATCAGTTTGGCTTTAAGCCCAAACATAGCACTGACCAATGTATCTATGCACTGAAAGAGGTTGTTGAGGCATATAGAAGTCAGGGCTCTACTATGCTTTTAGGTTTTATTGATGCGTCCAAGGCGTTTGACCGCATTAATCATTTTAAATTATTCAATAAACTCATGCACAGGGATGTCCCCAGCAGCCTGGTACGCATCTTAGCCTTTTGGTACTCTAACCAAAGTGTGCGGGTTAAATGGGGGAACACTCTATCTACATCTTTTTATGTTAGTAATGGGGTAAGGCAGGGGGGGATTTTATCTCCAGCCTTATTTAATGCCTACATGGATGACCTGTCCAGGCAGTTGGGGACATGCCAAACCGGCTGTATGGTTGGAGAAATGTTGATTAATCATTTCTTATATGCAGACGATCTAACCATTCTATCACCAGGCAGCAGTGGGTTCCAACAGCTACTTAATATCTGTTCTGATTATGGGGTAGAATTTGATATTAAATATAATGCAAAGAAAAGTGTGGTTATGATATGTAGAACAAAAGATGATTTAAACATTAAATTTCCTTCTTTCTATCTATCTGGAGAAGAGCTGGGAGTAGCTAATACCACAAAATATCTGGGGCACATCCTAACAGATACACTGGAGGATGATGCTGACATGAGCAGACAAAGGAGAGTGCTATATGTCCAAGCCAACATGCTGGCTAGAAAATTCCATCACTGCACTACAGATGTTAAAATCAACCTGTTTCGAACTTACTGCTCCCCTCTTTACACAGCTCCTCTCTGGGTTAGATATAAGAAGGAGAGCCTGCTTAAGCTAAAAGTAGCCTATAATGACTGTCTCAGGATTCTCTTGAAGAAACCAAGTAGTACCAGGGCAAGCCAGCTGTTCTGTAGGCTGGGTTTAACTACTTTCATGGCTTTGGTGAGAAATCTCACTTTCAAGTTTATGAACAGGCTGGACCGATCCATGAATGAGCTTATTGTTCAGATAGTAGATCCAAGTCGTAGCTCTGTGAGGTACATGTCAAAAATATGGGAACACTGGTATCTGTGCCTTCATTAGCTCTATTCTTCTGCTGTTGCTGTATAGAATGTGTATATATGAATGTGTGATGTTTTATTGATTTGTGTTCAGTATTGTCTTCTGTGGGCCTTGAGCCTGTAATAAAGTTTATATATATCTACAGAATGAGTTCAACAGTCAGAGAAAACAACTTTCAAATCACAAATTATTCAGAAGATGCTCTTCGTTTGTTTCTTTCTTTCTGTTATTCTGTTATTAAAACACTGCAAAAAACATTTGATAATAGATAATTAGATCTGGATATGGAAGGATCATTGTCCACCATTGTGCTGAACAAAATTAAATAAAAGGTTCTGATAAAAAACCAAAACAGATCCACATTCAACATCATGCAGTACATCCGCCGTACAAGAAAAAGCACATATTCAGATGCTTACATTTAGACTCAGGATCATTAAGACATAGGTTTTACGTTTTGCTCTGAAAAGCGATTCTGTTGTTACTGTTCAAATAAAAAAATTATATATAGCAAAAGCCCAGTCGACCTTTATGCTCACATCTGACACTCGTGGACCGATGATCCGGCCCTCGAAACACATGCAATGAAGCACTTTGGCGCTCTGCTCCTGTTTGCCAGATCTGGACCACAATAGGCCATAAAATCTGTGTGTATTAGAGTGATCTCAGCCTCAACAAGTTAAGCAGAATAACTGAAGGGGAAATGAGATGAGCAGAAACACAAGAACTACAACTGTCTTCAGACACAGCCTTAGATGAAATCAAGTGAAGATAACTCTAAAAGCAACTCCACAAACAGCATTACCAGCTTCACTTACTACTAACCAGTTTGACTTTATTTCTGGCATTCGTCTACAACTTCTTCTTTTCGTTTTATGGCAGATTGCAACCATGAGTTTTGACAGTGGATACCTACTGTATCGGAGTATGTAGCATGAACTATATTCATTGGGACTACTTTATTGGGAAAACCAATTGGTAAATAAGCATGTCTGTCTTAAAATAAATGTAATGAAATAAATGAAATAAATTAAAGAGTAAACACCATAAAATTTCTCGGAGTCTTCATTGATGAATGTCTACAATTTAAATGTCATATTGACCAGTTAATAAAAAAATTATCAAAATATGTTGGACTATTTTTCAAAGTAAGACATTTTCTCCCACAGTCAGCACTTGTCATTTTATATAAAACCTTGTTTGAGTCCCATTTAAATTATTGCAATGTCATATGGTGTAACACTTATACTAGCTACCTGAAAAAAATACAGTCCTTACAGGAAATTTTTTTACGGGTATTAACGTGGTCTGAGTCAAATACCCCCTCGTGTTTATTGTTTCATCGCCTGGGTCTATTAAGACTTACCGAATACAATGCTTTTCATAATGCTTGTATGATATTACAGGTTGTTCATAAGCTAAATGATCGATTGTGTGAACTTGTCCCAATCAGTCGACCCCAGCATACATATCATACAAGGGAAAAAGAGCTAATTACTGGTAAAATAAGACGTTTGAAATGTACAAGCCTGAGTGTAGTCTGTAGAGGTCCGCAGATTTGGAACAAGCTTGAGGAAAACCTTAAACTGGTGCATTCTGTCTCCGTTCTCAAAAAAAAACTGAAGGAAAATTTGCTTTTAACATATACTTTTTGATCATTTTGGAAGTGTTATATTTGTGCTGGGATCGTCTGTTTATTTGTAGTACTTGTGTTTTGTTGTATTTATATTTATTTGTTTCTATGGAGTGATTTTTTTCTTGAATGTTATATGTTGTATGTTGATATTGGGCCCCCTCTTAAAAGCTTTAATAGCTTCTCTGGGGTTCCCCATTTTCACACAATAACCTTACTACTACTATTGTAATTTGTCTTTAAAAATGATGATGCGTGTGAAATAAATTCTATTCAAATTCAAATTCAAAATTCAAATTCAAATTTATATATATAAAAAATTAATTCCATCCTCTTATATATTCCGACGTTTTTTAGATATTTTACAACTGCTTTCTGTGTATCCTTTACCCCATCTCCAGTTGTGCCTAATAAACCTTTAAGGTTCCACTTTCTGCCTGACTCATCTTTTGGTATTCGTCTACAACTGAATCAAAAGGTCAAATTATGGAAGTAAAACGTGGTGCCTGCAAACATTTCTGATGAGGACGACTCTGATTGGTTGAGTCTCATGAAGAGGCGTGTCTATGTGTTTAGTCTTGTAGATTTTTGCAACATGACATCATGACTTTGCTAAACATACACGCTAGTTTCAAATCAAGTGCCGTGTTATCTACACGCATTTTGAGCTATCCGCGAGTATTTCCACGGCGAAACGAACCGTCATCTTTTGCGTGTATGTCTACGCCGTTAAATGTCCGAGTGATTCAGCGTGTATGTGTACATCCTTAAATGTCCAAGCGAAACGAAGCAAAATGAATATCTAGGCCTACATCTGGGGAGCGATATTTTTTCCCCTAGGATGGTAGGGGAAGAGTCATAAATGCTATTAAGGTTTAGGGACGGGGTTGGGGTAGGTCATATATTTATATATATATTTATATATATAGTAATGTAACGTTAAGTCAACGGCGTTGATAAACACGCTGAAAAGCGATTATGCCTGTTTATAGCACGCCAAAAATGGAAATACGAATTGGCCATTACATACATACGCCATTTTATGAGATCAGTCTGATTTTTCGGTCATAGACTGCTCCCTGCTGGAGATACAACAACAGGGTTAAACTCAACACTGGCAATCATGGGGTTACATGAAAATGGATTATGTGATGTGTGTGGTGTATCTGAAAATGTATGTCATGTATTATTTATTTGTAGTAAGTATAATAATTTTCGGGATGTATTATTCAGTCATTTGAAGAATGGAGAGGATAATATGAAGAATGAGGATATTTTAGGAAAAGGTTTAATGGACAGACAGATATATAGAGCACTAATTGCATTTATAAATGATTCAGGTTTGGGATTTAGAATATAATATGTTTGTAATGTTGAACCCGCCATGGGGTCTGAGTGTGGACGGAGGAGCTGAACACGCAGCGCCGGATGAAGCTCGATGAAACCTCTATTGCAGGTATGATAAATAATGATGATGTATGTGGGATAATAGAATAAGGTTCAACAAAGAAATATTGATAGATAGTTAATGGTCCATTTGTGAGAAGGAAGGGGAAACAGTTTTAAAATTCAGACGTATCACCCAAGGTTAATTTTCCATCCAGCACAGTAGGTGGCGATAATGCTCCTTAGGAGTTAATCGCCATTAAACAAGAAGAAGAAGATACAACAACAACATGGAGCTTTTACATTGTTTATATGTTGATATGTTTTTGTTTTGCCCCGTATGGACATGTGCGTTAACTATTAAATGCTGAACCTTTACAGTTTAAGTTTTCAATTTAGCGACAGCGAGGATGTCAAAAGTGTTTTCAAGTGCTTCAAAAAAAGATGATGTTTCGACAACGCCCTTTTAGTCCAGTCATTTTATGAAAAAAAAAAAGGTTGCACAAATTGCAACAGAAGCAAACTCAACTGATTTTGTATCCTCGATATGTCCTGAGTAAGGAAAAAAGCCCAGGAGAATCCCATTAGGGGAAAGTTTAGAAAAAGACAATATTCATACGCATATTCATTCTTTTTCTCACGTGAATAGGGTAACAATTTGAACCTTTAGATATCACCATGAAAATTACTGAGTTGATTACTTACATCAAGACAAACAAATGTATTACAAGTTTTTTTTTTTTATTGTTTGTTAACATAGACAAACGGTGCATAATCTAATTACGTATGTGCT
Organism: Semotilus atromaculatus; assembly: GCA_031834385.1. Taxonomy (NCBI): domain Eukaryota; kingdom Metazoa; phylum Chordata; class Actinopteri; order Cypriniformes; family Leuciscidae; genus Semotilus; species Semotilus atromaculatus. Next base: position 2,754,041 of record JAULUF010000022.1, read on the forward strand.
AATTTGCATAAATACCCAAACAGATCTAAACACTGGGAATAGCCAGGTGAAAATGTCTTGGTGAATCTTGTTGACACCTTACAGTAAAATACTTAATGTTAAGGTCTGAATGGAACCTATTTTTGATCCAGCCACTTTTTATTTCACCTACCTTTTGTCTTGTTTCAGCCCCAAACCCCATCTTTGCAATACAAATGAATAAAGGCTGGTTTCTAAAGCACTTCTTCCTGCCTCCATATATTAAAGCAGCATTAGGTAACTTTTGAACTTTTGCTCTCGGGGTCCCCCCACAGTTGGGAAACAGTATTGTCTTCTACTACTGTCGTAAAATCTGTCATGGTTACACCAGGGGATACACGCGTGCATTTGTTGACAAGCCGATCCCCCGAATTCTGCAGAGGGATCCTCACATCTTGGAAAGACTGCCAGTGTTGCGTGTGAAATGTCTTCATCCCAGGTACATTATTATTATTTTTTTCAAACGCCAAAAGATTGCGTAGCTCACGTTTACAAGTCAGCGTCTTTGATAGTAGCCTATTGGCTACTGTTTTACATAATGGATATGCTAATTCAATTCAATGTTTGTGTGGTAGGTAGCCATATCGTCAATATTATAGTTTATAATGTTAATCGTGCAGACAATGATCCAGTTGCATTCTTTTATAAAGTAGAATAAATAACTTCTAGGTTACAATGACTGTGTTTTACCTGTTATTATTGATCAATTGTAGATCATAAAGGAGTTAGTTGACCTAACTATAAAAAATGTACGCACAATTTTCCTTGACTACAACATCAAATGTTAGCGTAATAAATTTGATTTTTACCCAATACAAAAGATATAGCAATCTACCATAATCAAAACAAACATGTTGGCTCGCTACGTTAACTACCACAGACGGTCAAGGATTGAACACATTTATAAACACAAACAAGAATAAGGAATAAAGAAAACAAAGATGTACTTACAATTGCATTAGCAGAAACGCAAGGCCAGCATCTGTTTTGCATTCTTCATGTTCTTTAAGCTCTCGCCACTCAGTGAACGCATGACCAATGTTGATTCTAGTGTTGTCCACACGGTCCTAAAGTTTTTTCCTCTCTCACCTCCTCCGCCGATAAACGTCTCTTCTGTCTTTTCGGTGGCTCATTATCCATCGTCGCTTGTAATAATTCTAGCTAGTATTGAGGGGGGCGTGTGTGTTATGTCGAATTGTCGTAAAGCAGTTCGTGTTTCTCGCTCGTTCTCGCTCTCGTCTCCCTTCTCACGAGACTTCAATGTATGTATGATGTCAGTTGCTCGTTATATATTATTATAATTAAGCTTCAGGGAAAATATGCTTCACTGGCGTGAGGAAACATGGAGGAAGAGGAAGTGAGGTCATATCTGGATGTGAACAAAATTCAAAAACACAAAGGATTCTGGGACATGTGAACTCTGCAAGAACATCCAAGAGACTCTGTGAACTTACAGTATTATAAAGCCACGAAAACCTTCATGTACAGGATTATAAATCAGATCAAATCCAGTTGATTTAAGTGTTAATTATAGGGAAATGCATGAATTAACCAAAGAGAACTGTGAGCCAAAGATGATCCTGATGAAAGAGATGAAATATGATTTTTGCTGTATTGAGACTCTCAGGTGAAGCTGTTTATTAATGTGAAATACAGTCTGAAGACTTTTACACGCGTGCCTTACAGAGTAAAGACTGATCTCAATCAGATGAATGTTGATTATCAGTTAATATTTGTTAATTAGTATCTAATTCTTCAGCATATTAAATATCAACATCCAGTTTATAAAAGCAACATTTATTAAAAAAAGCACTTTTTGTAATGCATATATAATCATTGTGTAAATTTGTCTGTCATTGTGTAAACTCATAAAATCATTGATTATTTGAGGATGTTATTGTGTGTTATTTTGTGTGATACACTGCAGCTGATGCTTTAAATCAACATGAAATCAAATTTGATTTACTCGATTTTCTTTCTTAATGCATGTTTCTGGTCATCAGTGCAAATCAGTCTTCAGGAAAAACACAGACCTTTAAAAACATGTAATGAAGCGTCATATAGAGACACCTGAAGGATTAGCCCCTGACAGCTTTTTTGCTTTATCCATCATTTTCTCTCTTCTCGATTTCCATCATTCACTCACGTCACGACTCGGGCTCTCATGCGAGATCACTTTTTGTCAGTCATCTGACATAACATCTCTGTTCCCTCCTTCCCAATTTCTTTGTAAATTTTGTTGTTAATTTTATTATGCTTCCTTCTCCAGGTACACGTTTGGTCTATAAATTATACTTTGAAGATCGAAATGATTTTGTACATGATATGGCGATAGCTGCGCAACATATTAGTATTACAAGAATCTTCACTAGTTTCTTCATCAGAAACCAATTCAGCTGCACATGCAAATGAGCACGCTTAGGACAAAGACTCAAATTAACCACAGAGGAATTTTCCAGCTCGGAAATTCTACCTTTCTTATTGGTCGAGTCAACCCTTAGGGGTTGGACCTTTCTCAGACTTTAAAGGGCATTCACACAAGCCCTTCCTCCTCTTTGGCCTTCTCTGTATGTTCAGGGTGCTGTGCTGTCCTGCGTGGCCTCAGCAGGCCCAAAGACAGGAGGCCTTGACTCACAACCAGCCATGTGCTCATTCAGGAAAGAGAGAGGACTCTCTCAACCACAACAGAACCAAGGACAATCTCAGCAGTTTGGCACAACGTCTTCAACTCAACGCAGAAGAAGTCCATCGTCACTCCCAGCTCTTGCCCTACGTGCCCTGTCTGGCCCCGGGCCGGCAGGCCACAGTCTGCACTCCAGCCATGAGAACAGAGTCGAACTAACCATGCAAGTTCATCATATCTTCTCCATCCAACGGAGAAGAAAACGATTGCAACTTCAACATTTGCCACTCACAGAACCAGTAACAATTTAAATTTTCAACGACTTCAAGAATTGCGTACCCGGCACAGAAACAATGCAAGTATCAATTTATTTGAGGTGCTTAAAATTATAAGCTGATGGTTCTTTTCATAGTTCAGCAGCCATATCACCCTGTAGCCCAAGACTGGTGTCCCACTGAAGCTAAGCAGGGTTGAGCCTGGTTAGTACCTGGATGGGAGACCTCATGAGAAAACCAGGTTGCTGCTGGAAGAGGTGTTAGTGAGTCCAGCAGGGGGCTCTCTCCCTGTGGTCTGTGTGGGTCCTGCTGGAAGAGGTGTTAGTGAGTCCAGCAGGGGGCGCTCTCCCTGTGGTCTGTGTGGGTCCTGCTGGAAGAGGTGTTAGTGAGGCCAGCAGGGGGCGCTCTCCCTGTGGTCTGTGCGGGTCCTGCTGGAAGAGGTGTTAGTGAGGCCAGAAGGGGGCGCTCTCCCTGTGGTCTGTGTGGATCCTGCTGGAAGAGGTGTTAGTGAGGCCAGCATGGGGCGCTCTCCCTGTGGTCTGTGTGGGTCCTGCTGGAAGAGGTGTTAGTGAGGCCAGCAGGGGGCGCTCTCCCTGTGGTCTGTGTGGGTCCTGCTGGAAGAGGTGTTAGTGAGGCCAGCAGGGGGCGCTCTCCCTGTGGTCTGTGTGGGTCCTGCTGGAAGAGGTGTTAGTGAGGCCAGAAGGGGGCGCTCTCCCTGTGGTCTGTGTGGGTCCTGCTGGAAGAGGTGTTAGTGAGGCCAGCAGGGGGCGCTCTCCCTGTGGTCTGTGCGGGTCCTGCTGGAAGAGGTGTTAGTGAGGCCAGCAGGGGGCGCTCTCCCTGTGGTCTGTGTGGGTCCTGCTGGAAGAGGTGTTAGTGAGGCCAGCAGGGGGCGCTCTCCCTGTGGTCTGTGTGGGTCCTGCTGGAAGAGGTGTTAGTGAGGCCAGCAGGGGGCGCTCTCCCTGTGGTCTGTGTGGGTCCTGCTGGAAGAGGTGTTAGTGAGTCCAGCATGGGGCGCTCTCCCTGTGGTCTGTGTGGGTCCTGCTGGAAGAGGTGTTAGTGAGTCCAGCAGGGGGCGCTCTCCCTGTGGTCTGTGTGGGTCCTGCTGGAAGAGGTGTTAGTGAGTCCAGCAGGGGGCGCTCTCCCTGTGGTCTGTGTGGGTCCTGCTGGAAGAGGTGTTAGTGAGGCCAGAAGGGGGCGCTCTCCCTGTGGTCTGTGTGGGTCCTGCTGGAAGAGGTGTTAGTGAGGCCAGAAGGGGGCGCTCTCCCTGTGGTCTGTGTGGGTCCTGCTGGAAGAGGTGTTAGTGAGGCCAGAAGGGGGCGCTCTCCCTGTGGTCTGTGTGGGTCTTGCTGGAAGAGGTGTTAGTGAGGCCAGAAGGGGGCGCTCTCCCTGTGGTCTGTGTGGATCCTAACGCCCCAGTGTAGTGATGGGGACACTATACTGTCAAAGAGCACCGTCCTTCGGATGAGATGTTAAACCGAGCTCCTGACTCTCTGTGGTCATTAACAATCCCAGGATGTCTTTCGAAAGAGTAGGGGTGTAACCCCGGCGTCCTGGCCAAATTTTCCCCTTGGCCTCTGTCCATCATGGCCTCCTAATCATCCCTATATACTGATTACACCAGTATACACCAGTAAGCTGGTGTGTGGTGGGCGTACTGGTGCAGTATGGCTGCCGTCGCATCATCCAGGTGATGCTGCACATTGGTGGTGGTTGAGGAGATTCCCCCCTTCTATGTAAAGCGTTTTGAGGTCCCAGATAAAGCGCTATATAAATGTAACAAATTATTATTATTATTAATTAGTTCATTTTCTGCTTCCGATTCCATTCTGTCACTCACCATTTTACCTATACATTTATGTATTTATGTATGCATGTTTGTTTAGTTTAGTTATGTTTGTGATTTAGTTAATACAACTTGTGCACAATATGTATTTGGTTCTGATTCACTGCTTGCAAACAAAGTCTCTTTTACGATCTTGATCTTGTTACACGCTCAAGCGCTGTACATGCTAAGAAATATTTATTTTTCTGTGGCCATGGAAGATACCCTTTTCTTAGAATAAATGAATAATCAAAAGAGTTTGTTGGACGAACTGATTAATTGATTGTAATATTAATTTAGCTACATCTAGGGCTGTCGCGATAACCGCAATATTGCAGTACCGCGCTACTGACAGGCCAACCGCAGAGAAAAGCAAGTAACCGCAGCAACCGCAAACCGTGTTTTCTTTTTTCATAAGGCCACCCTTCGTAGTTCGTACTATGTGTATTGAATGTTAAATAAGTTAATAATAACAAGGCTGTTTATCGTGGTGATTTGTACAGAGGCTTCGTGGATTTGGACTTACCGGTAGCCTAAGCCTAAACAGACAGTGAATGTGATCGACTGAGCGCGTGCGATTACCTGCGTCTGTCTTTGAAGGCAAGTCATGTATATTCGTGAAAAGGTTGCCGTTTCCAAGGAAAGCGAAATATTTGTTGTATCATCTTTTTAACGTGTAAGGGTATTTATTATGAATGGCGTCCGCGCTGGTCAGCATTACACAGCGCGCGAGGAAGCCGTGGGGGGAAAGCAGCGAGTCACGCATTGAATCAATGCCATTGGTCTCTATTAAGTGAAACATTGCTTCAGCTTTGCCCAAAAGTGAAGCATTGCTGGCCAGCTGAGCCTTGAAAAGTGGAGCTCAAAGTTAAAAAATAATTAACACCTTGTTTCATTATGTATCATTTAAGGAATCGGCTTTTTTGAACGTTTTCGTTGAATGAACGGTTTAATGACTCGCTCAAAGAAAGTCCGTTGGCGTAACAATGTAACTGTGCGCTGAGTGACAGTCTTTCAATGTGCAGAGACGCGGTTACATTGGTTACATTTGTGTATGCAGACCGCACATCATAACACGTATTTATATAGCAACAAATAAATAAATAATTAAATAAATGGCGGTAATACCGCATATCGCGCTATCGAGCCACTCAAAATTACCGCAAGGGAAATTCCTTCACCGCGACAGCCCTAGCTACATCAAGTTAATCCAATTAACTGTCCCAAATATTCATAATTAATAATAACAAGTTATTATTGATTATTAATATTTCATAGAGCTAATTTGTTACAGGGCTTTCTCTAATGTGTAAATTAAGAAGCTGTGTAGCTATCACGAACAAATACGGAGATATTGGGCATCCTTGCCTGACTCCACGATTCAGAGCAAATCTAGGAGAGGTGCCACTGCTGAATTTAATGCAAAAAGACTCACCAAATCTTCTTGTGAAGGGCTTGAAATAAAAAAGTATTCTAAGAAATCAAAAGCTTTATAAGAAGAGAATAAAACAATCATTAGAGATAACATCAGAATAATCTAAAATATCCAAAACCAAACGTATGTTATTAAAGATGTGTCTTTTTTGTAAGAAACCAGATTGACATTCATCAATCAGAGTGTTTAAAACACATTTCAGTCTTTTTGATAAAACCAAAGCAATTATTTTATAGTCATTATTTAGCCATGTAATTGGTCGCAGCTACAATTAAAAGGGAGTCTTTATTTGGTTTTGAAATCAGGGTGATTGACACACCCTTGACACAGGGTTGGAGGAAGCAAAGCTTTTTCAAGGCTCTCTGTAAAAACTTCAAACAAAAAAAGAGCTATGGTTATGGTGCGCTTCACACACCTGTCCAGTTGGTGACAGTAAATTCACCTTTTAGCTGGTTTACCAACCGCCATAAAAGACCTAAAGAAGAAGAAGAGGAGAAGTTGTGTTTGCATGTCGATACGTGCAGCTCCGCTCCCAGGTCCCAATTCCACAGTCAAAAAAAACTTCTTTTTTTTAACAAGCCATTCCTCATACTGTGCCAGTTCATCTCCGTGACGATTGCTTTTCTGAACTCCTACTTTTCACCTAACCAGCAAAGCACACCAGTGTTAACAAGTCCGCGGTCTGATGTAGGCCTATAACTGGCAAAAATGGTCCACATGTTCTCGTTTAAAACGTTTTTCATACAAGTAGAAATTGTTTGGCTTATTTCTCACTTCTGTCTAAGAGATGCACATCAAGGTAAGAACAGAGTTCATTTCTTTTACTTCTGATTGGCAACAGAGACACACCCAGTTAGTAAATGTATTCAAACTTGCTTCTAGGGTATACTATTTCAAATTTAGTGGATATTTTATGAAGGTAAAAGAGTAGTAAAACTCAATAGCATGTGTGAATTTGAGAACTTGTACAATAGATATTCGTACTTGTACAGTGAAAACCTGTAAAATAGTAATCTGAAGTTAAATGTTGAGATTTGCACTTGCAGACAATAGTCACAAACCTGTATTCTGAATTTGAAGCTGCAGACAAGTAGTTACAAATCTGTAAAATGTCGTCAACAGAAATAAATTGACATGCACCAACTTGTAGGCTACATATTTGCACTTATTCTTACATTCATGTTCGCAGTACAACTAAACTTAGGCACTTGCAGCTTCTCAAATCTGCCACTGCAATTTTATATTTCATGCCTTTTGCAACTATTTTCATGATATATTATGTGCAAAACTAATATAACTTGTGCACTTGCAAACTGAGTGGCAGCAAGAGGGAAAGGCGGGGGAGGGGGGGATGGTGCAAAGGAGTTTAAGAATTATGATCACATTTTTCTTACTGGTTGAGGTGTCATTGTTATTTCTCTGTTTTCTTTTTCCTCTTTCCTTTTCATTGTATGTTAATGTATTCAATGCAGTGTTTATTTTCTTGCAATAAAAAAATTCTTGGCCTGACATCTTCACCTACCCGATTGAGAATCCGAGCGTAAAAAGAAACTGAGTCGTATACATGGATTTCTCTGCGACGTCATCACTGCTTGCGCAACCCGCGGTCTTCGTACTGGAGTAAAGGGTTTAGGCTATAGCATACTGCCGTGCAAAGGCAAAAGACCTTAAAGGTGCCATATGTAAAAATTGAGGTAAAAATATCCAAAAAATGAGCTACACGCATCAAAAGAATGAGAAGAAATAAGTGCGATGATGTCATTAAAAAAATGACAAGTTATAGTGCTGCCGAGATATAAACCTGAATTAGCATACTAAATTACTAGCCCTGGCCCGACAGGTGTCATAATACCAGTTTCGGCCATGGGAGGCGGTATGCGGGCAACATAACCACCAGCCAAACTGCAACACACGAATAACTCGCACGGCTTGTGGGCGTACTTGAACCTGATGTGGAAAGGACTTTGGTACAGCCCACTACTACATTTAAGTTCAGGGAAGAGTTCAAAAAAATGATTGGTCGATATTATGTATGAGGAATACATTTTGGTACGTTGTACTGTATCTTTCAACAGTGTTCGTGTTTTTTAACTATTAGCTGGTAGAGATGATCGGTTCACGTATGCTAGGGATCTGTCGTGTAACATTTACAAGTGCCAAAACGGTATTTATTGTTTGAATTGCGTAATAAAATTGACAGAATCTGAGAGCTGAGATTTTTTTATATCATAACTAACCTGCTCTCTCTGTCTAGTCTGTCGGTCTCTGTGTCCTCTTTGCTTTGCGATTTTTCTGTGCGTGACAAAATTGATGTGTGGCGTGAGAGCGTGTGAAAAGTGTCAATTGCGTGTGTCTCACGGTGAATTCGTGAGAGTTGGCAGCTCTGAATGGCGCTAGCTTGGTCAAAATCAGCGAATGCTGTCTGTCAAATTAATGTAATTCAAACTAACAATAAAAAATGTAATATGAACAAAACGAATACCGTAAAACTTCACATAATAGCTTTTATTTTCCCAAATCGTCGAACTGCAGCAGCTTGTATTTGAGACAGGCGTCTATATGAGACCGGCCTTTATAATTTAGTGTTGAGATGCTGTTCATTGAGTCTCTAATCTCTAAAAATCTCCAAATGCTCCACGTGAAACTGCGGTCTTACTATCGTGTCAATTGATTTGATTAATATGCGCGAGGGAGAGAGAGCAGGACCGCGCTCATGTTGTTTGAAGACGTGAGAGTGCGCGCGCGGCCGGGGCTCGCTCTCTCTCTCTCTCGCGCTCGCTCTCTCGCTCTCTCGCTCTCTCGCTCTCTCGCTCTCTCGCTCTCTCGCTCTCTCGCTCTGCTCGTAACGCGCCCTGTCAAGCGCAGCGGCAGCAGTCATTCTATTCTACATCACTCACCGATCAAAATAGGCTTTGGCGGGACAAAGCGGACTATTTGACGGTTTTAGAAGATTAACAACCCGAAACTAAAAAACAGACTAGAGTAGGCCAACTTTCTGGAGGTATACTGCCCCCATCTGGTATGGAATATGTGGAGTATGAATTGATTTTTTGACATAAGGCACCTTTAACTTCAATTTTGTCAAAAATTAGTTATTGCCATATTTGGAACAATGGACATCAGTTTTATCATGTGGAGAAATATCTTGCGTCAATATTGTTCTTTTCTGCTAAAAATATGATGTTGTTTTTGCCATAACTTCCAAAAGCAGAGGCAAAGCAAAGGCAGAAGCCTCGAGTTACAGTCTTTTAGCTTTGTTCCACTAACACAAACCAACCCAGCAGATATAACTTAGATCGCAGCTTACCTTTTTTTTCTTTTCTTTTTTTTAAAACATCCAATGAGAATACAAATCCATTGTTTAAATCCATCATGTGCCGGCTGGCTAGCCTAATTCTATCAAAGTGCAAAGTTGTCCAGACCCAGAGGTTGACAATCAATTCCAAGTGTCGCTGTGGGTAGCTAGACTAGTAGGGTGACCAGAGGTCCGGTTTAAACCAACCACTATGAAATTGTCCCGGTTAAACAGTTAAAATGCTGACAGCTAAACGGTGTAAACGTGTGACTGTATTGTAGAGGATTCCAACAGCGCGACGTACAACAGTCTGCCGTTAAAGCTATGAGCTAAAAGACACAAACTAGCTAGCACTGTCGGAAAAACAACACAGACGTGAATAAAGGTTGCGTTTTCTTAAAACTGGTAAAACTCGTGGTGCATTCATAGTTAATGTAAAATACCCCTATCTCATCTGTTTTTGTCGTTTAACAATTTTAAAGCTTTCAAAAAATAGTGAGAATTATTCAATATAAATTTTTTATTTTTCAATTATTTTTAATAATTTATGTTTTATAAGTCAAACTAATATTTAATGTAGCTACAAATTGCACCAGTATTAAATGTTACTAAAAATAAGACTATGAACAGGGGGTACAAATTGTTTCATATGAGTTATTAAGCCTACACTGGTAACACTTTACAATAAGGTTCATTAGTTAATGTATTAACTAACATGAACTAACAATGAACAAAACATTTGTTACAGTATTTATTCATCTTTGTTAAACTAAGTCTAACATGATAATTCATACATGCATCACAGTATGTCCGGATTTTGATTCGTAAACAGTTGGACGTTTTACATAATGTTATATTAATATGAAACACACAAACAGATCCAACTCTGAAATTGCAGTTTATTATTGACTCAACAAGAAATTACAAACAATGCGAAATCTACGTTAATTACAATGTTCTTTTACAGAACTTGGCATAACAGATAGCGTTTTTTTGCCCCCTGGATGCGCGCGCATCCGGTATTGTTTGTATACAAGAAACCCGTGTATAAACCATAGACAGTAGTGGACAGAGCCATCTCATTGGAACTCAGTTGAGACAATTGAAGCCCATTTTTAGTGATTTTTTTAGCACTTCCGTTCCTGACACCCAGACTCAAACCGACTCAAACTAAACTTGATGACATGACCCTGTCTGACAGATGTAAATATTCTAGTAGCTGTGCGTGAAAACTGCCAACGTTAATCTTGCAGAGACGGCGAGCTTGAGCAAAGAGTTCTTTGGCGTGAATGAGCAGGAGTAAGTATTTTGTATAGTATTTACTTTAAAATGTAACGCCAGTACGCCATATTAAGCTATTGCATTGATTGCCTGTGAGCTTCTCCTCCTGTCTGTACGGTCATTTCTCTACTGTGCGACAGAGAGTCGAATGGTTATGACGCAATCGTTAGCCTATTTTTACAAAAACTGTTTCTACGGGGCCATAATGTAACATAGAAGGTAATGGAGCCTTTTATACATTGTCGTGTTTCTTTAGAAATAAATAATGGACAAATTGAGTCTTTAAACGCCTCAGATGTAAAGTTATTCGCTGTCAAAGTGACGCCAAAATGAATGGGAGTCAATGGGAATGCTAACGCAAGTGAAGTTCTGCTACAAGATGGCGGCACGCGGCCGGCTTCAACTTCCGGTCGATGGATTACCCCGTTGGTATAAACCGGCCGGTTGCCGCAGTGCCTACAGTCAGACGCAAAAAAAAAGAGAAAGATGCCTCAGTGTGGGAAACGCCCAAGAAGTAGGGATGGGGAAATGAAGCCTCGTGAAGCAATGAGGCTTTCCCCTGACTGTTCCGGGAAAAGATTCAAAGCTTCGAGAGTGTCGAGAACAGCGCCATCTGGTGCTTATTTAAAATAAAGCAGCCAGAAGCCTGTGTTAAAAGCTCTGTCAGATGAAGCAACTGTAACGGGAGGAGAACATTGACTGTTGACAACCTGTGAGGGTGGGTTAATTGTTTATCAGGTGTGCACGTGTATCTGTAAGTCTCTGTTTACAGTGTCCAATGTTGCTGATAAGCCGGCGGTACAACGTGATTGGCAGATCCACCGAATAAAACCACAACATGCAGTCCAGTGTGGCAGGAAAAAAAGGACCGCGACAAGCTCGATTATCTCCAACGAATTGGCTTTAAGCCCAACGAAGCATTCACGCCCGATTTCACGCCGTGACGACTACCGATCGATTCCTGGCAGCGAGAGGTCCACAATATAAATCAACGCATTCTACTCCTCTTGATTAAGGGAAGTGTGGGTATTTTTTATATACTGTGAAGTATATACAGGTTTGGAACAACCTGAGGGTGAAATTTTTGGGTGAACTATCTTTATGCTTGTCAGGTCAGAGAGACAAAATGTGCAGAGGATTCAGTCCCAAGGACCATGAATGTAAACCACTGCATTTTAGGGTTTATAACCCAAATCTTAATTGAAATGTACACAATGACTTTGAAACAGTATTGTAAGTTTTACCTTATGGAAATGCACAAGTCTGTCAACAGCCTCTGTTGGACTGATCTTAGTCTTCTTTCTCCCTGGAGGCGGCGGCAGGAGATGCAGCAGGACAGATGACATCTCACTGTCCCAATATGAATAAGTAATGTTAAGGGATTGGTGGGCGATTAAATTAATTAAATTTAATTAGTGCTCACAACAAGAAACCAGAGCAAATATGAAATTGACATCTTCACAAATCATACCAACCATTTTCAGATCCTTGTCCACCTGCTGCATTGAGAAGACATCGCATTTCTGCTATTGAAGTAAGAGACTTGGCTTCGTTGATGATCTTTTGCTTGAATGTCGTCTCCCACCTCTTAAGAAACTTGTTGGATGTTTCAGCATTGAACAGCAGAGCAAAGTCCTGATTTATCAAATGACAAAGCATATTACAAGATTGCTAAGAGGTTACTTGGGACTTTCATCCTTTACCACCAAAATGGATAGTGTGCACATGTTTTGATAGACTAAGAAATCATGAAAATCACCCTCATTCATATATATAAATAAAAGTTTCATTAGTTAACATGGACTAAGAATGAACAATACTTCTACAGCATTTGTTAATGTTAATCAACATTTCCAAATACATTATAAAAATCAAAAGTTGTCTCTTTTAACATGAATGCACTATGAACTAAAATTAACAATACAAGCAGTTCTACTTTTATTAACTAATCCTAAAATTAGTTAGCACATTTATGTTAACAAATGAGACCTTATTGTAAAGTGTTAACATGCACAAGCCCTGTGGATTTGAGTGGGCTTATACAATATTGCTATATGACTTAACATTTCTGAGAAGTAGCACAGGCTTCTTCACTTACCTTCATTGCGAAAATCTTGGAACGTACAATCGCTGAGCAATTTCACAAATTTCCTTACACCTTGATACTGAACTTTAACCAGCATGATGAAAGCTGTTGGTCAAGAAAAATGCAGATTATTAAGTGAATATGAAAGTTCCTACGAGCTGCAGTTGTAAGAAGCTCCATTTGTCACCCCACAAGTGAAGTTGCAGAAAATTAATTCGTATATCTACTATCATGGAATGCATACGATTGCAGATGAAGCTTGCACGTCGAACACGTCTCACACGATGAGCAAACAGTTCATATGCACTGGCAGAAAGTTAGGCAAAACGCTTAGAGCTTGATTATCTGATAATTTATCTCCGTTGCCTTTTACCTTGTAGATAAGACTAAACGCTATAACATATACAATACCAGACCACCGAAGCGGCGCGTTCAAGGTTCACGTTAAAAAAAAAATCGCGCGTTACTGCTGCACACTTAAACAGTCAGAGATTATTTGTGGAACAAGTGCACAGTTACACTAAAATATTGGAGATAAAAATGCATTACAAATTTACAATGCCTTATTTTGGTAAAACAAATAACGTGAGCCCCAAGAAAGGGGAATGTGGATGCTACGTTATTTGCGGTAATTAAACAGTTAAAGTTAAACAAATCACAGAAATTACGCTGTTATCTATCCCAGGTTCTAAAATATAAGAAAACATATGCTTAAAACTACTAACTAACATAAAATATGCAAGTCTTACCTCAATTTGCCAGCGACCTAACAAAACGTCCTCCTCGAGGTCGGATCGGTGGTCTGTCGTGTTATCTAAAAGAAAATTATGTTAGCACTCAGGCAATGTTGACAAATGTACTAACATTATTCTAAATGGTGATAAATGTAAACCAAACATGAAAATTGGTTAAAAAATCAAGTGGTTAAAACATATTATACCTGTTTGAACGCTCCTCCCCTCGTGGTCGTCCGCCATTAATCAAAAAGGAAATAATGTGCAAGAACCGGAAACTGGATCAACTCATCACCGGTGTCAATTATGTCAACTCGCTGTAATTACGCTGACTCCGACCACTGATTTACTCTGCAAGTGTTGATGCCATTCAAATTAACACCAGAATCAACACTTTTTAACTCTGATAATTTAACACCATAAAAACAACTCTAAACTACACTGGATATTTTGCTGTGTTGTAAAGCGCTTTGAATACCCAAAGCGATATTTAAATGTAACGATTTATTATTATTTATATACGGTTTTGCTTATAAACGGAATGTAATTTAAGCTCTGTTGCTTTTTTTTATGAAAAGATATATAATAAACAAGACACCCAATACTTGTCATTTATTTCCAGACGTGTTTCCAGACGTGTTTATCAATCAGTTTTCTTTTAATTACAGACACGTTTTTAAATATTTTTTTATATGACAACAATCACATATCCCATAGAGAGATCGCATTGTCAGAGAGTTTGGGAATATTCACAGATTATTTAGTATACTCATAAAACATGATTTCAGAGTTTAAAATCACACAATTTAAAAGAGAACAATACATCACGGTTGTTTAAACCAATTAGCATTGAACTGTGTCGTCAGCCAGTCGTTTCCCATCATGCTTTTGATCAGCGCAGTCGGTGGAGAGAAACTGCGCTCGACTGCACGTGACGTCTGCATGACATCAGAGCAAGGCGGACCGCTCTCGGACACATTAGGCTTGTTTGAGATGCGCCTTGCCTCGCCTGAAATGTATGCGAGAGTAGTCGGCTGCAGTGAGAGGAGGAGTGAAAAAAGCGCAGGCAAGACGGACAGATCTCTCTTCTCGCAGTGGATCAGACCATCTATGGATCAGACTCCAGCGAGATCAAACGCGGATATCGCGGGATTCATGGGATTCACGCTCGTGCAGGTGTTGCTAATAAACTGGATGTAATTTAAGTTCTGTTGCTTTTATATGAAAATAATTTAATGAACAAGACACCCAAAGTACTTGTTATTTAATTCCATTCCAAATACGTGTTTATCAATATTTTTTTCTTTAATACAGACATGTGTTTTTATTATTTTATTTTCTATAAAAATAACATCACATAACCCATATCGCACTGTCAGAGAGTTTATTCACACATAACGTACATATACACATAAAACATGATACCAGAGTTTTAAAATATTTTTTTTTTTTAACAATTCATCACGGTTGTTTAAACCAATGAGCATTAAGCTGTGTCGTCAGCAAGTCGTTTCCCATCATGCTTTGGATCAGCGCAGTCGGTGGAGAGCAACTGCGCGCGACTGCAGAATCCGACACGTGCGCCTTGCGCTCGCGAGAGTTTTTTGACATACGTCTGCATGACATCAGAGCCAGGCGGACCGCTCTCGGACACATTTCTAACCGGCATGCATCTCGCGCTGATCACCGGTGATCGGTTCTGCGCAGATTTTGCTCATCTCAAACAAGCCTATTTCTGTCACGGTATACAGATCCATTGCTTCTTTCTTGTCTTGTGTTTTGTTGTTGTATGAAAGCGCGTGTGTAGTGGGCGTGACTGTGTTGTCATTCCTTGATCCGCTCCAGCTGATCATCATTCATCACCAGCTGCAGTCGATCACCTCACTCCTTAAATGCTCACCACTGTCTCATTCCCTTTGTCAAATCGTTGTTTGATGTCCTGGGTGTCGGTGTTCCAGTCTTGTACTCCTGTTTTCCTGTCATCGTGTTTCCTGTGGATATCGTCGTCTTGGTGTTGGATGTCTCGTATTTTTTTTTTTGGGTGGGAATTGATTGGATGATTTGACTGTGGTGGTTTGCTATTGGTGGATTTCATGTGAGTGACAGTTTGCCCCGCCCTCGTGTCGTTGTTCATTTCATGGTGACTTTAAAACATCTGATCACTGCTGAAATGTATTCCTTGACTGGATTACATGAAGTGATTTCATGTGTTGTTTGTGTTTTATACGTTCCTCAGAGAAACACTTCCTCCACTACAAGTTTACAGTCCTGACGAGATCAGACACATTCCCAGAGTTCAGTGCGGTGTGTGTTTATGACGACAGACGGATCAAACACTTCAGTGATGAAGAACGAGTCTGGATTCTGACTGATAAACACTGGACTGAAGCTCCTCCAGATCCTCCTGATTATAGAGACTGGTTCCTACATCAGATCAGGACTCTGTCAAACTGCACAGACTCACTGTGTTCTGGTGAGATTCATGCTTTACTCGTATTAATGATCAGACATTATATTTACTGTGAGTTTCTCATGAGTGTTGATCTGTGATTGTAGATCATGTTCTTCAGAGAATAATTGGCTGTGAACTGGAGGACCTTCCTGATGGATCAGTGAATCTGACTGTCTTTGATGATTATGGATTTGATGGAGAAGATCTTATATCCTTTAATTATGACACTATGAAGTGGATTGATAAAAACCCCAAAGCCAAAGAAACCAAAGAGGAATGGGATCATCAAACTGGACGAAACCAGTTCATCAAACATTTCCTGAAGACCTGCACTGACTGGATCTCAGCGTTTAACAACACAAACAAGAGTAAGTTCTTATCAGTTTATTTATCTCCTGTGTGTGACAAACATAAGCTACTGTATATTTTTTTACACGCAGAAGAACAAAAATCTTTGTAAATGCTTGTTTGTTAATTGTGTTGTCATTTTCTTCTCCAGGTTCTCCAGATGTTCACTTGTTTGTGAGTAATTCTCCAGATGATGACAGTAAACTGGTTCTGATCTGTCTGGCCACTGGTTTCTACCCCAGAGATGTTCAGATGAACATTAGAAGGAACAAATACATTATTGAGGATCAAACATCTTCTGGAATCAGACCGAATGATGATGAAACCTTTCAGAAGAGAGTCAGTGTGAAGATCGACAGAGACCATGAAGGATCTTACGACTGTTGGGTCACTCACAGCAGTCTGACAGAACCAGTTACAGTAAACTGGGGTAAATATACATTTGAGTGCCCTATACAAATATAATATGATGATACTGAAGTAGGTAGTTTCTTGCTTAAAACAATTACATGTTTTTTCTCTCTCTCGTTTTCCCCCTTAATTCTGCAGACAGAGCCTGTTTTTACTGTGAAACAGAATCTCTGTGGATTGTTCCAGCTCTCGCTCTCGCTGTGATTGTGATTGGTTACTGCATCTATAGAAGGAGAAGGTCAAATGGTGAGTTATAAATATTCAACACTGTTGCTTTAAAGCCACACTATGTAAGATTTTTGGATCAAAATATACACTCACCGGCCACTTTATTAGGTACCCCATGCTAGTAACGGGTTGGACCCCCTTTTGCCTTCAGAACTGCCTCAATTCTTCGTGGCATAGATTCAACAAGGTGCTGGAAGCATTCCTCAGGGAGTTTGGTCCATATTGACATGATGGCATCACACAGTTGCCGCAGATTTGTCGGCTGCACATCCATGATGTGAATCTCCCGTTCCACCACATCCCAAAGATGCTCTATTGGATTGAGATCTGGTGACTGTGGAGGCCATTTGAGTACAGCGAACTCATTGTCATGTTCAAGAAACCAGTCTGAGATGATTCCAGCTTTATGACATGGCGCATTATCCTGCTGAAAGTAGCCATCAGAAGTTGGGTACATTGTGGTCATAAAGGGATGGACATGGTCAGCAACAATACTCAGGTAGGCTGTGGCGTTGCAACGATGCTCAATTGGTACCAAGGGGCCCAAAGAGTGCCAAGAAAATATTCCCCACACCATGACACCACCACCACCAGCCTGAACCGTTGATACAAGGCAGGATGGATCCATGCTTTCATGTTGTAGACGCCAAATTCTGACCCTACCATCCGAATGTCGCAGCAGAAATCGAGACTCCTCAGACCAGGCAACGTTTTTCCAATCTTCTATTGTCCAATTTCGATGAGCTTGTGCAAATTGTAGCCTCAGTTTCCTGTTCTTAGCTGAAAGGAGTGGCACCCGGTGTGGTCTTCTGCTGCTGTAGCCCATCTGCCTCAAAGTTCGACGTACTGTGCGTTCAGAGATGCTCTTCTGCCCACCTTGGTTGTAACGGGTGGTTATTTGAGTCACTGTTGCCCTTCTATCAGCTCGAACCAGTCTGGCCATTCTCCTCTGACCTCTAGCATCAACAAGGCATTTCCGCCCACAGAACTGCCGCTCACTGGATGTTTTTTCTTTTTCGGACCATTCTCTGTAAACCCTAGAGATGGTTGTGCGTGAAAATCCCAGTAGATTAGCAGTTTCTGAAATACTCAGACCAGCCCTTCTGGCACCAACAATCATGCCACGTTCAAAGTCACTCACATCACCTTTCTTCCCCATACTGATGCTCGGTTTGAACTGCAGGAGATTGTCTTGACCATGTCTACATGCCTAAATGCACTGAGTTGCCGCCATGTGATTGGCTGCTTAGAAATTAAGTGTTAAGGAGCAGTTGGACAGGTGTACCTAATAAAGTGGCCGGTGAGTGTACAAAAACCACTTGAACAGTGTTATATATTTTGTTGACTTGTGTACTTGCATTATTCCAAATGTTTCTAAGAATGTTTAAAGAATGTCCAGAGAAATAAGCAGTTTTAAACACGGACCGTGCGTCGCCTATCAATGACATCAGACCCGTGTTATCCTTGATTTACGGTTTTATTTTATAGAAACCATGGAAACTCCCTTGCTAACATAAACAGGAGAAAAAGTCCAGTTCAAAAATAAATGGCACCCACCTCCCTACTAACCCCACAAATAAAGAAATAAATGATTAACTAGAAAATTCAAATAAACCAAAAGCAAAGCAGATGAATTAAACCATACAATGAATGATCATAGAAGTTAACACTCACTTCTGCCTTTAAAGGACAAGTTCGGTATTTTACACTTAAAGCCCCGTTTTAAGATAATTTCTGATGAAATAGAATGGTTAAGATTGAAATTTGGACAGATGCTGCTGTCCCGAGAAATTTAGGTTTTTGTGGTAGCACCCCCCCACCTCCACAATGTATTCATAGGTGCACTGAAAGAATCATTCATAAAATGCATTAAACTTTAGTTTACAAAGACGTGAAACTCACCGAGTGGTCTGGGGTGTTCACTGATATGCTCACACAAAAATCGCTGCCAAAGATGCTTTCCAACAGGTTTTATCGTAGTTTTTGTCCAACTCCATTGACTTGTGCTGTATGTTCTGTGATGTACGGTATTACTCCGCCGTTGGAAACGGAAATGGGGTTGTTTGTATTCTTTGCAATTGGCAAAGGTGCATCATCGCTACCAACTGGGCTGGAGTGTCTATTATACAAGCTCTCAACGGAAGAATTTACGGGTGTGAGGCGTTTGGAAAAATAGGTCCACGGGTTTACAACGAATGGTAAAACACCTGTTGGAAAGCATCTTTGGCAGCGATTTTTGTGTGAGCATATCAGTGAACACCCCAGACCACTTGGTGAGTTTCACGTCTTTGTAAACTAAAGTTTAATGCGTTTTATGAATGATTCTTTCAGTGCACCTATGACCCATTGTGGAGGTGGGGGGTGTACCACAGAAACCTAAATTTCTCGGGACAGCAGAATCTGTCCAAATTTCAATCTTAACCATTCTATTTCATCAGAAATTATCTTAAAACAGGGCTTTAAGTGTAAAATACCGAACTTGTCCTTTAAGTCTCAATCATAGATTGTAATCAGAGAGACAAAGGAGAGAAACTCTACTTCAATACGTTTAACACAAGGGAGGTTAAAATACACAACACCACCAACTTGCTTCAACACAACATCAGTCTGGGGTTGAAGATGAGATCTCAAAGCTGTTGCACACAGTCAAGCCAACATAAACACAGCTCAGAGGCACGTTCAAGCACAACCGGGTTGACAGACGTTTCCTGGAAATGGTGTGCAATGGGGTTTGAGATGCGTTTTCTCTTGTACACAAATGTCTTTTGTGTCCGCTGTAGCTCAGTATACGCAACAATTGAAGATATTAGAAGACATGTTTGTCATAAGAGCTTTATAGTAAAAATATAGCATATCCACAGTGATCAGCAATAATGATAAGCCTAATACTCACAATAAAAATAATACGGTCATATAGATCATAACACAGTCTTGGAGGTATAAGTGGATTATCCTTCACCTGAAATGTTTGTCTTTTCATCCTGAAATGTGAGGCAAATGTTGGATCACAATAATTATGAACCACAGTTTCCACTAATCCCTTCACTCGATTGGGATGTTCTCTTTTATTCTGGACGGCAAGAGCAGTGACTGTATCGAGCGTATTTTGCAGTATTAAACACTTATTTATACCGATTTCCTCAGGCTCCGAAAACTCTTCAAAAAGAACACAAAGAATGTCCTTCTCAGCTGCCGTAGTTGCAACTCTTGCGTCATCAAAACGGGGTGTTCAACGCACCACTGTTTCCGTTGACAAAATGTTTTGCAACTTTTTGTAGGGGCTGAACGCAGCCCAGATGATGATGCCGTTTAAATACTCCCCTTCCCCTCCCATCATCCAATCACAGAAGGGCATTGATTATTGCCATCAGGTGGGAAATATTTCTCCTATGAAGAGAGAGAGAAAATAGAGCACATCTTTGGCACAAACAAACCCTTACGGCTCTGGACAATATGCCTTTGTTTTGAATAAATGACCTCTAGTGGCCAAAAATTACATAGTGTGCCTTTAAATGTCTTAACATTGTAATATTGTTGTAATACCTTTGTTTAAAAAAACAACAAAAAACATTTTAATGTGTGAAAGACATTGCACCTCAAACAAACTTGTTTAACCTCAAGCTCAAATGTGTGTATAATCTGAATGATCTTTTCCAGGTCAGACACCAATGGCAGGAGAGAATACTAATGTGCCAGAAACTATGAGTAATAATCATCTTCTCCACACACAGGTATTTACATTACTGTCTGTCTTTGTGCAGAGAATCATAATTCAGTCCAAAGCATCAAACAGGAAATCTGCAGTCGATATGTGATGCGTACACAAAAAAAAAAAAAAAAAAGTGTGATTTCTAGACCTGGAAAAATCATGGAAATTAAAATTATAGTTTAGTTAAACAGTTTATTTGATATTTATTTGATATATTATTTTAACCCTCTACTGCACGGTGTTGCCATATGGCAACATACCCTTTCTTTGGACATTTCTTGAAATTTGAAAATAAACATGAGCTCTGATTGATCTTAAATTCATAATAGAACCTGGTGGTAACCAATGATATGCTTTGATGACATCACGACACTACACACACCCTTGCACTGTCATTCTTTTCACACAGAAAAAGCTGAAGAAAAGCTGAAGAAGTGCTCGTGAATATGTGAAGATTTTCCTAATTTTTTTCATATTTCTTCAGAATTAAAAATTACATCTAGCATCTGGGATAAGTTCTAATCTTTTTTCAATCATTGTCACATTGTTTTGATACTTTTATTACCTTTTTATTCAATAAAATAGGTATGTTGCCATATGGCAACATTGTGGGGTAATGGAACAATATTTTGCCCATGCTAATGCAGAGTAGCTTTGTATGGATGCATTGATATAGTTGGATGGTTGTATTCTACTCATATATTTATATATATTTGTATATATTTATAAAGTAAAGTAAAAGTAAAGTATAAAAGTAAAATATATACGCTAATTTTGTTTAGAAAATGCACAGTGTTGAGCTGATGTTGGGAAAGGTGTAAAGTAGATCAAGAATTTGAAGTTTTTGTCATTCCAAAATCTGTATGGTGAACAAAAAATTACTGTATGGTAATAAAATACCAATAGTATGGTAAGTGCTGTGCAGTCCCCATGCGCACACACACACACACACACGCAAAGGCACAAACACATGCATGTTCTATCATCCTACACTTGATGGCAGCAGTAACAATTTTCTCTTATATTTCAGTTGAAGTTGAACAGTTCTTATGAGTTTGCGCCAGATGTTTTGTAAATGTTGTTGAAATAATACTTTGAAAATTAGTTTCATATTTTGTATACAAAGCTAAAAACAATTTAATTTCTATAAGACAGGTCTGTAATCATATATGAATTTCATGTCATTTTGAGAGAAAACTGTTCCATTGTCGCACAATGTTGCCATATGGCAACGCACCCAAAAGTACCCCCCCAAAAAAAAAAAGAAAAAAAAAAAGAAATGTTCATTTGAGTCTATTTTATATATAAAAAAACACTGTAACATTTTTTTCCATGATTGCATAATAATGCGTGCAGTAGAGGGTTAATATATTGCTTTAAATTACAAAGTGCTTCAAATATTGTTTTTGGTAAGTGTTTAAAAAGACGGAGAACTGCTGGTTTATGGGCTCTGATTAGAAAATAAATGTTTTTGATTTTCTTTTATTCTGATGAGAAACACTATTCCTAAGCTATGACCTTTCTTTCTTTCTTTCTTTCTTTCTTTTACCTTCAGCTGTTACTAATGCCTGTTTATGGGTCACCTCTAATGTAATAAGAATAATTAATCATACCAGTCCCTGTTTATTACTGTATGTTTCTTTATGATCAGTTGAAATATGATGCTTCAAACTTTTCACATTTGACAATTTCTTGAAACATTTCAGAGGATCAAGAACACTTAATTATTTGTTATGTGTGTAACAATATTATTGTCTGTTGTTGTTTCAGGCAGATGGAAATGGCTATGGTTGCAGTGAAATATGCGAGGGGTTTAAAGGACCAATTCACAATTCTCGCTGACTGAAATTACATTTCTGAAGTTTACTGAAGTATTTTGCACTTTACACATCGAAGTCATTACCGAAGTCAATAATGTGAAGTAATTCAGTATTTGGAGGCAGTCAATAGTCACTCTCATTGGTCTTGAACTATATTAGATTAACTGTATTAAAAAAAATAATGATATGGTTACATAGTTCAGAGAGTGTAAGGTGATTGAAGTCTAGTTTCACATTAGGCCTCGTTCACACTGCAGGCAAAAGTGGCCCAAATCCGATTTTTTGGGGGTCAAGTGACCAGGTCAGACTTCTTCAGAAATAGTGTGAACACTCAAATCTTGCCCAGATCTGATTTTTTCAAATCAGATTTTGACCACTTCCATATGTGGTCCTGAATCAGACCCAGATCTGATTTTTTTTCAATACTGCCGCAGTGTGAACAACCAAGGCGGATTTGATGCGACTTTTACGTCAATCTACATCGACATTTGTCACAAATTTTGCGCCGGCGAGTCAGACATTCTGTCAATCGATCTCTGACGGAGATAATCAAAGATTGCCCTCGACATCCGAAAGTTTTCAAAAAACAGCGTCTCTGTGAAGCTATTCACATCACATTCCCACCACTCCTGGGGTCCATGTATAGGCTACTTTTGCGTCCATTCGTTTTTCCTTTAACTCCTATTTGAAAAACGAAAAACATGCTTTCTTCTTTATTAGTTTTTAGACTGGTGAAAATAAATATTCACATACAAACTTATTTTCCATATACATTTTTACAAAAATAAGAAATTAGATTTCTGCATTTTATTTGCATTGACCCGGAACATTTAGGCCTAGATAAACGTCTGTGAAAATTTTTTTTTTTTTTTTTTTATAATCTCAGTATAACATAATAAGCAAAAAAAAAAAAAAAGACTTCACATACAAAAAAGAAATAGAACACAAACTCATTTCCAAAACTGTAATTAGGATAGGTTATATAATAGCCTAATAAAACATTCATCAGTTATTTTATGATAAACTATAGCCTATTACTGTCTTAAGTGAACTCATTTAGGCTAGTTATAAACGCAAATAATAATAACAATAATAGCCTAATAATTATTATTATTATTACGTTTATTAGGCTACATATTTAGAAGACGCTTTTATCCAAAAAAGAAACAAAGCAATTCGTCAAATGTCATTCATAATATCCATAGTATAGGCCAATTATATGTTTGTAAACATTCGGGATGCGCGCGCAGCACGGCTGCAGAAAATCCAGAAGAGAGAGCGCGAGAGAGGAGTTAGCTAGCAAAATAATACGTTACGTTATACATAGTAGTTAGATATCAACATTACATTTTATATTGATTAGATGGTACATATTTAAAATGTTCTCCGCGTACTATAACAGCTTGTCACCCAGCGATAAGAAATGTTATTCAATTAAGCTTACCTTAATGAGTGGGATACGCCTTACAGATCCGTTTGCCATAGAGAACACACAGTTCTGCTTAGACAAAGCACTACACCTAAAGAGGAATCATGCATACTATCATCAAGTTCAACTTCACATGTTTGTATGCAACATCCAGTACTGTGACTTGGTAGTGTGGACAAAGCAAGATGTCACTATCAATCGCATCAACAGAGATGAAGAAATGCTGCAAGCAGTCATGCCGAAAGCTGAAGTGTTCTTCAAACAGTGTGTTTTGCCTGAGCTGTTAACGCGCCGCATGGATCCACGGATGCAAGCATGTAGAGTCTGCCCACACTGTGAAAGACCAGACTTTGGGATGATGATTGACTGTGCAAAGTGCAAGAACCATTTCCACTACACATGCGCCAGAGTAAGGAGAAAGGTTGTGGAGTGGTACTGTGAACAGTGCAAAAATTAATGAGTCATAATGAAGTGTACATAGAAGCAAATTATTTAATACACACTAGTATTTTACATCAAAGCACAAGCAAATAAAAAAAAATGTACAGCAATAATTATTATCAATATAATCAATTATAAATACATTCATATAATAATAATAAATATAATATAAAATGTATACAGAAAATCTGCATATCTGTATTTATTGTTCTATTTTATTTATGTTTTGGGTCTGCCCTTTTTTTTTACTTGCCAAGGCTGCTATCACTATATCATAGTTTGGTTTTGATAATACTGTTTTCTCTGACATTTTCATTTGGACTATGTTAATATGTTTGTTTTTTCAAATTAATTACATTTTTGTTGTTATTGTTAAAATGATTACATATATATTATATATGTACATATGTATATTATTACTCATAGTCTATTAATGTAATTTACTTAATTGTTCAGTGATCCTTCTCTGTTCTGTTGCTGTCACCACCACCTAAACAATTATAATAAAATAAAAAAAAGTTAACCACTTCAAGTTATCTTCTTGGGACTATGCATTTACAGAGGTTTGTTAATGCTCCACACACGATCACCATGTCATCTAAGAGGTCAACCTGTGTGAGTGGAATAACAGTTGTCAGAATTTTAAAGTTTTTCCATCTACCAATTACTCTTTCAATGTGTATTCTCACATTAGACAAACGCCTTGATGTGTCCACTTCTTGAGCAGAGAGCTGCTTCCTACCTTTGGTAAAGTGAGGGATCTTAAGGGTGGCACCGCGTGTGGCAAGCTCATCTCTGATGGTAAAACCACGATCTGCTAGTATCTCATCATTATGCTCTAGAAGGTCATAAAATCCAGACTCTGCTGTAATTTGTTTATCGGAAACACGCCCGCCCCAACCTGCCGACAGAAAAGTAATGGCTCCTGCAGGTGACATGCCAACTAAATATTTTACTGTGTTGTGGCTTTTATAAGTTGAGTACGTCTGGGCTCTGGAGGTTAAATTTGTAGGTCTGTTTATAAAAATTTCTGTGCAGTCAATAATGCACCTGCAACGTTTATATTTAGGTTTGAAACATTTTGGCATATTCTTCAATATTGCATGCTTGCTTGGCCACTTAATGAGAGGTTTTAAAATCGCAGACATGACAGGGAGCCAACTCCTCAAAATTTTCGAGACGTCACATTCTGTGACATTAAATCTGAAAGCAATATCCTTGTTGCTGAGTCCTAATCTTAGTTTCATTAGGATAACTAATAGATGGTCCTCTAGGTTCATAGAGCCACGCACAACCTCTACACTGCCTTTAATTTTCTGAATCAACCACTCAAAAATGACACTGGTCAGACCTGTGAAAAACAGAACATGCACCGCTTTGCTCTTGATAGAGCTAAAGGAAAACGGTGTTTTTCTGAGTGTTTCCTTTAGTTCCTCCTTCTCTGATTTCAGTTTGTTGATCTCTGAACGCAGGTTGACACACTCTGCAGAAAGTTGGCTGTACTTGAGTATCAACTCATCATGGAGAACCTTCGGGACTGTGGCTTCTGAAATACAGAGTAGATTGTTGTTGACTTCTAAAAGATGCACTGTAACTTGTTTTAGCTTAGATTTTCTCTATTATTTGATGTATGTTTTCAGACAGCATGTGCTAAACAGAATCATTTTCAACTTTATTCACAACATAGTTATGCTGTATTGAAAAAAATTATAAACAGGGTGACATGATTCATCATAATAGTGACTGCCCAAAATTAGTTAAAATGTTAGAAGTTCTTACCGGTGAAAGGCTCCATTCTGCAGTCATCTGAGGACAGGCAAGCGGCTGAGGATTCTGATGCAACCTCATCTGTAACTTCTGTGGACAGGTGGACGTCATCTGGTGGTCTGTGTGTGGTTTCCTCTCTTGTTCTTTTCCTCTTAAATCTGATACTCAGTGAAGAGAACAAGCAGTCAGCCCAAAATAGTTTAGTTGCTTGGTAGATCACAGAGGCTATCAGTTCCCCAAATGAAGTCAAGTGTAAATCACATAGCATCCCTCAAAGGACTTAACAAGAAAATGCAGACATAACAGAAACGATCTGGTCCAAGAAATCCTCTTGACAAAAATAATGTGACATTAAATTACGGGCCATACATTCCCTGCTCTTCAATGCATGCAGAGAATGGATGGTGAGTAATAATGTGATCCCAGTGAGCAACTAAATGAGGTGAAAGTCACAATATTTACCTCTCAAGTTTTGCATCGCCTTTGTTTATTTCACTCTGGGTTGATTGGGAAAAAACAGACGGGACAAAGTCAGGACTACTATAGTCCAAGGACACCTCTCCTGTACAAAAAAGTTAGGTCTGTTAGTGTTACAGTTAAATTTAGTCTGAGTTCGCTATAACCGCGTTAGTAGCCAAATACTATGTACACTTACTAGACTAGCTAGCTAAGTTAACTGTCAGGTTAACTAAAGTTACCTAGCAAGACAACGTAACGCAACTGAACAAAGGTAACGTTAAGTTAGCTAGTAATTTAAGCTAGCTAGTCTCAAACTCGTAGATGTTCGATATTCTATTGTTAGATACGTGTACTTAATACATCAGAGTTTTTTGTTGTAAACTAAACCGAGTGATGTGGATGATTTAGCGCACCTTACCTGATATGAAGTGAGAACTGCAGAGTCGGGCGTTTTTAATTAGGTTGTCGTTCCAGTCGATTCTTCTGAGGGCTTGTAACCAAAGACGTCTGCGGTTGGCGTTAAAAGGAGTGTGAGTTGATGGTATTCGGTAAAACTTCAGACCTTTATTTACAGATGGTCGATTCTGGCAACCCACTGCACAACACGACATTTTCCCGGGTTTGTTTCAGCGCCCAGCTTCTGCAGCTTTTTTTTTTTTTTTTTTTTTTTTTTTTTTTTTTATTATCTACAACAATAACAAATACAAAAACCAAGATAATAATACACAATACTAACAAGTACATTACAGAGGGTTATATTACAAAAAACAACAAAGAATATCAAGCTAGCTTAAATGATTGACACCATTTCAGAGTCTTACATGCAGTAGAGTTTTTAGAGCTCTTCAACGAATTTAAATATATATCAAGATCTTTCTTAAAAATAAAAAAGGAAGGAGTTTTCTTTGAAAACTTACATTTGTGAATATAAAATTTGGCAAGAAAAAGTAGCAAATTAAGAACAAATTTAAAATGATAAGGGTCTAATTTCAGAGATTCACCAAAAAACACAATTTTTGGGCTTAAACAGAAGTTCAAAGATAGATACCTTTTAACAAAGTTTGAAAAGTCAATCCAAAAAATTTTACAGTACACACATTCCCAAAATAAGTGAATAATTGTCTCATCAAATTGATGACAAAATGAGCACAAAGGAGAAATACTGTTATTAAATTTAGCAAATGTATAATTAACTGGGTAGCAATTGTGAATAATTTTAACAGAGACTTCAACCACTTTATTAGTTAAAAAGAATTTCCGCTGAAGAAACCAAAAATCTTCCCATACTATATCATTAAATTTGTTATTCCAAAAGCTTACACAAGCAGGCAAAGAAATCTGATCTCTGCTAAGAATTGAGTGAATTTTCTTATTTGACAAGCTGTTGAGAGGACATTGATCAACAAATAAATTAGAGCTGTCAAATGTAGGTGGAGAGCATAAAGGACCTTTAGGGCCAGGTCTGACTAAAGACTTCACACAATCAGGAATTGCACCGAAAACAATGGCATACTCTCTTGGGAGGACTGGAAAAGAGAATTCTTGCATAAAGTGTTCATAAGATAGCAAGATACCCCTTTCATCTAAAAGTTGACTTACTAAAAGTATATTTTTATCAAACCAATTTAAGAGAAAAAGAGATTTATTTTTATATTTAATAATTTGGTTGTTCCAGATAAAAAATCTATGTGGAGAAAAACTATACTTATATATTAAGGACCAGCATATTAAAGCCTGATTATGAAAACCAGATAGAGTTAAAGGTATTTTAGAAATGCTATAGTTGCAGCGCAATAAAAAATGCAAACCACCAACTGAATTGAAAATATGATTTGGGATAACATTCCAAAAAGATGTAGGGTTGTTCAAAAAAGATTTTATCCACTTAATCTTGAAAGAGTTATTAAGAGTGGAGAAGTCCACTAAGTCAAAGCCACCCATTGTCCGATCAGCTATCATAACACTCTTTTTAATTAAGTGCTTTTTAAATTTCCAAACAAAATTCAATATAATTTTGTCCAGCTTTCTACAAATCTCCACAGGAACATCCAGAGCCATTGCAGGATAGATAACCCGAGATAACCCATCTGCTTTGGAAAGCAACACTCTACCCGTTATAGACAGATCACGCTGTAACCAAGAATTAAATTTGCGTTGAATAGAGAGAATAAGAGGTTCAAAGTTCAGTTTTGATCTTTTTATCTGATCTTTACATATGATTATACCCAAGTATTTAACTTCGGATTTGACAGGAATGTCACAGACTTTAACATCAGTGGAATGTTTAATAGCTAAGAGTTCACATTTGTGAATATTAAGAAATAAGCCAGAAGCAGATGAGAAGAGATCAATTATATTTAAGGCTACAGAAACTTGATCCTTATCCTTCAAGAACAGAGTGGTGTCATCAGCCAATTGGCTTATTAAAATTGATTGGTTTATAACAGAGATACCTTTCAAATGACTATTTTGAATGTGGATGGCTAATAATTGCATAGGAAGCAGAAAAAGATAAGGTGATATTGGGCAGCCTTGACGGATGCCTCTTTCTATATCAAATCTATGAGTAGTCCCATGCTGTAATTTAATTGAAGCATTTGCGTTATTGTACAGAGTTTGAATTACATTGATAAAGTTGGGGCCAAAACCAAAAATATCCAAAGATTTAAGAATAAAAGTAAACTCAACAGAATCAAAAGCTTTATAAAAATCAAGAAAAAATAAGAAACCATCGTCAGGGATCAGATCCGAATAGTCTAAAATATCAAGAACTAGTCTAATGTTATTTGAAATAAGTCTGTCTTTCATGAAACCTGATTGAAAGTCATCAATTATATTATCTAAAACACATTTAATTCTTTTAGCAAAAATCATGGCTAGTATTTTATAATCATTATTTAATAAGCTTATAGGTCGCCAATTTTCAAGTTGAGCGGGGTCCTTTTGAGGCTTAGGGATCAAATTTATAACACCCTGAGTCATAGAGCTTGGGAGAGTACCCTTATGTAGGCTTTCTAAATACACTTGGAGAAGAAATGGAGAAAGAATATTTGAGAATTTCTTATAGAACTCTGAGGTCAGACCATCATTTCCAGGAGATTTATTTAATTTCAGCTTATCAATCGCCTCAGAAACGTCTTTAATTTGAATAGGGGCATCACACAGACTTTTTCCAATATCATCAATTTTGGAAATACGGTCTGAGTCAAGAGAATTAAAAAATAAATCCATATTTTGTTGAGAGTGTCTAGAACGATATAGGTTTTTATAAAATTCTTCACAATATTTAGAAATTTCTTTATGATCTTTTAAAACAACTCCATTTATGTTAAGATTATTTATAGAATTGAGATGATTCCGCTGTTTCTCTAACTTAAAAAAATAATTGGAATTTCGTTCTCCCTCTTCCATCCATCTCCTTCTTGAACGAACAAAGGCACCCTTTGCTTTACAAATATACAAGTTATCTAATGAGTTTTGAAGTTCAGCCAATTCTACTTTCTGGACAACTGATAAATTTTCAAAGGGGATGCAGGAGAGACAGACAATTCTTTTAACAATGTTAAGTTCCTCTAATTTGCATTGCTTGGCTTTTTGAGATCCAACTTTGGATAACATTAACCTAATATTGTATTTTAATAGCTCCCAATTAGATCCAAAATTATTTTCAGCTTGAGCTTTATTAAAAAAGAAATTAATCTTAGAAATTACAGCTTGACAGGTTTCCTCATCCACTAATAAAGCAGAGTTTAGTTTCCAATAAGAACTATATGTTCTTGAATAAGATGGGTTATCAAAAGCCAGAATAATAGACTTATGATCGGACAGTGGAGAAGGCAAAATTTCAACTTTGGTGACATAACCAGATAAAGAGTCAGATATTAACCAGAAGTCAATCCTAGACCTCAGTGAACCGGAGCTGTTAGACCAGGTAAACTGTGAAGCATGAGGATTTTTTTCCCTCCAAATATCAGTCAGACCAAAACGGGAAATCAACTCACAGAGGCCTGATGATCCATTAGAAATTCTAGGTGGTGATCTGTCCAAGGAGCTGTTTATAGTTTGGTTAAAGTCTCCACCCAAAATAATAAGCAAATTAGAATATTTAGATTTGAAATAGTTTAAATGAGTTTCTATTGAATAAAACAATTTTAAGTTATTTTTTGTAGAATTAAATCCATAAATGTTACCCAGGACAAAGATACAATCATTTAAAGTAACTAATAAAAAAAGAAAATGACCTTCAGGATCAGAGATTGTCTCTATTATTTTACCCTTAAATTTGTGCTTTAAAGTTAAAACTCCTGCTGAAAGATTAGAACCATATGAAGAAAACATCTCATCACCCCATTGTGATTTCCAAAACTTAAAATCGTTAGAATTTGCATGAGACTCTTGTATGAAACAAAAATCAGTGCTAAGAGATTTAGCATACAGAAAAATAGCTTTACGTTTGATGTCATTACGTAACCCTCTTGTGTTAATTGAACAAACAGAAAGTTTAGGAAACATTAGAACAATATGAGACCAGAACTATAATAAGTGAGTCAGTCCATGACATCCTATAAGTAAGGAACAAATTACCCGTAAATGAACAAGTATGGGATCATTCAAGGGAAGAAAAAAAAAAAAAAAAAAAAAAAAGAAAAAAAAAAAAAAAAAAAAAAAAAAAAAAATATATATATAGCCTATTATGTTATAAACACGTAGGCCTACACATATAAAAAATATATATGCATAGTAATTCCACAAATAAACCTCAGTGATTTTTCCTATCTTTCAGTAAACATTTTGAAGATTGAGAAGTATTACTGAAGTCAGAAACATGACAATAAAGTCAGAATAGTATGCTACCATTAGCAACTAAATCAAAAACCAATCATTCAACGATCTCCATGTCTTGCACAAGAAGTTCTTTACCATCAACATACGCCTTTGGACCAACGAAGTAAGCGCGGTGTCCTTGCTGACGGGCTCTCTCAACAAGTGGCCAAAGTTTGTTACGCTGCACACGATCCTCGGGGGACAGGTCTTCTGCGAAGCGCAAGTGGTGCGTAGCAAGATAAGGAGAGTTCTTTGCGGCTTTCCAGAGAGCATCGCGAAAATAACGCATTGTAAACTGAAGAATAATTCCGCGAGGTTTTTTTTTTCCAGAGGGCAGAGTGTCGTCGCTCCTCACTTTTCCCAAACGGTGTACCACATCAATTAACTCGTGAGATTTACCAGCAAACGTTGGGATAACAGCCTCGCATATATCCAGAACTTTCTGTCTGATGTTTTCTCCTGGTTGCTCAGGTAGACCGTGGAGCCGCAGATTCCATCTCCTCTTGTATCTGGAGAGATCTTGTACTCTGTTCTCTAGATCACAGATTCGTTTCTCGGCGTTTGTCACTCGCTTATCAACTCGCTCCACACTCCCCTTTACATCTTTAATTTCTTCTGCCAGAAATTCGACTGATACCTTCACTTCCTCGATGCCTTTGTCAAGGATGTCGGCTCTTTCATTAATGACGGACTTGAGAGATGTAATTATCATCATGGCTAAAGGGGAATGCAGATCTTCTTCCTCATCATCATTCCTGCCTTTTTTGTGCGATGGTTCCTTTATCGGAGAATCAGGTAGAGGAGCGACTGCACCAGAGCACGAATCGAAATCCACAGTAACACTCGCACCGAGATCTAAAGATGAATCCATCGACTTAGATTTGCGCTTTTTATCCTTAGTCATAGTCCAAAAATCTTTCCAGTGGTTAGTACACAATTTCTGACGAACAAAATGAAGGTGACGGGAAAGTTCAAATGTGTTAGGCCTAAGCAGTGGCTGACGAGAATCTAAATAAGGATAGGCCTATCACGACACAAATATCCCAAATGTAGAATGTAAAAAACAAAAATAATAACTTAACAGACCCCCCTAAATGATCATAAAGTGCTTTCGAGTAAATATGATAAAGTATTGATCGAGATGCACTTTAGATTACATGTTTAACGACAATTATTCACGGACTGATTCACTCACGCTGTCAACTTCACGCCGCCATTTTTCCCTCCTCCAATCCCCCAGCTTCTGCAGCCGACATGCGCAGTTGCACCTGCGTGACGTCAGTGTGACGTAGTGTGATAATTCCCCTATAATCGCGGGCGCGAACACTTGCATTTTTCTTATGAACAGTGGAAACCACTTACTGTTGATACTCTATAATTTCTGGTCATACAGAAAATTAATAATACATAATCCGCAACTACTTTTATTTGTGTAAACTCACAATAACAAGAAAACGTTGTGCTTTTGTAAAATAAAACAATCAGGCGCGCTTCCATCGCGCACGTCTCAAAAATGAACTGAAACAAAATATAGCCTATGTAGGCTAAAGCTTGAAATGTCCACTTTTAAACAAACAAATTCGAATCGAAAGCAAAAACTTTCTGATTATGAAATATAATAATATGATAGGTGCATTTCTCTCTAAATGCGCATCCGCTTTACAGCGGAGATGGAGACATGTTTGCAGACACTCTTTAGAAAACACTAGTTTATTAATAAACAATTAAAATGCCTCATTTTTTCAGACACATTTATTAACATTAGCCTATAATAATCTATAAATCACCTGTCTGTATATCCAGAGGTATGGCTCTTCTCATTCAGCACTGCAGGAAAAATATCATCGGGTTCTAAATTGGCCTTAGAAAATTAGTAAAATCGACATTTGTTCCATATTAATTTATAAATATTTAAAATGTTTCATAAAGGGGCAAAAAATCATAAACAAAAATATGAAAAATCGTCTATAGCCTACAGTAGCCTATATATATATATATATATATTGTGAGAAAGCCCTAACCACGCCCCCTGAGTGATTCGTATTATACAGCGCTCAGACAGGTCTGGACAT
Organism: Semotilus atromaculatus; assembly: GCA_031834385.1. Lineage (NCBI taxonomy): Eukaryota > Metazoa > Chordata > Actinopteri > Cypriniformes > Leuciscidae > Semotilus > Semotilus atromaculatus. The sequence continues at coordinate 2,787,570 of JAULUF010000022.1, forward strand.
GCAAATCGGCAGCTTAGTTACAAATCAGGCCGGCTGGTCTGTTATTCAGCGATGTATATGTTTTTCCGCAGTGCGTAAATGATTACGGGTGAGTTTTTATATATATTTCGCTTTGGTGTTGATATTATTGTTCTGAATGTCGAGATTTGTTCGTAGATTGAATGCAATTTAAACTGCGTCACAAAGTGAAACCAAACCGTTTTCATATTAGACTTTGAGCTTGAAACTGATTGTAATTGTGTTAGGTTATAAGATATTATATTCACTTCCTAGTTACAGATCAGTAATTTCATTTGAAAATGTTGAATTTGATGACATTGTATGTTTACTGCTGCTGTAATATTGATCATACGCAACGATCGTGCAATCTGCGTGTCATTTGTTTACTTTATTATTTTATTATAATCAGCACGCAGTTAACTCATGTATGTTAATTTATATATTACTTAATAACTGAATGTTTGTATTATTTACTGATATAATGACAACTGTTTTCTTTGTTTCTATTTTGTTTATTATAGACCACATACATGTGAAGTAACATATACAACTCCCTTGAATAAATAAGTTAAACTGGGATTCCATCGCGTGTTTCTCTTACCGGAAACACACACCACCATCTTGGCTGCATTAATCCAGAACCCCCTTGAGCGTCCCATATGCTCGTATATGGTCCTTCGAGCCGGATTGCTTCCAGATGGATCCTGAAAATCCCAGTCCAACTGAGCCCGTTGTGCGACCTCGTCCTCCAAGAGAGAGACATCTTCCTGCCCATCTGGCCGATTATGACGTCCAGCTCCCGCCTAACCTACACCCGGACACACTTCCTGCCGATTTGTCTTCGCAGAGACCATCCAGATCATCAAGACATGCATCTAGATCCGTTTCTTCTGGTACGGTTTCCAGTACTTCATCCAGATCCAATCGCAAGGCACAACGCAGATCTCCCAAACCTGGACTTTCTGATCTTCACGCTGCCATGTTGGAGGAAAGGCTAAAGACTTTGGACTTGGAAGAACTTCAACAGCAGATAGAAGAGGACGCCATTGTAGATAAAGAGTGTGAGAGACTTGATGCTCAGGCTAGAGAAGCGCAGTATAGACAGGAACAAGCCACTAAGGCTAGAGAGTTGCTAGCTAAGCAGGTAGAGACCCGGCGGCGCCTAAAAAAGGTTCAAAATGAGCTTGAGGTTGCTAAATATGTTTGTGGACTTATTAAACAGGAATCTCAAGAGGTTAATGTTTCTGATTCACAGTTAAGCCATGTTGTTGACCCACTGTCAGAGGTAAGCAAAGAACACATAGTCGATGTTACCAATGATATTAAGTCATCTGTCGAATTAATGCCTCGTCATTCTACCCCTTGCTCTGTTAACTTTATACCTGTGTCATCAGTCATGCCTCACCCTGTTTCAACCGCCGTAGACATTACTACTTCAGTAGCTGAACCCCCATTCAGTTCCGTCACTTCAGTTACTGAGGTAACCCAGCCCAACATGGTTACTACGTCATCTGCTTCGTTAGTTACAGCACAGCCCACTTTAAGGTTTAGGCCAGATAATGACCTTCCCCTAGCCTTTAACCCGTCTGCTGTGGCTGGGCCGCACCATTATTCAGATACCTCTGTCACTTATAGTCAGACACCCTCTGTCAGTGTCGTGCCTATAGTCCCACCTACGGTTCCTGTAACATTAGGGGCTCCCTTATATACTCAGAATTATCAAGCCATGAATCCTAGCCCTCATTGGACAGCACTATCCCACCCTGTTCCGCCACCTGACGCCTATCATAGTCGAGCAGTATTGTACCCTTCCCCAGCCCAACCACCTGGTCTTGAAATGTTAGCTGCCTCAGCTTATGGTGTCCCAAAGCCAGCAATCCCATACTTCGACACTGACCGGGAAAGTGACTTTGCACTACTGAAAATGGCCTTAGACAATGTAATGAATAACCAACCTCATTTAAGTGAACATTACAAATACCAGGTCCTTTTAAGTCACTTAAAACTTCCCAGTGCTCTTCAGTTGGCCAAAGCATACATGCATGACTCCAGGCCATACACAAGCTCCTTACAAGCGCTGCAGGACAAATATGGGCAACCACGGCAACTGGTCCAGTCTGAATTGGGTGCCATACTGAATGCACCATCAGTCAAGTTCAGTGATGCAGAGGCTTTTGATTCTTTTTCCCTATCTATACAAACATTGGTAGGGATGCTTAGAACATTGGAGGGGCCAAACGGATATGAGCTGCGCTGTGGTTCTCACGTCGACCGGTTGTTATGCAAGATGCCACCATCATATCGCGATGGGTTCGTCGAGTACTGTTTCAGCCGAGGTATTTTACAAACTGGCACAGACCGCACTTATACATTATCTGATCTGTCTGTATGGCTGCAGATGAAGTCGCAGGCAAAACGCATCTCCAATAAAGCAGCTACACTGTATCAGACTGATACTGTTAGATCCACCAAGAAAGATCAGCAAAGGTCAGTACCTTTTCGCCCAAAGGAGAAATCCACATCTTTTTTGTATTCATCTGAGGCCAGTTCAGTTTGGCAGGGACAGTCAAAATCTAAGAACCCTTCTAAGATTCAACCATTTTGCCCATATTGTAACTCTAAGGACCACTTCCTTAACGCGTGTCCAAAGTTCAAGACACTGACCACAGATCACATAGTACAGTGGATCTCTAAAGAGAAGCGCTGTTGGAAATGTGGGCGAAATCATACTCCAGACAGTTGTAATCTGAAAAGAACCTGTACAAACTGTAAAGAGTTACATCTGACCATCTTGCATGATGCAGTAATACAGGTCCAAAAGAGTATGCTAATGGTAAATGTTCCTACCCCTCAGGTATATTTAGACCGGCCCAACCGATCTCAGAAAGTAATGCTGAAGATAGTTAAGGTTCTACTGCACATTTGAGAGAAAGTCATGGAAACGTACGCCGTGTTGGATGATGGTTCAGAGCGGAGCATTGTTCTGTCACAGGCTGTAGACCAGTTGAATCTCCATACGGAACCTGAAACACTCACTCTACGCACTGTTCATCAGGATGTAATTAATCTGCATGGATCCACTGTTTCCCTTCATGTGTCACCTATGCACAGACCATATAGGAAATTTCTGATTCCTCATGCTTTCACCGCAGATAACCTGAGACTTTCTGAACATTCTTACCCTGTGTCAGCTCTTCAGCGCAAGTATGAGCATATCAGGTCTTTGCCATTACCCTTGATGGACCGAGCCCAACCTCTACTGCTCATTGGGTCTGATATGCCTCATCTGCTTACTCCTGTTCAGCCAGTGTGCATAGGACCTGCAAATGGACCGATTGCCGTCTGTACCAGACTTGGTTGGACTCTCCAAGGTCCCATTGGGCTCAGTCAAACCACTCTTTCCACTTCACAGTGTTTTCACATAACCACAACCATGCAGAATACAGAGTTATTCAAGAATGTGGAACGCCTCTGGCAAATTGATACTCTGCCCTACGTAAATGAGAAGACAGCCACTCGTTCAAAACAAGACCAATATGCCCTCACTCTTCTCCAGACAAAAACTACAAAAGTAGAAGTCGGTGGAGTTATGCGATACGCCACTCCCTTGCTTAGACGGCCCAATGCTGAACTTCTTAAAGCCCCAAAAGAAGCAGTAATGGCGAATCTTCGAAGCACTGAGCGTAGACTTGCTAAAGACTCTAAGCGAACCGAGTCTTACTGTTCTGAAATGAGGAAACTGCAAGAAGCTGGTTATGTGGCAGAGATATCAATGCAAGAAGCCGAGCAATCCCCGGAGTCATGGTACATCCCTCACCATATGGTGACGCATAACAACAAGGAGAGAATTGTTTTTAACTGTTCTTATTCATACCAAGGCCAATCTTTAAATGACATCCTCTTGCCTGGGCCCGTTCTCGGTCCATCTCTACTTGGTGTCTTGCTGAGGTTTCGTGAATACCCTGTAGCCATCAGCGGAGATGTAAAGGGCATGTTCCACCAGGTTCGCCTCTTGCCAAGTGATAAATCTATAGTGCGTTTCCTGTGGAGAGACATGCAGAGGACAGAACAGCCTAGAATCTACGAATGGCAAGTTTTACCATTTGGCACAACGTGCAGTCCGTGCTGTGCCATATATGCACTCCAGGAAATCGCTCAGAACTACCCGCAAGTAGACCCAGCTCAAGTGAGAACGGTCAAAGATTCCTTCTATGTAGACAACTGTCTCCATAGCCTTCAAACTGTTGCTGAAGCTAGAGCATTAGTAGACGACCTACGGCAACTTTTGCTCACCGGTGGGTTTGATCTCCGTCAATGGGCCAGCAACAGATCCGAGGTTATTCAGCATCTTCCCTCTGAAGCAAGATCACAGAATAGTGAACTCTGGCTATCACAGAAGAGCACTGACCTCCTGGAAGGTACACTTGGACTACTGTGGAACTGCCTCAACGACTCGTTCAACTACAAACCCAGCCAATCTGGATGTCTTGAACCCACTCTGCGTAATGTATACAGAGTTTTGGCATCTCAATATGACCCACTGGGTTATCTAATTCCGTTTACTACCCGAGCCAAAGTCCTGGTCCAGGATTTGTGGAAGAACAATCTTGGGTGGGATGACACAATCACATCTGACAGCCTGTTGACCAGATGGCAAGACTGGCAACAAGAGCTCCAAAGTTTGAATCAGATCGCAATCCCAAGATGTTACACTCCATTTGAGGGCCATGGGGACATCCTCAATCGGGATTTACATATATTCTGCGACGCATCTGAGAGGGCTTATGGCTCAGTGGCATACATGCGCACAGAAACCAATGAAGGACATGTATATGTCTCATTTGTGTTAGCCCGTTCTCGAGTGGCACCTCGGAAGCAAATGACGATCCCTCGGTTGGAACTGAGTGCGGCACTTACCGGAGCGCAGGTGGCTAATATCCTTCAAGCAGAACTAACTGTGAACATCAATAATGTCATTCTCTGGTCAGACTCATCCACTGTCCTCCAATGGCTTAAATCTGAATCATGCAGATACAAAGTCTTCGTGGGAACACGAGTGGCGAAATTCAATCACTCACCGACATTGAATCTTGGAGGTATGTTGATTCAGCGAACAATCCTGCTGATGTTATAACAAGAGGCCAGTCGTTGAAGGATTTAGCCCCACCTTGCCGCTGGATTGATGGTCCACATTTCCTGCATCAGCCAGATTCATGTTGGCCCACTTTGCCATCAGGGGAACCTGAACCAGAGGCAGAGTTGAAAAAATCTGCCATTTGCCTGCATGCGTGCACTAGTTCAGACCTTCCACTTCCTGATGTCAAACAATTTAGTACTTGGACTGAATTGCTCAAGGCTACAGTGACATCCCTTCATGGGGCGGCTACATCTTCCATACATTCAACAGATGATTCAGAAGGTTACATCTCAGCAGAGAAGCTACTTCTACAACAGGCTCAGAAAGATTCCTTTCCTGAGGATTTCAAGGCTCTCGTATCTGAGCGACCATTACCATCCAACAGCAGATTAGCATCCTTATCACCTGAGTATGATAAAGCCAGTGGACTTATCAGGGTTGGAGGGAGACTCAGACATGCTAATCATATACAATTGGATGCAATACATCCAGTTGTGCTTGATCCACAACACAACCTAACCAAGCTTCTGATAAAGGACTATGATGCCTTCCTTTTACATCCTGGGCCAGAAAGAGTTTTTGCCGAACTGAGAAGACGATACTGGATTCTGAGAGGAAGGGAAGCTATCAAGAAGCATCAATACATGTGTATGGACTGCCAGAAATGGCGTGCCAGGCCTAATATACCCAAAATGGCCGACCTCCCACCAGCACGTCTACGTCTATACAAACCCCCATTCTATTCCACTGGAATGGACTGCTTTGGTCCATTCACGGTGAAGATTGGTCGACGAACAGAGAAAAGATGGGGAATAGTTTTTAAATGTCTGACCACCCGCTGTATCCATCTGGATCTTGTAGAGAGCCTAGACACAGATGCCTTTCTGATGTCCCTCCGCAGATTTATAGCTCGAAGAGGGAAACCATTCGAGCTCCTTTCCGACAACGGTACCAACTTTGTTGGAGGAAACAAAGAAATGATATCAGCCTATGAAGCCATGGTGCCTCAAATAAGGGAACAACTTGCAGAACAACAGATCTCATTCAGATTCAATCCCCCGAGTGCCCCTCATTTCGGGGGAGTTTGGGAACGTGAAGTTAAGTCAGTAAAGCAAGCACTGAAGGTAGTGCTGAAGGATCAAACAGTGACTGAAACTGTACTGCGTACCGTGCTTATTGAGGTTGAGGGTATCCTGAATGCCAAGCCTTTGGGATACGTGTCCTCAGACGTGTCGGATCCGGACCCAGTTACGCCTAGTATCCTCCTAATGGGTCGCCACGATTCTTCACTTCCACAAGTGCTCTATGATTCAAGTAATCTTTTGGGAACTAGAAGATGGAAACATAGTCAAGTACTTGCCGACCATTTCTGGTCTAGATTCATCCATTACTATCTTCCGAATCTGCAAGAAAGACAGAAGTGGCGAAAGGATGGAGGAGAAATTGGTCTAGACCAGGTGGTACTGATAGTGGACCCACAACTTCCACGAGCATGTTGGCCAGTAGGAAAAGTGACTAATACTTTTCCTGGACTTGATGACCGTATCAGAACAGTTGAAGTGAAGGTACACAATCGCACATATGTGAGACCTGTATCCCGTATAGTCCCACTCCCTAAACTCTCTGATGATGACGCTATTGAGCCTACCAATTAGTCAGGGTTCCTCACTATTTCAAATGTCCTTACACACATATGGGGGCGGCTGTGTGAGAAAGCCCTAACCACGCCCCCTGAGTGATTCGTATTATACAGCGCTCCGACAGGTCTGGACATGCAAATCGGCAGCTTAGTTACAAATCAGGCCGGCTGGTCTGTTATTCAGCAATGTATATGTTTTTCCGCAGTGCGTAAATGATTACGGGTGAGTTTTTATATATATTTCGCTTTGGTGTTGATATTATTGTTCTGAATGTCGAGATTTGTTCGTAGATTGAATGCAATTTAAACTGCGTCACAAAGTGAAACCAAACCGTTTTCATATTAGACTTTGAGCTTGAAACTGATTGTAATTGTGTTAGGTTATAAGATATTATATTCACTTCCTAGTTACAGATCAGTAATTTCATTTGAAAATGTTGAATTTGATGACATTGTATGTTTACTGCTGCTGTAATATTGATCATACGCAACGATCGTGCAATCTGCGTGTCATTTGTTTACTTTATTATTTTATTATAATCAGCACGCAGTTAACTCATGTATGTTAATTTATATATTACTTAATAACTGAATGTTTGTATTATTTACTGATATAATGACAACTGTTTTCTTTGTTTCTATTTTGTTTATTATAGACCACATACATGTGAAGTAACATATACAACTCCCTTGAATAAATAAGTTAAACTGGGATTCCATCGCGTGTTTCTCTTACCGGAAACACACACCACCATCTTGGCTGCATTAATCCAGAACCCCCTTGAGCGTCCCATACGCTCGTATATATATATATATATATATATATACACTCACCGGCCACTTTATTAGGTACCCCATGCTAGTAACGGGTTGGACCCCCTTTTGCCTTCAGAACTGCCTCAATTCTTCGTGGCATAGATTCAACAAGGTGCTGGAAGCATTCCTCAGGGAGTTTGGTCCATATTGACATGATGGCATCACACAGTTGCCGCAGATTTGTCGGCTGCACATCCATGATGCGAATCTCCCGTTCCACCACATCCCAAAGATGCTCTATTGGATTGGACTGTGGAGGCCATTTGAGTACAGCGAACTCATTGTCATGTTCAAGAAACCAGTCTGAGATGATTCCAGCTTTATGACATGGCGCATTATCCTGCTGAAAGTAGCCATCAGAAGTTGGGTACATTGTGGTCATAAAGGGATGGACATGGTCAGCAACAATACTCAGGTAGGCTGTGGCGTTGCAACAATGCTCAATTGGTACCAAGGGGCCCAAAGAGTGCCAAGAAAATATTCCCCACACCATGACACCACCACCACCAGCCTGAACCGTTGATACAAGGCAGGATGGATCCATGCTTTCATGTTGTAGACGCCAAATTCTGACCCTACCATCCGAATGTCGCAGCAGAAATCGAGACTCATCAGACCAGGCAACGTTTTTCCAATCTTCTATTGTCCAATTTCGATGAGCTTGTGCAAATTGTAGCCTCAGTTTCCTGTTCTTAGCTGAAAGGAGTGGCACCCGGTGTGGTCTTCTGCTGCTGTAGCCCATCTGCCTCAAAGTTCGACGTACTGTGCGTTCAGAGATGCTCTTCTGCCCACCTTGGTTGTAACGGGTGGTTATTTGAGTCACTGTTGCCCTTCTATCAGCTCGAACCAGTCTGGCCTTTCTCCTCTGACCTCTGGCATCAACAAGGCATTTCCGCCCACAGAACTGCCGCTCACTGGATGTTTTTTCTTTTTCGGACCATTCTCTGTAAACCCTAGAGATGGTTGTGCGTGAAAATCCCAGTAGATTAGCAGTTTCTGAAATACTCAGACCAGCCCTTCTGGCACCAACAATCATGCCACGTTCAAAGTCACTCAAATCACCTTTCTTCCCCATACTGATGCTCTGTTTGAACTGCAGGAGATTGTCTTGACCATGTCTACATGCCTAAATGCACTGAGTTGCCGCCATGTGATTGGCTGCTTAGAAATTAAGTGTTAAGGAGCAGTTGGACAGGTGTACCTAATAAAGTGGCCGGTGAGTGTATATATTATATTTTTTTTTTTTTTTTTTTTGCGCAGCATTTGGTGTGTGCAGTTCAAATTCATATTTTGTTCAACTTTGCGTTTTAAAAATACAACAACCGTTCATTTTTCGTTTTTCAATTACGGGTTAAAAAAGGAAAAACGAGTGGACGCAATATAACATGGACCGTTTGGACAGAATACGAGACAGAGTTCTTTATTAAATTCATAAAAGAAAAAATAATTACAGGAATACTGGATTTTAAACCTCAAAGAAACGCCACAATCAAGACCTTGGAGCAGAAATGAGGAGAAACACCCAGAAATAGCTCATATCTGCCGACGAGTATAGCTTTGGGGATAGCCACGTCTCCTTCCATTAATAATAATAATAATAATGTCTAGTGCGGTGGCTCTGATATAGGCTATAAACCTACCAACATCCGTTGCCATGATTGTTGGATGATCGCGAGAGGAAAAAAGGACGTTATAGTCGCATAACATCGGTTTAATGGAAACGCCGTACTTTCGCAATAGTTTTTTATCGATATTTAGAGAGAAAAAAAATCGCAAAAGTGTTGCGCAAATCTGTAATGGAAACGCGCCGTTATTGTACTTTTGCGCATGCGGGTCAGTTCGAAACCGCAAACAGTTCACACTGGAATCTGATATAGGCCACATTTTAAAAGGTAATGTGAACAGCCAAACAAAAAAATCGGATCTGAGCAAAATATCCGAATTGAGCATTAAGACTTGCGGTGTGAACGAGGCCTTAGTGTCAAGCAAACCTCCGCAGCTTTGATATTCCTCATGTTTATTCTAGAGCTGCTGTAAAGCCAGAACACCCTGTTCCTGTAATGTCCTATAGTCACAGTAAAGCTGCTTTGATATAGTTAACAGTGCTATATAAATGAAGGTGACTTGACTTTAAGATGTTTTGGATTTGATAAAAGTGTATTTTTATTTTAAATAAAATGTGCAAAACACAAAAAGGCTGATGTCTAGGAGATTGAAATGCATATTAAGAGACCACTGCAAAATTTTCCGTTTTGACGTTTTATATGGTTTTTGAGTAAAAATTAACATTGTTATTTTAATCCATATACTACTTGCAGTATTTATCCCAAATTCCCTAAATATTGTCATTTAGGGGATTTATATGCATAAGAGGACATCTAATAAATAAATATGTTTTCACAACCTCAGATGATGAAAAGACAAATTCTTATTCGTTTTTGAACAACAATACACATTTATTTTACCCATGAAGAGTCCAAAAATGAATGTTGTCAGTCCCAGAACTGCAGGTCCTGAGAGGACCAATAAATGAATTCTGATATAAAAAGATGGCGGAGTAGAGGCATAGTTGCTCACAGCTCTCCCTGCTTAAATTGCTAAAACATCAAATCAAGATCTCCAAGCACAGAATCTGTCTCATGGTTTTTTGAATTTTTGCTTTATGACTTTGATCATGCCTGGGAAAAGGGTAAACACAAAAGAGTCGGCGAATTTACAGGCTGAAAACGCTGTCACTACCTCGTGCGCCGGACTGACTATGGCGTCTCTGGAGGAAACTCTGCAAAAGTTTTTTAGAGACCTATCTCAATAATTAATAGTATTGTGAAAATTTTTGAGAAAATTATCTTCGATCAATTATCTAACTACCTTTCTGATAACAATTTACTGTCTCAATGCCAGTCAGGTTTCAGGAAACACTACTCAACTACCACTGCTCTTTTGAAATTTACAAATGATATTTTCTCTAGTTTTGATAACAATATGAGTACTGGTGCCATCTTTTTAGATCTTACAAAAGCGTTTGATTTAGTTGATCATTATCTGCTCCTAGATAAATTATACTCAATTGGCCTTTCCCGTTCATCTCTTCTGTGGTTTAATTCATATTTCCATCACCGCCGCCAGTGTGTGTCCTTCAGGGGCAGTCAGTCAAATTTTACAGGTGTAGATAAAGGCATACCCCAGGGTTCTTCACTTGGGCCTTTTTTATTTTCCATTTTTATTAATGACTTGCCACTCTGCTGTTCAGGATGTGACATTCATCTTTATGCAGATGATACAATCATATATTGCTCCAAATTGAATATTCCTGACATAAATTATTCCTTACAACATGACTTTGATTCTGTACAGCAGTGGCTGTCATTTAATAAACTCCTGCTTAATAAATCAAAATCTTACTGTATGCTTTTCCAGAAGAAAGCTAGAAATAATCTTAATCTGCATTTTCTGGATTCTTCTCCTTTAGAGTCCACTGAAAAATTTAAATATCTCGGTGTTTGGCTAGAAAATGATCTTTCATTCAAAGCTCATATACACGCGCTTAACAACAAACTTAGCTTTCGTCTTAAAACATTATACCAATCGATAGACTGCTTTAACTTTCAGGTTAGGAGAAGAATAGTCTCCCAGTTGCTGTTACCTATACTGGACTATGCAGATATTATATATGCTAACACTTCTGCCACTTGTCTACACTCTCTTGATGTGGTATACAACAGCCTGTGCCGATTCGCCCTTCGCTGCCCCTATAGGACACATCATTGTGTGATGTATGAACAGCTGTCCTGGCTTGCACCCTCAGCCAGAAGACAATATCATTGGTTTCAGCTTATATTTAAAATGCATTTACTTTCAATATCCATATTATTTATCGCAATATTTAGTGCCTTACAGTTCACAATATAATCTTCGTCACAACTGTGACGCTCTACCCGCTGTTGACTGCGTCACCGCCACCCAGGTAAGTGAAAACACCTTTCTTCTTTAATGTTCCACCTTCCAACTACCAGCAGGTCGTTCATGGAATTGCTTTCATTTGGCGTTCGACTTGCATTGAGGCTTTTCGGTTCTTACCTTGACACTCATTTGGCGTTCGACTTGCATTGAGGCTTTTCGGTTCTCACATTGACAAAGCGCACTCTTACCAACAAACTTCACCTCTCTTTCCACACTTTTTTCTTTTCCAGTTTAAATTCCTCCTCTTTATCTCATTACCTCATTTCCTTTTCTCCCTTAGACAACGGAAATGGGCGGAGATGTCATTAATTCAATTAGCCATTTCAGCTCCGCCACACAACGAACAGATCTTCTTTACTGTCCCTATATAGAGTCGAGAGAGAAATTGGGAAATATGCTTTCTGTGTTAAAGCCCCTCGGGACTGGAACAGCCTTCCTGCATCTATTCGCTCGCTTACGTCTTTTCCTCTGTTCCGAACTGCTTTATTAACACATCTTCAGAATACTTGTCTATGTTTCTAGCATTTCTGATTTAGCATTGATATGTGTCACGTTGTGTATGTGTGTATATATGAATGTGTATATATGTAGAAATATACAAATCTAGTGATGTCAACTTTGTCAGTTATATTTGGGATTATTGTGTTTTATGCAATATGTTACACCAGTTGTTCTTATACATCTCACACTTAATACCACTCTTAAAATGCTTGACTTTCAGAGCACCATCATGCTGAGTCTAAGATTAAAAAAGGTTTTACTGTTTAGTGGTATACTGTATACATACCACAGTTCGGGAACCACTGTGATTTATTTTACTCTATCTGTGTGGAGTGGGGATTGTGAGAGCTTGTGTGTGTGTGTGCGTGCGTGCGAGGAGATGCATGGTGTTCGTTCGCATGGTGTGTGTGAATGAGTGTGAGTGAGTGCGATAAGGTTTTTCTTGTATCTTGTATTTTGTATCTACTCTGTTGTTTTGTTTTTCTATGTTGTTTGGACATGATCCTGAGGACCCCCATGAAAACGAGATGTTTCATCTCATGGGCTGATCCTCTAATAAATGTTCATAAATAAATAAATAAATATGATACTGGATAATATAAACCTGATGAGAAACAGAAACATAACTTCCCATAGAAAAATGAAAATAAGCATATAAGCAAATGTATTCTTATAATAAACAGATATTATATCAGTGTTTGGATCTTGACATGCGATCACTATGAAATGATTTTTAATGTTGATGTTTATGCATATACCACTAAAGAGAGTGTGAAAAGTGTGTATATAGCGCCATCTACCTGTCTTTCTTTGAATTAAGTACAGCGCAGATTAATCAGATTCATCAAAATGCCTACAAAAATATTTAAGCTATATATATATATATATATACATATTGACAGTAAATTTAATTAGGCTATTCTACGGCTGTACTTTTCCCACATGCATTACATGCATCAAATTGAGTTTAATAATCTTTACGGAGCCTGTTTTAATTGAATAATTGATTATGGATTGTTCAATTCAATTAGATGGAATTTTATTATGAATTAAAATGCGTAAATCTTTTTAAGGTTTTTCCGAGTGCAGGAATGAAGACGGTGTGAGTTCATGCAGGAATCCGCGCAATACAGCCGGTAGAGAAGGACATATAAAGGGTTTTACCTTAAAACATCGTGAATTAATGAATGAGTTAATTAGTTGTGTGGGGGTTCCTTCTTTCTTTATTTTTATTTCGGCCTATAGGCTATTTATTAATTAGGAAAAGTGACTTGTGAGCACAAGCCCTTGACAAATAAATAAATGTGTTATTGGATAAAATGTTGTGTTTACTAAACTGCTTAATGCACTTAAAGAAGGTTAAACAGTAATTAATCTACAAACAGCTGTATACCTTTTCATAATTCTATGGTAAATGTTTTTTGATCAACCCCATCTATTTGTCCTTATCAGGCAAATTATTAATGTTTTTAGTTTACATGCACTTTTAGTGAAAGGAAAACATAATTTTTGCCTAAATCATATTCATAAGCCTGCTTAACACGTTTTTGTTATAAATGCAATGGTAAAAGACAATAAAAAGCTAATTAAATGAAGTTCAAATGTAGTACTTTTAATATCATGAAGATACAAAGCCTGTTGGATTGATCACTTCCCTTTAATCTGTAGGTCAATAGTGCCCCGCCTTATGCCAAACTTTCAGATAAAGATATTTCTGTCAGTCCGAGCTTCAGAAATAATGCGCTCGACATTCAGAGACACTTTCAGATTTAATAATCAGTGAAACACTAGAGCGCGCGCTGGAATTGAAGCAAACATGTTTCACGCGTTCTCGTTTAAAAACATTTTCTTTATAGAGATAGTAATAGACTGGCTTATTTCTCACTCTAGTCTGAGCGATGCGCTTCAAGGTAAGAACAGTTTTACTTCTGATCCGCAGCAAGGATGCGGTTATCTACTATAACTGCCATACATATTATTTCTGTTATTGAACATATTTTGTTATATTTGTTTTTTACTCTATTCGTGAATGTTGAATGTTTATGTTGACTGAGAACTAAAGTGCATTACTTTAATAAGGTGTTGCACACGGACGCTTTTTTGAGATGCAACAGGAAAGAACGGACTTTGGTCAGAAGTTATTCTTCACGTGTGAAATAGAAGTTTTTCTGTTTTTTCTGAGTTAAGAAGTAAAGATGTTTTCTGTGTTTTATTTCTGAGCCGGGTGTTTAAGTGAACTCATTCCTTCTGGGTTAAATGCAGCCAGCGAGGTATGTGTATTGTGTTCGTATTCCCGAAGTGTATTTGTTTTTACTTCTTTATAATATTTGTGAATGTGTTTATCTTGTGCATTGTCATACTGTAGTTTGACGGTGGATTTTGATGATGAATGTGACGAAGGAGAGAAGGATGACAACTGTAATAAATCCATCAGTAACCAGAACCATGGTCTCGTTTATTTCCTGGAGGGAGTGATAGTCAAACTCGGACCTGCGTCAACGTTCCCGAACCTGCTCGTGCCCCGCCCGAATCTGATGTGTCACAACTCGGCAAGACGGGATGTAACGTTACACAGATAAGCCCACGTTTACTGTTAAGGACCTGCATTTCTCAGTGTTTCATTAAGACGTCCATAAGTCAGTCACGTAAGCTTGTGTACTGAAAGGTGACAATAAGTTTGAACACTACAAGAGACTGTGTAACCTAATAATAACTGTGGTTTAAATTGTATAACGGGAATTTATTGATTTTGTCTATTGAAGAAAGTAAGTGATAACTTGAAAAAGGAAGAATTATTTGTGCACATTAAGCAAGCCAATATTTTTCAGGGGTTTTTTTTGTCAAGTTTTTATTATTTTCTAAGCACATTCACTTAAATGTGTCCATAAGCATCTTGTCAATATTACCAAGCCTTTACAAAGTTTGCTTTAATTGTAGGATTGATTTAAAGGACATTGACCTAATTTAATTTGATAATTCAAAAAAAGGGGAAATTCGGCTGTTAACTTCGCAGCTAATGTTAAGTGTTTACAGGCAATTCCCAGATAATGTAAGATGTCACAAACAAGTGAAAAGGAACAAGTGACAGAGAAGTCTATCATTGTACAACAAGCAGTACAGCCTGCAGAACCTCGTAGAAGTGAAAGAGATCGAAAATTAACAGAAAAGGGAAAGGAATTTCAGAACGAAAAGATGAAAGGATTATCACTTCGCTTTGACAGTATTTATGAACGCTGGAAGGTTTTGACTAAGGTGGCTAAGAAATCTGTAATCAAACAAGATCCCAGTGATATCCTCCTCATGAACACATTAAAGGCATTCAAAGAGAAGAATCTGAGCTGAACAGTGTTTATGATGAATACAGAAAGATTGACAGCCCAGCTCATGACATGAGACGCAAGTTGGACAGATGTGCGTCCATCACAAGAATTGTAATACAGAATGCACAGTCTCAAATTCAAGGAAATGAGGAGGAAATTATTTGGCCTGATGCTTCATCTGTATTTGTGTCTTCAACCTCCAGTGTTTCATTTCAGGGCAATAATTCTAAGTCTAATTCCATCCACTCTTCTGTATCCTCATCCAAAAGACAAGAAGCTGCTGCTGAGTTTGCACATACACAGGCTGTATTGAAGATTATGGGTGAGCAAGAAAGCCACCAAGCAGAACTGCAGAGACTTGAAGCTGAGGATAAGTTGATAGTTGCAGACCAAGAAGCAGCTGCATCAACTCGCCGTCTTCAAAGAGAAAAGGAAGAAATCGAACGCAAGATAGAAAAAGAGAGACAAGAGGCCACGCTGTTAAAGAGACGGCATGAAGAGAATGCTGCAAGAAGAAGGTCAGTTGAAAATTTGAAAAGAGAGCTTGAGCGTTTGGAAGAGCTAAAGAGGTTTAATGCGGCCAAAGCAAAGCTTCGAGTGTACAATGCAAATGAGTTTTATCCAACCCAAGACTTTGTACCACAAAACTTTGAGGCTGAGCTGCCTACAGATATGCAGATAATCAATCAAGCGACTATTGCTGATCAGCATCCACCACCACACAGAGATGTGACTCCAAGAGGTGAACTCCAAGATGACATGAGAGAGCTGGTGAAGGTCTTAGCTGAAGCTATGACAGCAAACAGGTTACCCATTCCAGAGCCTTCGATCTTTAGTGGAGATCCACTTAAGTTTAATCATTGGAAATCATCCTTTCAGACACTAATAGAGAAAAAAAATATTCCAACTGCAGAGAAAGTCTTTTTCCTTCAAAAATATGTTGGAGGAGCTACTAGAGAAGCCTTAGAAGGTCATTTTCTGGCTGGTTCAGAAGATTCCTACAATGCAGCATGGGACCTGCTTAATGAAAGATATGGCCAACCCTTTGTAATTGCCAAGGCTTTCCGAGACAAACTACATACATGGCCAAAAATAGCTTCAAGAGAGAGTGCTGAGTTGAGAAAATTTGTGGACCTTTTACGCAGTTGTGAAAGTGCTATGGCTAACAATGACAATCTCCACATTCTCAATGATGGAATTGAGAATCAAAAACTTACTGCCAAGTTGCCCGACTGGTTAAGCTCCGGATGGAACCGAAAGGCCACACAATATCAACTTGAACACGGAAGGTTCCCAAACTTCAGTTATTTTGTGACGTTCCTTTCAATGGAGGCAAGCATCGCTTGCAACCCCATTACATCCTTCCATGCATTACGGCAAAGTGAGTTGGATAAAGCAAGGAGCAGGAGCCATAACATTATAACCTCCAAGAACCAAACCGTAGGTGCCAAGATCTTCACAACAAACACCAGTGAAAGGAAAATAGTCACATGTGTGTTTTGTAAGAAAACAGGTCACAGCTTACACAAGTGCTACAAATTAAGAGAGAAGCCAGTTGCTGACCGCATTAAATTTATGCAAAGTGAAAAACTGTGCTTCGGCTGTTTGAGCCCTGGCCACCAGTCTAAGAGCTGCAGTAACCGGATGGTCTGCGATTCTTGCTCAAAGAGGCATCCCACATGCCTGCACGAAGAACGTTCAAAAGGGGTCCAAGAACTAAAGAAAGAACGATCTAAGGAAAGAATTCAACCACAAGACGTCACAAAGGAAACAACCTCTAACAGAGTTGTACAAGATACTAACAGTACACAGACGTCAGCAATAGTACCTGTCTATGTATCAACGCCAAGTGATCCAGACAAGGAAGTTCTCGTCTATGCTCTGTTAGATTCACAGAGTGACTCTTCATTCATTCTTGATGAAGTGGCAGGGGTTCTTGATTCAAACACTGAACAAGTGAAGTTAAAACTATCTACGATGTCGTCAAAGGGGACAATCATTCACTGTAAAAGACTTAATAGCCTACAAGTAAGGGACCTATTTTCCTCCAAGAAGTTAACAGTGCCGACAGTTTATACTCGTGACTTCATCCCTGCTAATCGCACGCATATCCCAGTACCTGAGACAGCAAAGGCATGGCCTCATTTGGAGCATCTTGCTGACTACATTGCACCTCAAAAGGATTGTGAAATTGGTCTGTTGATTGGGTACAATTGCCCACAAGCTCTAATGCCACGAGAAGTCATTTGTGGAGAGGAAAGCCAGCCATTTGCTCAGAAAACTGACTTAGGTTGGAGCATAGTGAGTTATGGTGACCCAGGTGAACACTACGGTGATGCAATTGGAGTAAGTCACCGCATCATCGTAAAGCAAGTCATGCCTGAGGTGAATGCAATGGTCCAGCTTAAAGGAGAAGTACACTATGTTTGCCATACCCAGGTCAGTGAAATGGTCACTCCAGATGACATAATTAAGATGTTGGAATCTGATTTCAGTGAGAGAGGTGGAGAAGAGACAACCTTCTCTCAAGAAGATCTTCACTTCTTGGCTAAACTGAAAGACGGAATCAGACAGAAGAAAGACGGTCATTTTGAAATGCCCTTACCTTTCAAACAAGACAGACCAAATCTACCAAATAATAAATCATGTGCTGTTCAACGCCTAATGTCCTTGGAACGAAAGCTCAGGAGAGACCAGCAATACTGCACTGACTACTTGGGGTTTATGAAGGACATTATTGCTCGTGGTGACGCAGAAAGGGTCCCTGAAGAAGAGCTTGACAATCAACCAGTCTGGTATATTCCCCACCATGGCGTATACCACCCTCAAAAGCCTGGGAAGATACGAGTGGTCTTTGATTGCTCAGCAAGGTTCCAGGAAATGTCACTGAATGATCAACTTCTTACTGGTCCAGAGCTCACAAACACTTTGGTGGGAGTCCTTTGTAGGTTTCGCAAAGGCCCGATTGCCATCATGTGTGACGTGGAAAAAATGTTTCACCAGTTCCATGTAAGGCCTGAGCACCAAGACTACCTCAGGTTCTTATGGTGGGAGAACGGTGACCTAGAGTCTCCACCCTCAATTTTTCGGATGAAGGTCCACCTATTTGGGGCAGCCTCCTCACCTGGATGTGCCAATTTTGGACTTAAGCATCTAGCCGCTCAAGGTCAGGATAAATTTAACCCAAGCACTGTTAAGTTCATCCAAAGGAATTTTTATGTTGATGACGGACTGGTGTGCGCAACATCTGACGCTGAAGCAATACAACTGATTAAGGAAGCGAGAGACCTTTGCAGCACAGGCAAACTTAGACTTCACAAATTTATCTCCAACAGTAAGGAGGTAATGAAATCAATACCGAGGGACGAGTGTGCTGAAAGTGTTAAAGATATGGATATGGGTTTAGGAGAGCCACTCATGGAAAGAGCTCTTGGCGTTCATTGGTGTGTATCCTCTGATGACTTCCAGTTCAGAGTGACTGTCAAGGAACACCCAAATACCAGAAGGGGTGTACTGTCTACAGTAGCTTCCAACTACGATCCATTGGGGTTTGTAGCACCTTTTATTCTCCGAGGAAAGCAGATCCTACAACAACTGTGTCGAGACAAAGTAACTTGGGATGAGCCACTCCCACAAGAGCTAAGAGCACAGTGGGAAATCTGGCTACAAGATCTTCGAAACTTATCTAATGTAAGGATCAGAAGGTGCTATATCCCAGATAACTTCAAGGATGTCAAGCAGTACGAACTTCACCACTTCTCAGATGCAAGTGTCATCGGTTATGGTGAATGTACTTACCTCAGAGCAGTCGACGTCAAGGGAGATGTTCACTGCACGCTTGTCATGGGAAAAGCACGGGTTGCTCCTACCAAGGTAACCACAGTGCCACGACTTGAGTTGTCGGCTGCAGTTGTGGCAGCAAGAATAAGTGTTATGCTTAGAAATGAGCTTGAAATAGAGGGTCTTCAAGAACATTTTTGGACTGACTCGAAGGTCGTCCTAGGCTATATAAACAATGATGCCAGACGGTTTCATGTGTTCGTAGCGAACAGAGTCCAACGAATCAAGTCCACTACAGATCCTAAACAATGGCACTTTGTAAGGTCTGAAGATAATCCTGCGGATCATGCGTCGAGAGGTCTCTCCGCAGATCAGCTTGTTGCTTCAAATTGGTTCACTGGCCCAGATTTTTTATGGGAAAGAGAGCTACCCAGAGGAGATGTTATGGTGGGAGAAGTTTATGATGATGATCCGGAACTTCGGAAGGCCCTGGTGCTCAACACCAAGGTGAGGAAGGAGAGGTCATTGTTAGAACGTCTAACAAAATTCTCTGACTGGAAAAGAGCTGTCAAGGCTATTGCTCTTCTAAAGCGCCATGCTAAGCAGATCAAGGGCATCAAAGATAAAGTAAGTGGAGCAACAAGTATTGAGGAGAGACGGGAAGCAGAGCTGTTTATAATCAAGTTGGTTCAGAGGGAAGCATTCGGCAGTGAAATTAGAGGTGTAACGCAAGGCAAAGAAGTAAAACCCAAAGACAAAGTAAACAAACTACACAAACTGAGTCCGTTTGTAGATGAGCTGGGTGTGCTTAGGGTTGGAGGACGTTTGGCAAGATCTGTTCTTCATCCGCATGTCAAGCATCCTGCCATTGTGCCAAATAAGAGTCATGTATCATCGTTGCTTATTAAGTACTACCATGAGAAGGTGCATCATCAAGGAAGAGGAATAACTGCCAATGAATTGCGATCCAATGGAGTATGGGTCATAGGATGCAGCAGTGCAGTTGCCTCACATATTTACAAGTGCACAACATGCAGGAAGTACAGAAGGAGCACACAAGATCCAAAAATGGCAGATTTGCCAGAAGAAAGAATGGAAATGACACCTCCTTTCACATATTGTGGCATAGATTGCTTTGGACCATTCTATGTGAAGGAAGCAAGAAAGGAACTAAAGAAATATGGTCTTATCTTCACCTGTATGTGCTCAAGAGCCATACATATCGAAATGCTTGATGACCTCACTACAGATGCCTTTATTAATGCATTGCGTGTATTCATCGCAATACGCGGACATGTAAGACAGTTGAGATGTGATCAAGGCACAAACTTTGTTGGTGCAAAGGGAGAGCTCATGAAGGCAATGAAAAACTTGGATCATGAACAGTTAAAGGAATATGGATGCGAGTTCATAATGAACTTCCCATCATCGAGCCACATGGGAGGTGTATGGGAAAGACAGATAAGGACGATCAGAAGTGTTTTAACCGCAATCCTTGATCAGTCTTCTCAACGACTCGACAGTACCTCGCTGAGAACCTTTCTGTATGAAGTGATGGCTATTATAAATAGCAGACCTCTCACAACCGAGCATTTAAATGACCCAACAAGCCTTGAACCTCTCACGCCCAATCACATTCTTATGATGAAGTCTAACATAATATTCCCACCTCCAGGAGAGTTTGTGAGTCAGGATCTATACTTGCGCAAGAGATGGCGCCAGGTGCAGTTTTTGGCAAACGAATTTTGGACAAGGTGGAAGAAGGAATATCTCCTTAATCTTCAGCAAAGACAAATATGGCAGAAAGAGAGGAGAAATACGAAGGTTAACGACATTGTCATCCTGCAGGAGGACAGTTCTCCTCGTAACCAATGGAGATTGGCAAGGGTGACAGAAGTGTATCCGAGCACTGATGGAAGGGTTCGAAAGGTGAAACTGTTAATTAGTGACTCGACCTTAGACAGCCAGGGAAGACGTATTTCCAAGCCAGTCTACCTTGATAGGCCTGTACGAAAGACAGTTTTACTGCTTGAAGCAGAATAAAGGTTATGGTTACCATTTCGCGAAAACAGTATTTTATGTTACTGTAAGGTTTAAGGTATACTGTATGCTTAAAATTAAGGTGTGAAAGGGTTGAATTGTGAGGTGAAATGACAAAATAGTCATTTGGTGGGAGTATAACTGCCATACATATTATTTCTGTTATTGAACATATTTTGTTATATTTGTTTTTTACTCTATTCGTGAATGTTGAATGTTTATGTTGACTGAGAACTAAAGTGCATTACTTTAATAAGGTGTTGCACACGGACGCTTTTTTGAGATGCAACAGGAAAGAACGGACTTTGGTCAGAAGTTATTCTTCACGTGTGAAATAGAAGTTTTTCTGTTTTTTCTGAGTTAAGAAGTAAAGATGTTTTCTGTGTTTTATTTCTGAGCCGGGTGTTTAAGTGAACTCATTCCTTCTGGGTTAAATGCAGCCAGCGAGGTATGTGTATTGTGTTCGTATTCCCGAAGTGTATTTGTTTTTACTTCTTTATAATATTTGTGAATGTGTTTATCTTGTGCATTGTCATACTGTAGTTTGACGGTGGATTTTGATGATGAATGTGACGAAGGAGAGAAGGATGACAACTGTAATAAATCCATCAGTAACCAGAACCATGGTCTCGTTTATTTCCTGGAGGGAGTGATATCTACAAATGTTTAAACTAAACATTGTTTATGCGATATAGTTCGCTGTATATGCGAACTACAGACCAATTTCCAACCTGTCTTTCTTATCCAAAATTCTTGAAAAAACGGTCTTTATACAGCTCCAACAGTACACATCAATTCTATTTCAGATATTTTTCAGTCCGGTTTTAAACCCCTTCACAGCACTGAGTCTGCATTTTTATAATGACAGATGCTGGTGATACCATGGCCGTAGTGCTCTTAGATCTAAGTTCAGCCTTTGACTTCGACCACAAGATTCTCCTATCTCGGTTAGAATGTTCGATCGGTAGCCTCAGCAAACATTGGTCCGACGGCAACGTCGTGTCCCTGGCCAAAAATAGTCGCGGCCAGGACGGCATAAATCGGTAAAAATATGTAACACAGAACATTTCCTAAAAATGCATTCAGATACATTTGTACGTGTCTACCAGGGACGTGCGGTCAGGGTAGGCAGTGCCTCACCAAAGGAAATGTTGACATTACATTTAGAGCTTTAATAATTTACCACATTATTAATTGCATCTATTGTATTCCAAATATTAATTTTTGTAACAAAAAAAATCAGGAATACTCATATAATACTCCTTTTGCCATAGTTTGCTCCTAAAAACCATTGTTTCATGCAGGAAATTCAAGACCATGGCCATTGAGGCAGAGGTTCGCAGTGCCTCTTTGGTCCATAGAACGTAGTTTACGGAGATTTGCGCATGCGCAGTCAGTTCTCATGCTGTCTTGAATGATCAACATTGAGGCAGAGACCGAGACTGCAAACTACACCCCAGCCCACAGCTCATCCAGAGCACCACCCAGAGCACCACCCGGAGCACCACCCAGACAGGACCCCTACAGACTGTCCTACAGTCCCACAGCTCCAGTAGCCGAAGCCCGTCCACAGCAGAGCCCGGCCCAGCCCGGCAGACTGAGCTACGCCCAAGCTGTCAGCGGAGGAGCAGACCGAGCCAACGCTGAACTCCACGACATCCAACACATGCTGAGTATCATCTGCTCTCACCTACTAACACACAGTGGACAGTGGTAAAAAAAAAAAAAAAAAAAACCTACGTCTGTTGTAGTAATGTACATTCAACATGGAATTGTTAATGTTTTCAGTTCCTAACATAACTTCCATCATTCATTGTTTTTTAATTTAATCTATTGTGATTTTGCATAGTTTCTCTTTTCTCAAAATAGCAAACAAACCATACATATTATTTTAAAAATTTGATGAATTCACTTAGTTTTTCTACATGGAATATTCAAGGTCTAAACTCCTCAGTTTTTGGCCTGAAAAGTAGAAATTCTGATTTTATGAAAGAACTTCAAGACCTAGATGTCATCGTCTTACAGGAAACCTGGTGTAGAGGAGATGCGTTCACTGGCTGTCCCTCAGGATACAGAGAAATAATATTACCATCAGTAAAACTCGCATCAGTCACACAAGGAAGAGACTCGTTAGGGATGATAATATGGATTAAATCTGAACTGTCCATAGAATTAATAAAAAAAGAACAATACCACCTGTGGCTAAAAATACAAAAAGGAATGATATCAGCATCTAAGCCTGTATTCCTTTGTGCAATCTACATTCCACCCCTCGAGTCTCCGTACTTCCAAGAGGAAACCTTTCTAATCATAGAGAGAGAAATTAGCCATTTCCAGGCCCAGGGAAATGTGCTGCTCATGGGCGATTTAAACGCTAGAACAGGAGAAGAATTAGATTTCTTAGAATCGCACGGTACCAGATTCATCACTGGCAATAACGACCTGTACCCTTCTTACCCCAGCAGACAAAACTGCGATGAAACCGTGAACGCTCACGGACGGCAGCTTCTGCAGCTCTGTCGAGGACTGGCTCTGTACATCGTCAACGGGAGACTGCGAGGAGACTCGCTCGGCCGATACACCTACAGCTCAGCTCTGGGGAACAGCACTGTAGACTATACCATCACAGACCTAGACCTGTCCTCTTTGAGAGCATTCACAGTCAAACCCCTAAAACCTTTCTCAGACCACAGCCAAATCATCCTCTACATAAAGCAATCTGAAACATCACCCAAACCAATTAGGACTCCATATCAAATGAGCAAAATAATGTCCTTCAAATGGACTGAAACCAGTGCCAGTAATTACAGCACTGCTGTTGAATCTCCAGAAGTACAATCCCTCATACATTCATTCCAAACACAGGAATACCCTAAAAATCAATTCGGCATCAATCAGGAAGTACACGATCTAAACAACATATTCTACAAAACAGCACAAAAAAGTAATTTGACATTTGTTAAACCAAAGAAAAAATATTTAGATACGGACAAATGGTTTGATTTGGACTGTAAGGCTCTGAGAAAAAACCTCAGAAATTTATCAAACCAAAAACACAGACAACCAGATAATTCGGACCTCCGCCTTCTTTACTGTGAGGCACTAAAACAATATAAAGCCACACTCCGGCGGAAAAAAGCACAGTTTCTGCAAAACCAGTTTGAAGAAATTGAAAAATCTATAAACTCACACAAATTTTGGGATAAATGGAAATTGTTATACAAACCAAATCAAGAAGTTCTGGCAATCCAAGACGGGGAGAAGTGGAAAAAACACTTCCAAGAATTATACAGCCCAACTGAAATTCAAAATTATAAACAAAATGAAATAATTAATAAACTAGACAATTTGGAAAGATCAATTAAAGAAAATCAAAACCCTTTAGATTTCCCCATAACAATGAAAGAATTGGAAGAAAAATTAGGAGCCCTTGAGCCCAAGAAAGCCTGTGGTGTCGACAGCATCCTGAACGAGATGCTGAAACACACAGACCAACGCTTCAGACTGGCCTTGCTGAAACTGTTCAACGATGTTCTGTGTGTAGGGTTCTTCCCTGAGATCTGGAACAAGGGCCTCATCAGCCCCATCCACAAGAACGGAGACAAATTAGACCCCAACAACTACCGAGGCATCTGTGTGAACAGTAACCTGGGGAAGGTTCTCTGCAGCATCTTAAACTCCAGACTCTCAGACTTCCTTATGAAGCACAATGCCTTGAGTAAATGCCTAATCGGCTTTCTTCCAAAATGTCGCACATCCGACCACATTTTCACATTACAAACACTAATTGACAAATATGTACATCAAAACAAAGAACAAATTTTCGCTTGTTTCATCGATTTCAAGAAAGCATTTGATTCAATCTGGCATGAAGGACTATACCTAAAACTCATCGACAGTGGAATAGGGGGGAAATTCTATGATTTGATCAAATCGATGTACACAGCCAGCCAATGCGCTGTTAAAATTGGAAACCAAAGAACCGAATTTTTCCCCCAGGGGCGCGGAGTGAGACAGGGCTGCAGTTTAAGCCCCACCCTCTTCAACATTTACATTAACCAATTGGCCAACATATTAGAACATTCTCCCTTCCAAGGTCTCACTCTACACGACACCGAGATCAAGTGTCTTCTCTACGCAGACGACCTGGTCCTCCTGTCGCCCACTAAAGAGGGGCTTCAGGACAGCCTGGATCTGCTGGAGGATTACTGTCAGTCCTGGGCCCTGACCGTCAACCTCCAGAAGACTAGAGTCATGATGTTCCAGAAACGCTCCAGATCTCAGGGACCAACACACACATTCACACTATCACACAGAACCATTGAGAGCACAAAAACATACACTTACCTCGGCCTGAAAATAACTCCAACTGGAAACTTTACTTTGGCTGTGAATGAACTCAAAGAGAAAGCTCAAAGGGCTTTCTACGCCATAAAAAGATCAATCAAAATTGACATTCCAATCCAAATTTGGCTCAAACTTTTCAAATCAATAATTGAACCAATTGTTCTATATGGCAGTGAAGTGTGGGGTCCTTCTATCAAATTTGATTTTTTAAATTGGGAAAAACATCCGATTGAAACTCTACATTTAGATTTCTGTAAACGAATACTCAAAGTCCAAAGAAAAACACCGAACAACGGATGTAGGGCAGAATTAGGCCAATACCCTCTCCTTCTAAACATCCAAAAAAGAGCCATCAAATTCTGGAAACACCTAAAAACAAGCGACCCCAACACATACCATTACAGAGCCCTACAACACCAAGAGCTGAGCGTAGAGAGGAGTCCCCTGTGCCGGCTGGTGCTGAGACTGACTGAGCTCTCTCCTGAGGACATCAGCACACCTCAGCACACACACACACTCACACACATTCGGCCTGCACAAATTATAAACACAGAACAAGACAAGTACATCACCCATTGGACAAACACCATTAAAAACCAACACAAACTAGAATGTTATTCGGCACTAAATCGAGAGTACACTGTTGCGAACTACCTGAGCACAGTGAGTGATGTGAAACTCAGGAAAACCCTGACGATGTACAGACTCAGCGAGCACAGCCTGGCCGTGGAGACGGGCCGGCGCAGACAGACCTGGCTCTCCCGTGAGGACAGGCTCTGCTCGCACTGCATCCTGGGAGTGACGGAGACCGAGCTGCACTTCCTCACAGAATGCCCAAAATATCAACACATCAGAGACCACTATTACCCCAAAATTAATAAAATATTTCCTCAATTTAACACCTGTAACCCAACCCAAAAACTGTGTTTCATTCTTGGTGAAGAAGCCAAATGCTCAAATATAGCTGCAAAATTCGTAGCATCTTGCCACATCCTGAGGGACGAGCAGAAGCCAGCAAACACCCAATAAACACACTCACACACAGCCTAAGACCTACACATGTATATAGTGTTAAATTCCAAGTTCAGTGTTCGTTTTTTGCTTGTTTTTGTTTTTTATATAGATCATTTCTAAATCCTTTATATTTATTTATTAATCTTTGTTTATTTTATTATTATTGTTTTATGCTATCAGTATTATTATTTTGTGTACTAAATGTTATAAATCACTTTCTATGTGGTCTTGATGCTTTGGCAATACAAAATGTATTTTTTTTGTCATGCCAATAAAGCTTTCTGAATTGAATTGAATTGAATTGACTGCTTCATATCACGTGATCCACTCGCTCTCACTTAATCCGCGATTCTGACTTTGCTCTGTATGCAGGCAGTGATGTGATGATGCCTGATATTAACTTGGGTTGCTAAATTACCTTAATGAATGTGAATGAATGAATAGTGGCTTAACTTTGTTTTAAAAAGTGAGTGGGACAGGTGTGTGTGTGTGCGCGCGCGTATGTGTGTATAAATGAATGAATCACGTGAATAAATATATAGATCCGACAACTTTAATGGTCCAGTGGTAGAACTTTTGCCGAGCATGTCAGAGGTTCTGGGTTCTAATCCGCAATCTACACTCACCGGCCACTTTATTAGGTACCCCATGCTAGTAATGGGTTGGACCCCCTTTTGCCTTCAGAACTGCCTCAATTCTTCGTGGCATAGATTCAACAAGGTGCTGGAAGCATTCCTCAGGGAGTTTGGTCCATATTGACATGATGGCATCACACAGTTGCCGCAGATTTGTCGGCTGCACATCCATGATGCGAATCTCCCGTTCCACCACATCCCAAAGATGCTCTATTGGATTGAGATCTGGTGACTGTGGAGGCCATTTGAGTACAGCGAACTCATTGTCATGTTCAAGAAACCAGTCTGAGATGATTCCAGCTTTATGACATGGCGCATTATCCTGCTGAAAGTAGCCATCAGAAGTTGGGTACATTGTGGTCATAAAGGGATGGACATGGTCAGCAACAATACTCAGGTAGGCTGTGGCGTTGCAACGATGCTCAATTGGTACCAAGGGGCCCAAAGAGTGCCAAGAAAATATTCCCCACACCATGACACCACCACCACCAGCCTGAACCGTTGATACAAGGCAGGATGGATCCATGCTTTCATGTTGTAGACGCCAAATTCTGACCCTACCATCCGAATGTCGCAGCAGAAATCGAGACTCATCAGACCAGGCAACGTTTTTCCAATATTCTATTGTCCAATTTCGATGAGCTTGTGCAAATTGTAGCCTCAGTTTCCTGTTCTTAGCTGAAAGGAGTGGCACCCGGTGTGGTCTTCTGCTGCTGTAGCCCATCTGCCTCAAAGTTCGACGTACTGTGCGTTCAGAGATGCTCTTCTGCCCACCTTGGTTGTAACGGGTGGTTATTTGAGTCACTGTTGCCCTTCTATCAGCTCGAACCAGTCTGGCCATTCTCCTCTGACCTCTGGCATCAACAAGGCATTTCCGCCCACAGAACTGCCGCTCACTGGATGTTTTTTCTTTTTCGGACCATTCTCTGTAAACCCTAGAGATGGTTGTGCGTGAAAATCCCAGTAGATTAGCAGTTTCTGAAATACTCAGACCAGCCCTTCTGGCACCAACAATCATGCCATGTTCAAAGTCACTCAAATCACCTTTCTTCCCCATACTGATGCTCGGTTTGAACTGCAGGAGATTGTCTTGACCATGTCTACATGCCTAAATGCACTGAGTTGCCGCCATGTGATTGGCTGCTTAGAAATTTAAGTGTTAACGAGCAGTTGGACAGGTGTACAGGGCCGGCGCCACGGGGGGGCGTGAGGGGGCGACGCCCCCTCAACGCGACTCTCCCGCCCCCTCAGATCACCATGAATGTAAACGGGATTTTACTGATAAAATATGCTATTTAAAAATCCCATTTTGGCAATTACATTTTCTTATTTTTGTGAATATTAAGCTAAATTAAAAATATTTTAGTTAACCCTTTCACACGTAAGTTTAAAAAATTCCATTTGACCCCCCAGCTTGAGTTTTTAAAGGCGATCGTTATTTAGAAGCTGTCCCTTTAATGTTTCCATGGTGACGCGTCATTGCTTGTCACGTGACAGAGCGCAACCACAACACAGCGCTGAATGAATGATGATCTGCTTTTATGTCATTTTTCCTTTTTTATTCAAAATATTCACAAATGTATTAGCTATAGCATGAAACACTGATATTCCGATTGTCAAATATGTGTAAGTGGATGTGTTTTGTTGTTTAAACACCTTTATAACGATCGCGTTAGTTGAGCTGTATGTGCGATGGGCGGTGCCATGTTGGTTTGTGCCACAGTTCAGAGAGTCGGATCTGTTGGATTTACAGCACGTCAATTTCTCCACTAATCACGAAATACATGAAAGTAAGTGGCCGGTGAACTGGGAGAAGAATAGAGCAAAAATGTAAAGCTACTTACACAACGTGTTTCTAACATTTAAAACGTGTGGTCTTATTATAATGACCACACGTTTTTTATTATTTATTATTATTGGATTATTATTGCTGCTTCCATAGACATTAGTGTGTATTTTACAAACTCAAAAAATCATTGTTTTGCTAGTACTTATGTGTATTTAAATGTCTGAAACCTAAAATAAACATTATGTGGTTGAAAACACTGAATAGTTGTGATGCAAGCACTGAGCGCGTCTGTCTCTGCCTCAGCGCCTGCCAACGCGCGAAAGCACTTTTGAATTTAGCAGTTGATCACGTGATGCACGACTCTAATTTGACAAACGAACAAAATTAATGCTCTACTAGTTAACTGAATATGTTTTATTAATTTGTATTGGTACATCCGTGCCGCGAAGATGTTTTAAAAAGTGGTGGGGACAATATCGACCCTGGCAAAAAAGTGGTGACGTGCGTTAATGTGAACGCCCCCTCTCGGTATTTCAGACGCCCCCTCATCAGCGCTCGGCTGGCGCCGGCCCTGCAGGTGTACCTAATAAAGTGGCCGGTGAGTGTAATGTTTTTTTGTTTTTTTTTATCAAAACCGAATATGTTCATCAGTGGTTGTATTTTATTAAGCAGGGACACGTTTGTGTGCATTTTTGTTTTGTGATTTCACCGGAATGAACAAAGAGAGTCTCCGAAACGGATTGAAGCGCGCGTGCATGTGAAGACTGCGTGAGCCACGAGATTCACTGTAACCGCGCCAGCGGCGCCACCGATTGCAGCGGCAAATTACGCCCCTGTGAATATGCCACAATGATAGGTCACAGCCTACCCATGACAAGACTTCACCGCACGTTACTGGTGTCTACAGTTGCATGCATAATTGTTATTTTAACGTTTAGCTACGTGTAGTTATATATAGTGTATCGGGTGAGAGGACATCACCTGGCGACGTTTATAGTTAAACGTGCATTTATAGTCCATCATGACCCTCTATGAAATCCTTGTGAAATATGCAAAAGCTGTGCTTAATCCTTGCATGGTTAATACTGCAATAATTAATTTAATTGACCACGTAGTTTTTAAGATGTTGTGAAGACGTCCACTGGCAGGCTGTGAATAGACGTCAACTGACGACTTCTGCACGTCTAGTCTAGCAAGACAGAAAAAATGATCAGGAGTTATCTTTATGAAATACACGCTTTGTATACAAGTAAATATATTTACTTTATCTTGTTTTTTATAAATTATAATCACAAAGTGCCCAGTGTGGTCAAGTTATTGCAAAGCCACTGCATTTTAGTCATATTTCAACCTGTTGTACCTGACATTCATTGTTATTTTTTATGGAATGTATGCATATAAATGTAAAACAGAAATATACCCGGTCACCATTTATGTCTGAGTTGGTTGTAATTGCCCAAATTATAAACTGTGCTGCCAAGCTGTATTAACTGTAAAAAGATCTCGCGATACTACAAAATCCCGCGATAGGATAGATTATCTCGCGAGATGTTAACGCGTTCTCCCCATAGACTCCAGAACTTTGAACAAAAACAACCACGAGGAGAGGAGGGAGTTGTATCGATATTATAAAAAAATCAACTGTTGGGTAAGTACATTTTGTATTATTTTAGTTAACGTGCTTGAGTTTTACTTGTTTGACATGAATGAACCGAAAGAAATGATGCCCACATTGTCAACTGAAATTTACTGAGTTTGGCTAAAATTAGCTAGTAAGCTAAAAGTTACTTTGAACATATACAACGGTATACCAGTATATAAAGTATGTTTAATGATACAGCCCAAGTTATTACTGTAACTTATTAATGTAGCCTTTTGAGAGTTTCTTTCAGAAAGTAAATTATCTGAAACAGAATGAAATGTTTAGCTGGATTTGAAAATGTATGTTTTCAGTAACTGCTTTAAAAATGAAAGCAGAACATCTTTTATACAATAAAATAAAATGTAATGCATGTTGATTACCTTTTTCTAATGTTTCATTCTTGATTCATTCATCTAAAATTTAAAATTTTATTTATTTTAAAAAGAAATATATTCTCTTCCCTTAGATGCTGTGAAGAGGTGGAGCCCAAACGCTACAGACTCTGAAAGTGATGCAGCAATGGCAGAACATCTGAAACACTGTTGCTCCTGGAAGAGCTGGGACGGTGGATACAAAAGAAAAACCAAACAATGTGTTTAAAGGGATAGTTCACCCAAAAATGAAAATTGTCATAATTTACTCAACCTTATGTTTCAAACCTGTATACCTGTATATGCTAAACACAAAGATGTTTGGAGGAATGTTTGTAACCAAGCAGATGTCGCTTCCCATTAACTACCATAATAATTATTTCTCCAATAATGGTACAAACATTCTTCAAAATATCTTCTTTTGTGTTCAGCAGAAGAAAGAAACTCATACATGTTTGGAACATGAGGGTGAGTAAATGAAAGGATTTTCATTTTTGGGTGAACTATCCCTTTATATAATAATTCAGTATTTTGTAATTGGTATTTTAGTTTGGTTAACAAATGTTAAACATTGAAAAAAATTAAGAGAAATGTTGGCTGTTTAAGATCAATAAAATGTTGTTCTTAATCAGAACATGCTTATTTTTTGCTTATATCCACAAATAATGTGTTCTTGTTTGTGATGTACACGTGATTAAAACGTTTTATTGACGTTCAGGTCTGACTGGACCAATTTTGGACCTTTTTAGAACCTTTGTCGTGTAAACCGACTTGATTGCCTTAAACGATGTTACACAATAGATGTGTGATTATTTTATATGCAGGCTTATATACACTTAAATTATGCAGCAACACATTTAAACACACAGATGACGACGCATTTAGACGTCCAGGGACGCGCAGAAGAGACGTGGAATTCACGGTCAGATGACGTTGAAGACGTCGGTTCAACTTTCATTTTGGAACTATTTTTCAACCATGACGGGACGTGTCGGACGGACGTCTTTTCAACGGTCCTTAAACGTCCAAATGTTTGCTGGGCTATCTCAGGTATAGTAGCCTACTTAAATGGTTCCAATCTTTCCTTTCAAACAGAAGTTTTTCTGTTAGATTAGGTAGTCATCTATCTTCTGCGACTCACCTCAACTGTGGTGTACCCCAGGGTTCAATTCTGGCACCCCTGTATACTTTTCTCATTGTACATGCTTCCTCTGGGGTCAATTATGAGTAGACTTGGTGTGTCATACCACTGTTATGCGGATGATACCCAACTCAACTGTACATACCTATAAAACGTAACGATAACACCGCATGTAAGAGACTAGAAGACTGTCTCCATGAACTCAAGATCTGGCTCACTAACAACTTTAAGCTGCTTAACGAAGAGAAAACCCAAATCATCCAATTTGGTCCCAGTGAGCTCTCTGACAGATATTGCACTGACCTTGGTACACTCACACCACAACTCACTTCCGAAGTCAAAAACTTAGGATTTTATCTAGACAGTAGTCTTAAGCTGAACAAACAAATTAATGCCACAGTCAGAGCCAGTTTTTATCATTTACGCCGGTTGGCCAAAGTCAAGCCATTTTTAAATAGGAATAGCTTTGAAACAATTATTCACGCTTTTATTTCAACACCTCTTGACTACTGCAACTCACTATATGTTGGGTTACCTCTCGCTTCTATTTCACGTCTTCAGATGGTCCAAAACGCGGCTGCCCGTTTGCTCACTGGTAGCAAAAAACGAGATCACATCACTCCAATTCTTCGTTCTCTGCACTGGCTACCAGTCCGATTCAGAATCGATTTTAAAATTGTATTATTTGTCTACAAATCGCTTAACAACCAGGCCCCCAAATACCTTTCTGATTTATTATTACTAATCCATCCAGATCACTCAGATCAAAAGACCAACATCTCTTGGCTGTCCCACGATCCCGCTTAAAACGCAGAGGTGATCGTGCTTTTGCAGTAGCCGGACCCAAGCTGTGGAACACCCTACCATTACATATTAAATCAGCTCCCACATTAGCTGAATCCAAATCGCTGCTGAAAACACATTTTTTCTCCAGTGCGTTCAGTGTACCATAACTTGTATGCTTTTTACTTAATTATTTTAATTTACTTTTATTTGTATTTGTTATTTTGTCTTGTCTAGTTCCTACTTTGCTGTACAGCACTTTGGCCAACCAAGGTTGATTTTAAACGTGCTTTATAAATAAAAATGATTTGATTTGATTTGATTTGATAAACCTTTCGAGTTTGCCTATAGGCTATTTAATATATTTATTTCTCTTTCATTAATAAACAGAAAATATTTCAGATTTCATATAACAACATAAGATGTCTCTAACATTGTGTTATGCCATTGCTGTGTTAAAGCATGTCAAACGAACTAAAATCGAAAGCGCAACAGGTTTCGAGGATTTCTGTTCCGCGCAATTTT
Organism: Semotilus atromaculatus; assembly: GCA_031834385.1. Lineage (NCBI taxonomy): Eukaryota > Metazoa > Chordata > Actinopteri > Cypriniformes > Leuciscidae > Semotilus > Semotilus atromaculatus. The sequence goes on from JAULUF010000022.1 coordinate 2,821,010, forward strand.
CTCACGAGATCAGCGCATTATCAGGTGTTTCCCGCGTCTCTGAGCGACTCTGTTCACATCATGGAAGTAACACTCAATATCTGCATGTGCTTTCAGTTTCGCGTGCTTTAGGAACTGGCACCAGTTACGTATTTTCACATTCGCATAATTAAAAAACAAGTATGAAAACAGCAGAATTGTATATGGAAATCCTGCATTCTTAGTCTTCCATACATAATAGCCTCTGTGACATGTAGTCACTTATCAGCAGTAAATAAATTAGCAGAAAAACATCAAGCACAGGGCTCACACTAATTTTCAAATAGCTACATTTTCGAAAGTACGAATTTGAAAGTTCAAAAAAATCATTCTGCTTTTTCCCTGTTAATGAGCTCAGTTTAAAAATGATTTATAAGAAGCTTCTTGTTTGCTTCCAGCTGCTGTTAATAACATTTTGAATGTCAAGTTTGTAACAGTTGCATCAAACATACTGTGTTTGAGAGTAAAACTAATTATTTTCTAATTAAAAAAAATAAAAGATTGCAAAAAAGTTGTTAAAAATAAAAAATAAAGAAGTTAACACAATTATTTGCAGTTTTGTGATAGATTTTTTTATTAATAATATAGAAAACTGTATATCAAACGAATTATGATTCATAAACCCTACTTCCCTTTTCACAACATTCTAACACTCTGAAAAACAATGTACTAAACGTTCTGTTCTGTTTTTTTGAATGTTGTTGTTGGCCAATGTTGCCATTCCCCTGTTGAGGGTAAAAATAGCATACTTAGGCCTATATGGGGAATTAAACAGATGACTAGAACTGTGATTAACAATGAAGTAATCATTAAAGGGGACATATCATGCCAAATTTCTTTTTTAGCCCTTAAATGTCTTTTGTTGTATATTTGGAGTGTTTATAAGTACAGAAAAGTTGAAATTAGTCTCTTCAGGAACTTCGTTGATATCTTTATATTCTGTTTTGGTCCCATTTTTCAACCGGTTTCGATTTTTCTGTAATCTATGACGTTTTGTGAACTATTACGTCACAGTATTTGCAGCGGAACTGCCAAATAAGGACATCGACTTCCGGCCCAACACTTCGAGCAATCCGCCATTTTTATTTCTCGCTGCAATTTTGTAGTCCAAGTTCAAGGATGCAGAAGTTACGAAAGGGTACGTCAAAATGTTCGGTTGTTGGATGTAGTAACCCACACGCTTCACCGTCTCCCAGCATCAGAACCTCTTCGAAGTGCCTGGTTGAGTTTTATTTTTCACGGAAATGTATCCACATCTGTGGGTAAAGTAATTTTTGTGTGCGCGAAGCACTTCAAGGATAACTAACTTTACTTCAGCAACCTCCGCCAGTATCGTGTATATATATGTCTATGCGCCAGTATAAAGAAGGATTTGCCGATAGACTTCGTCTGATTGAGGGGTCAGTTCCTTCTATCTTTGGAGACGACGAACAGAGCACTTCGGTAAGCTGTAAATAACGTTAATAAAAATAAAGTACTAACGTTACTTTCTTAAAACACACGGTGGTCATGGTTTAGCAGTTGTCTTGTTAGTGTGCTTGTTTTAACAAGAGAAATAATCGCCTGTTCTTTAATTGTTTATAATATAACTTATATTTTGTTTTGTGAGTGTTAAATAGTCGTTGTAAAACATGCAGTATTGTAGTAGTGGGCATGGATGGAGAATTTACTGTAAATACAGTAACACACCATTGCGAGACATCCATATGAAGACGTTGTTCTGCAGGTTCGTCGTCTTCATTTTCATCTCGCTCCGACTCTGGTTCGAACATGTAAGGCTTGATGGACAAGTCTTCCGTTGTTGACATTTTGTTAATAACGTGTGGAATAAAAAGTTTCTGTGCCGCTAGATAATCGTATCTCTGCTATCAAACTACAAAAATGTCCGAACGGGGTGGAGCTGAACCGAGTGTCACCTCTGCAGCCTGGATTTAAAGAGACTGCACCAAAACGAGTTGCTCTCAGACGCACATCAGAAAAGGGGTAGAAAAGGGCCTGTGGAGCTATAATAATGAGGAATTCAGACCGAAGCATTGCAGTTCCGCTTTATATAGACCACAAATGTATGATTTATATGTAAAAAGGAACGATTTAAAAGCATGATATGTACCCTTTAAAACAAAGTTAGCTTTACCTAGTATAGGAGAGTTTGTCAGTGAAGAACCAATCAAATTCATGTAATTTTGCCATACCTCCCTATTCTATAAAAACTGTTGTATCCGCGTTTTCGGTGGGATTCTCTCTGAAACTTGTTTGAGATCCTCCGGCCTTTAGCCTGGCATGCCAGATCTACATCAAGATGTTAGGTCTGGGAACTCACCATTGGCAGCGCTCGATACGAGGGGCGGGATAAACGGTTGTCTTTCAAATTCCCTCTGCACGCAATAGGATAGCGCTACAATCAACCAGAGCAACGAAGAAGGTGACGTCTTTTATATCTTCCTTTTTTTAAAATGACTCCAGTGCCGTTCTTTGTTCTTGTTTCAAAGAAAAGCTTAACTTATGCTGGGTACACACCAAAGGATTTTTTACATCTTATAAGATTTTCAAAGTGTGATAGACCACAAACATGAGGATAAAAAATCCTAGATTGAACCGTTTTGCTCCTAAAGTGTGTGGTGTGCCATGATGTGACAAAGACAGCACACCCCACACTAACAGATTTTCAACCCGAGTCTCGACTGTGAACACAGGAAATCTCGTAAAATCTTCAGAATAAGCATGGTGGACAATATGCAGGAAGAAATTGTGATGATATAGTGTTTGGAATGATTTTCACAGAAAATGTACGAGAAAAAAAGAAAAGGGTTTAGGTAAAGTCGTGGAGACGGCGGGAATTTAGTGACCATCATGGAGCTTGTCCAGAACCTGGTTTCTAAGTGCAGATGGAATTACAACCCTGGAATCTTTCAGAAGTAGTCCCTCCTGAACTGTGAGGAAAGCTTGCTCAGCCCAGTACGGTTGTAATGGAGTCTCACACCGCTTTTTATCAGTCCATCCATCCATAACCATTTTCATGACCTACAGTACGCACAAACACTGTCTGTTTTTGAGTGTTCTAATAACGTAGCAAGGTATGAATTGCTGGCAGGTAAATCATTCAAGAGCATAATATTTGTGTCCTGCAACAACTCTGCATCACTCTTAAACTCTGTTCTTACGGGTTTGCATGAGAGTGCATCAGCAGTCCACAATCTCTTTGCAGGAACATACTCCACCGAATACGAGTACCTCATCAGTCTCATCCTGAAACGTTGAATTCTCGGGGGTAAAGAGTCTAGAGGCTGTGTTCCAAGAAGGCTGGTGAGAGGTTTATGATCCGTTTCCATCTTGAACTCTTTTCCAATAAGAAAATCTTTGAAACGTTCACATGCCCACGTCAGACTTAGGGCTTCCTTCTCGACTTGAGCATAACGCTGCTCCACCGACGAAAGAGAACGTGAAGCATATGCTACAGGCCTCCACTCGTTGTCCCATTTCTGCAATAAAACCGCTCCTAATCCAAATGATGAAGCATCCGCAGACACTTTGATGTAATTTTCAGGATCGTACATCGCTTACACAGGAGTAGATGCAAGTTCTTCTTTTAACTCCTTGAAAGCTTTGTCCTGCTCCGCTCCCCAGACCCAGTGGTTTCGCTTTGACAATAGGTCTCTAAGTGGTCTATCTTTCTTAGCAAGTTGGGGTATGAACTGATTCACCATCCCCAGAAAACTTCTGACCTCACTCACATTTGTGGGTGGCTGCATTCTCCTTATAGCTTCGTTTTTCACGGGGTCAGGTCTGATTCCATCAGCTGAGATGATATGTCCCAAAAAGTGTATCTCACTTTTCGACAGATCACACTTATCCACGTTAAGTGTGATGCCAGCATTCTGAATCTTTTGTAAGACCATATGCAAACGTGCATCATGTTCTTCCTGAGTTCCACCCCAAACAAGCTCATCATCCATATGACAGGTGATCCCCTCTAGACCTTCCGTAACTTCCGACACCATCCTGCTTTGGAAATGTTCAGGAGCTGAAGTGATGCCAAAGGGACGGCGGTTAAAGAAGAACCTACCGAAAGGGGTAATAAATGAGTTTTGCAGTGTTAGGGGTTAGTGGAATTTGCCAAAACCCAGAGTTTGCATCAAGCTTACTGAAAATCTTGGCCCCTGCCAACATACCAAGACTTTGTTCCACAGATGGCAGTATGTATTTCTCTCTACACACTGCTTCATTCAACTTTGTTAGATCCACAAACAGCCGAAACCATCTTTTTTTGGTACTACCACCATACCAGAGCACCAGTTAGTCGGCTCTTCCACTCTGCTTATGACACCGATTTCTTCCATACGCTGAAGTTCTTCTTTAACTTTGCACATGCAAAGGCTTTCACTATAGGCTTCCGCCCAAGCTCAGTGATATTCATCACACCTAGGTGTTGAGCAGTGTTCCTGTCTTGTGTGCGCCCATCGCAGTCTGCTGGTGAAGGACACGATGTAGCCTCTTCCTCCAGCCGATAGGAAGGCCGGCTTCTATAAGCCCGTACTTCATTGTACCCTAGAGAGGTGGGTCATGACCATCTTGGTCCTGTGTTATTTGAAACGGGCCCTTTTTCGGAAGCCTCCGTTCAATTTGTTACACAGAGATGCATTTCCAAATGCTCCGTCCCCAAGATTGGTCTGCAGCTTTTGACCTGAGAGACATGTACTTCAGATCTCTATCCTTCCGCACCACCAGCCATCCTGTGTATGTGCATCCGTGGGGTGTGAAGTATCAGTACAAAGTCCTACCCTTCAAGTGCTCATAGCCAGTTGGGTCCTCAGGTCAACTGGGAAAGAGTAAACTCGTCCACAGACTGAGGATCTCTTTTCTAGTTTGGAGATGGATTCGGCCACCGCATCTCTAAGACGAGTGTGTGGATGGTTAGTGCTCTTCAGAGGCTCCTGGGTGCTCCCACTAAATGAGTGGTTGCCTTCATCTTGGTGAAAATTCCGAGATGCACGTGTCCACTTAGGTGGTGAGCTCCTCTGGATTGAGTGTGTGCTCCTGCCTAGGCGTTGACATAGAGTGCTTCGCTGACAGATTTCTAGAGTTGGGGGCTGGATGACACCTGTAGTCAAACCGCGGCTTCTCGTGGGCTCCCTTCTTATGAAGCCAGTTTCACCGTGAGCCTGGTTCGAAGTGTCGGCTTGCTGCGCCATTCCCCTCTTACGGACTGGATACGTGCGCAATTCTTGCTCCAGTAGAGTTCTCCTTAGCCGAACCCTGTCGAGTTCCTCCATACCCTTCGGCTATGGACGTGGCGGAATGTCTGAAGCCTGGCCTATCACTCGTATGCACTGGTGGAACTTGTGTTTGGCTGGGTCCATGTGTTGTGATCCCTAAGGCGATCCCATATGTGTATTTTTCCACGTTACGGCTCCCTACGGCGAGCCCGTGTCTTCCCTTGGCAGAGCCTGCTCTGCCATCACTGTCTGGTTGAGTCTCCCCCCTGTCATAGGCTGGAGCCACCACAGTGACCTTCCATATGTTGTAATGCCTGATTATCCACCCAGTTCATATGTGTATTTCCACATGTTACCTCTTTGGGCAGGTTGTGGCTTCCGCAGCGTCCCTTCCTTCCATGTGGGGAACAGCAGTGACTTCCCTGGCCTAAGCCCTGTCCCGTTCCCTTAAATTGGGGGGATCAGGTGGCTCTGTCTAGGCATTGGAAGGTGGCAGCACTAGTGGCGTTTTCAAATAGATCCCAGAGACACGAGTCACGCACGCCAATTCCATTGGCTCGTTCAATAGTAATCGAAGACGATTTGCTCCCTAGTGAGATCCCCATTCAGTCGACGTCGACTACATCCTCCGTTCCCTCCTTCAGGGAACGGTGGGTTGCATACGCAACCAGGACGTTACTATTACTCCACTAGGTCTGAAAAATATATTGTACGTTTAAATCCCCTGGATCACGCTACAATCATGATGATCTTATAGAACATGATGCGTCTGTTATCCCCTAATTGCCTTTTTTAAATAATTTTTTTTAACGTTTTATACATAGTGTTGCTTTAATATAATATAATATATTATATTGATTATAATGTATAATCATATAATATATTATATGATTATATGATTATGAATATAATATAATATAATACATACGGCTAAAACAGTTTATTGTCAAGCTGTTCCTGTTATTTATTGTCCAACATTTATAATTTTTCTGATGCATGTCCTTAATTTCATATGTTGGTATTAATTCAGTGTTTATAATGCCAATAGGCTACTTGAACTTCAAAGTATTTCAACCCAAACTGACATGGTTTATAGAGAGCAAAGGTTTTGTGAAAAAAATGTGGTAGACTTGTCTGTCAAATAAACTGTTAAAAGGATTTGATGGTCTAGATATTGTACGTTATTCATCATTTAGATGGGACAGGGGGGGATAACATGTTGTCACCGTATGATGTGACACCTCCAGATTAATCGAGCACCCATACTGATGTAATTGTGACACAAAATCCTAAATAAATAGCCTAATTTGGAGTTTTTTGAGTCAGGTATTTGATTGGCATGTACCACTGAATGTTTTGTAATACCAGTGCTACTTTATGTTGTTTATCTCGCAAAGTCACAAACTGCCCATGAAGGACGAGAGAAGAGCACAGGGTCACTCACTGGACTAAAAAAACCCACAATACCTTCCAAAGGATCCTGCTGGGATGTGGTTGTTTATTTTCAACAATGTGAATGTCTCAGTTGAACATTATTTATTCGTATTCGATGCATTTCACTGAATTCTTAGGTAAATCAGTCCACTGGCTTTGCAGTCTTATATTATTTAGACTCGGCAGTATTACCATAAGGTGTAAGTAACCCTGTTTATTCTAATGCCTGGTCTGTGTCCAGTGATTTCTTATGTAATGATTCATGTACAGTCAGATGTTCTTTGTCCTGTCAGTAAATAAAATCAATGACTACACGGTCAACTTCACATTGTTTCAATTAGTAGGGTGTAAATAATCTGTTATTTAAACTGATTGAATTATATATAGGCTAGAAAGGGATCAAAGATTGCTCCGTTTACAGTAGCCATAGCTGTCAATCGAACAGGAAGCTGTCATATTTGTATGTCTGCGAATTTACGTTTTCGCTGTGCTTAAATATGCTTCATTTTTGTAATGCCACTAGTGTTGCAGAAACGGCACACCTATCAACTCTGAGCTGACTTCAGCTGAACAATCTTTAATTCTTTTAACAAGTTCGTTTGCCTATAAAATCTTTAAGATGTTAAACTTATTTGGCTTTCTGTCCACTGATGAGGGGCTTGATGAAGCAGCTTCAATTTAAACTCCAATGCGGAAGGAATGGGAAGAGAAATGTTTGGTTGGGATCCCAAAACTGTTGATGGATTTGAGGTTCATTTGAAACCAATGTCTGGAGGCAGGGAGGTTTTCATCATCAATAAAAAGAGGGTCGAGAGCACAGTTCATTTGGAATTTCCTCTGGTGAAGAAAAGGGGCAATAGACTGGTATTTAATATTTGAAAATTTAATAGCTGTGTTTCAATTGATCAGTTTCTCTTTGTTTGATGTTGAAACGTATGGTGTCGTGGTTTATTATTTAAAGGTCAGAAAATATTGGATGGATAGAAGTTTGAGTTGGTGGTGATTTCTGAGACTCTGAGGAAGCCAAAGAAAGCCAAATTGAACATGGCATCTAGGGTTCTTGTTTTGTTGGGGGAAAATAGATCTAAGCGGAGAGTGGTTTGGCAGATGGTAAGAATGTTTGATGGTTAAAGGTCGTCTAGAGTCTAGACAAGGGGGATTGTTTTTTTGTAAACTTGATGTGGAGGGATAACTGATATTGACTTAAATAGGGGTATTGGATTTAAATTGTTGGGGCACTGTTGGCCGTGGATGAGCTTGAAAAATAAATTAATGCCGCTGAGGTAGACTTTGATTGTTCCAGGCTGAATTTAATTGATATGGAGGTATGTGATGGAGGATATTGAGAGGAGGGAAAACTCTGGAAAAACATGTTGTGAGCTCTGTGGAAGTTTTTGAAGGAACTCCATGCTGGAACAGCTGATGCTCGAGAGAGGTAAGCGGGTGCTTATATGCTCTGGCTGTTGATTAAAAGATTAGATGGGCTCTCTCCTCCATAACTTACGTTTAGGAACTTCATTTAGAGCTGCTTTGCAGCCTAAATGAACTCTGTTTGACTTTGCATCATTGAATAATTTTCCTGTTATCACTGTAAAGCTGCTTTGAAGCCATCTGTACTGTATACAGCACTATAGAAATAAAGGGTGACTTGATTAAAAAATTGCACCCTGATTTTTCAAGTGGTGCTCACTGCAGAGACAACGTCCATGGGGTGGAGGGACAGAGCTGTGGTTAGGGTTAGGGTGTGGCCTAAATTGCATCCGCTCCTCCTCACTGGACCTCTAGCCAAGGGGATCTAGAAGTAAACTCCACACATTTGCCCTGCAGTGAGCAACCTCTCTGATAGATTGTGGCCGTTTAATAATGACTAGAAAATATATTGATATACAAAATACATCTCTAAAAAAATTATGTTTTGCGCCACTGCTTTGGCAAAGCATCTGTCAATTGAACTAGAATGGAAAATAGCAAAATGGCTTAGTGCACTTATTAAATTGCAAAAGGCTGTAATTTAATTAAGTATATTAATTTCTGTCACCCTACATGACAAAACTTTTTGTGCCAATAAAAAGTGTTTTTATTGTTGTTGTTTGTGTTTTATGTTCCTCAGAGAGACATAAATTCTACTACAGGTTTTCAGTCCTGACCAAAGAAGGACAATTCCCCACGTTCAGATGTGCGGGTATTGCTGATGACAGACAGATCGCTCAATGCAGTGGTGTGGAAAAATGGTTAATAGCGAATCTGATTAAATTTGACAAGACTAAACCTCCTATAGAACCATTTGATCCTATAGACTGGTACAAAGATAACTTGTATACACTGTCAAACTGCACACAGTGTTCTGGTGAGTTTAATGTTTTTCTCTTATGAACTATCAGACATGTTATGAAATTGGATATATATTTTTATTTCTCATAACTGTTGATCTGTGATTGTAGAGCTTCATGTTCTTCAGAGAATAATTGGCTGTGAACTGGAGGAACTTCCTGATGGATCAGTGAATCTGACTGTCTTTGATGATTATGGATTTGATGGAGAAGATCTTATATCCTTTAATTATGACACTGTGCAGTGGATTGATAAAAACCCCAAAGCCAAAGAAACCAAAGAGAAATGGGAGCGTCAAACAGAACGCAATCAATTCCTGCAGCATTACCTCGAGACCTGCACTGACTGGATCTCCACATATAACAACACAAATAATAGTAAGTTTTAATCACATTAATAATCTCCTGTCTCTGTGTGTGTTTGTATGACAAAATAACTCCAAGAGGTTGTTTCTAATTCTGTCTCGATAATGCAGCAGTTTATTGTCTTGCAGTGACAAATAAATACTAGTGAGTTTAAAATGTAAAACTGCTGAGGGGGTTCAGAAATGCAGAAATGTCAGTGAAAAATTGTCATTTGAGTCTTTTATTTAACTTCATAGGTTTGTATTTAAAAGTGACATCGTAGAAATGGTAAATGTTTAAGTTTTGCTTCATACATTGCTTCTGTGGATCTGTTACGTTCTGGTGTGAGAAAGACGAAGAAGACTTTGGAATAATATTTTAATAATTAAACTGGAAAAAGTACAAAGAGTGTCACAACCACAAACCAGACCAACAAAGACAGAGGGAGAACACAGGGAATATATACAAGTGACCGGGAGGAACTGATTAACAAGATGATTGAAGACACACAGCTGAACCAAAGACAGAATCATTTTTTTGTAAATGTTTGTTTGTTAATTGTGTTATTTTCTTCTCCAGGTTCTCCAGATGTTCATGTCATTGTGAGGAAATCTCCTGATGATGACAGTAAACTGGTTCTGACCTGTCTGGCCACTGGTTTCTACCCCAGAGATGTTCAGATGAACATTAGATTGAACAGAACTAATCTTGAGAATCAAACATCTTCTGGAATCAGACCGAATGATGATGAAACCTTTCAGAAGAGAATCAGTGTGAAGATCCACAGAAACCATGAAGGATCTTACGACTGTCTGGTCACTCACAGCAGTCTGAAACAACCAGTTACAGTAAACTGGGGTAAATATCATCATAAATACAGTCACAAGGAGAACATGATAATGCTGCAAAGATTAAAGTTGCCACCCACAAACAATTACAGTGTCTCAATTCAGTTTAACAGTTTATGATGTTGATATAAAACATTTTATCTAAAATATTAAAACATTTATTTTAAATTAATTATAATGAGTTAGTCTTTAGTATTTTTTTTTTTTTTTTATCACTCTGCAGATGGAAAATGTTCTAACTGTGAACCAGAATCTCAAAGGGCTGCTATAGGAGGAGGTTTGGGTCTAGTTCTCGTTGTCATTGTTGGGATTCTCTGCTACTGTTGGTACAAAAAGAAGAGAAGGTCAAATGGTGAGTTATAAATATTCAGCATGATCAAGTTTTTTTAATTTCCTTTGTTTGAAGCCATTTTTAAAATGTATGAGCTAGAAATGAAAAATTTGGCAGTATACAACGGTAGAAATATGTGAACATGGTGATAGAGATGTTGATAACTTTGAAACAAATGAGGATTGTGAATAAATGTAAACATATTTAAATGTTTACAAGAACATGATATCTATTTGATACTGTACTTCAGGTCTGGTGAGACGTTCCTCCTCCTACGGCGCAGTGGATGATCAGACACAGATGGCCAGTCCTGATGATGTGATCTATCATGAGTTCGATACTGGTGGATCTACACACACTGGGACGTGAACGCTTTTAATTACTTGTTTGTTTTGGTTTTCATTTTGAATGGACCCTGTAATATAGGCCTACTTTTCCAATTCATTTCTGCAAAAATGGCATTTTGTTTTCTGTTCTTGTTTTTATTTTTCGTCAGCATTTTCTAATCTGTGTCAACTCTGCTTTATTAACAATAATTTTGACAGTTCTTGTTTATTATGTTCTTTATGCTCGAAATATAATGCTTTTACATTTGAGAGTCTCTTGAAACATTTCAAAGGGTCGAAAAAACATTTTTGCACATTATAATTGATTCACATTTCTTATCCAAACTGATGTTGACTGATGTCTCCTGAAATGACTGTATGTACAAACATCTTAACTGACATTACTGGAAAAACTGTTTTACTGTTTTTTATTTTATTTTTATTCTATTTTTACTCTGTAGTCAATTTTGTTGTATACTATAAAAAGTATATGCAGTAGTAGACCCAAAGTGTGTAATACAAATTTAATTTCTACTGCACATGTAAACACAACCTGAAGCTCTTCGTGTTCATGAAAAAAAGAGAGACTCATAGATACAGTCTTTTACTGCAAAATAAATGTTCAAAGCAGATTAAGAATTTGTTTTTTTTTGTTGTTTTTTTTGCAATCTAATGACAAACCTGCCTTTCAGGGTTCCAGTGAGAGCTATTATTAATATATCTCCTGTAGTAAATCATAAGTGGGAAAAACCATTAGAGGATTGCATAAATATCTGGTTATTGCAGTACTGTTATATGAAATATATGCTAAACTAAAATGTGATTAACGGCCATGAAATGAACCTGTTACACTGATAAATTATGATAAATGACTAAATGACCACCTTGAGCATTAAGTGACGTACACAACATATATCACTATAGTTATATGATATAGTTATTTGTAATATACTATTTTCAGCACAGGGATCAGATCATTTATTTTAGATGTAAGATTTAGATTTGTAGTTATATAATAAATGTTAAGTGTTTCAAGCTTAACGGCGTTCATGTTTAAAGTCTACAGGTTGCATTTATGTAATAATATTCTATAAATCTTGTCAGTTTCTTTGTGTTTTTTAAGTATTCACACTGTATGTTTTAATCTGTAATGTTGTATTAATACCTGTGTGTCCCTGTAGTGTTGCTGTAGTTCATCTAATCATGATAACAGTGTTGGCAATGCCATTGTTTGAAAACATGCATGATCAAATATATCTTCACAGCTTGAATAGTTTGTAAGTCTCTTTGATAAAAATGTCTGACAAATGCATAAATGTGCCTCATTGGACTATTGTGTTGTTCAGTGTGCAATAAAAAAAAATAAAAGTCTTGAACTATCCCTTTACTAGTGAGTGTGTTTATGTACAGTACTGGACATGGTGAACATTCATGGAAGAAAGATCTTCACCGATATCAGACATTTCCTTCAGTTCATAAACATCTATTTAAAAAAATGTATCATATGTTCTTAAAGCGTGAGTTCACTAAACAGGACTGCAAAAGTGCCACAAGAATCTTCTCATAAGCTGCTTGATTAAATAATGATGATAATGTTATGGTTTTCACTCCGACTCGTGTGTTTGAGCAAGTAAACACGAGCTGACTAAGAAAACGAAAGTGTTTAAAAGCTTGTCATTCGCCACAGTGACTCAACACTAGACCCTGATCTTTAAAGGACACCTATAGACACGAGTCCTGAATTGGTCTAAATGGTTCACACGTCTAAAATAGTTTTCTACATAGAGGTGGTTTGGCTTTTATTTCACCCTTTTCTAAGCGATGCGAATCAAGATGAGCACAAAGGTAAGCACAGCAGTTTTACTTCTGATGCGCAGCAGTTTATTAACAAATGGCCTATATAAACTAACTTTGAATTTATTATTATATTATATTATTTATTATTAATAATAATATTTATTAACGTAAGCCGGGTATCAACACGGGTTCTGTCATTCAATAGTAGCCTAATTGTGCACTGAAAGTGAAGATAGGGAATATAAACGGAATAACGGAATCTGACGAAAATCAGACCGCAAGTGCATGGTTACAGGAGACGCATTCATTTGAAAACCAGTTAAAGGTAATCCATATTAGCTGAACACTTTTGTGGTCGGATCACCGAAAAGCATCTTTAATGCATGTGGAAACAGCTTCTCCTCCGCTCGCTCAGATCCGGGATCATCCGGGAGAGTTCCGGGAGAGGATGTCTGTAAACAAAGGCTTTTGTGCCTTGTAGTGATGGGACTCTTGATACCGCAGTTTTCAAAGCACTATTGTATCTCACACTGTAGCTACCGATGCTTATCGAAATGATAATACCACGTGATTGATGACGTTTTTTTCCCCCTTTTTCTTTTTCGTTTATTTTCTTCAAGCATTTAATAATAATAATAATAATAATAATAATAATAATAAATGACAGGTCCGGACAGCTGGTTTGGAGAAAAAAAAAACTGGCGCATAAATATCGTCTGATGCATAAAAAGGGAAATTATGGAGGAGACATTATTTAAACTTGTTTTAACACTTCCCTATAACATAATTTATATATTTTTTAAACCGAACACCCAAAATATTTTTCACTTAGGCTACATTTACTATAATTATGATCACATACTTGTTTAATTTATGTTGATCAATATGTGAATCTGTTGACCAGCTACACATGACAGTTTTCTCATTAGCAAATTCATAGATGAGATTAGAGACTGTATTGATCCCATTGTAGGGGACAGCGGGGCACAAAGTAACAGTTTGTGTAAATCTACTTAGGGTTCAGAGTATTTATTTTTTTCCACATTAATTTCAGACATGTCTAGTACAATTATGTGATTTTATTTTATTAATACAGTATATACTTTTTTTCTTTATATACCCCAAAAGAATGGAAGCGGAATGTGACAACATGCCCCACAGGTGAGGTTCATCGATGATCATATGACAGATTCAAATGTTATCTGATCTAATCACAAAAATATACAAGACAAACTAAAATAGTTTCTCAATAAAATGCAATTACTTTTTCATATAAAATAATGGCATTTTTTGAAATTACAAAACTTGTCACTTATACTTGCATGACATATTTCCTCTATTTGGGCAAAGTGTTCAAGTAGGCGTAAAGAAGACTGCAAGTGTGTGTAACGTTTGATTACTCCATGCGACACATCTTGCAAAAATGCAGGAGTTTACAGAGCTTTAATTTATTATATTTTCAATAGCTATATATATCATGATGTCATCAATGTTTTTTTAAGAATATGAAGACACAGCAGTCTGACAGAACCAGTTACAGTAAACTGGGGTAAAAGTCCCAATTCATTTTTGAGTGAAGTGCACAATGGCCTTTATACGGTAACACTGCTTCTGCATGTATAACATATGGAGCTATATACAAGTCAGTGCTGATATCGCTTTTCACAAACAATTAAAGTGTCTTAATGCGTCTCGTTCAGGTTGTCTACACACTGTAAAAAAACTTAACTCATTATTTTGAGTTATCTTTTTGCATGTTTTTTTTTTTGTTTAACTAACTTATTTCGATAAGTTGAGGACAAGAAAACTTAAAATTTCTTGTTGTCTGGACAATCTAGTTAAAAAAATAAGTTGAAATAACTAAATTGCTAAAATATTTTTTACAGTGCAGCAGGTGGAAGGTCATTTAGTGTTAATGCTCCAAAATTATGGACTTCACTCCCCCTTACACTTCGAAATATCTCATCTGTGACCATTCAAGACTCAAAAACATATCTATTTACATTAACATGTATTTCATTTCATGTGACTGTAAAAAATGATCGTGATTTTAACGGTAAAAGACCTACAGTGAAAAACTGGTAATTGGTTAACAGAAAGTTTCCATACTATATACGGTAAATAACTGTGATAGATCTAATGGTACATTTAATGTAATTTTACTGTAAAATACCGTTAAATATACAGTTTTTGAAAGTGAAAAAGAACAACTCATTGTAAAATGTACAGTAAAAAAAACGTAAATTGACTTTCCCACAATTCCCTGCGTGACAATTCACATTTGATGTATTGTATTTTTGTTGAAATAACTATGTTTCTTCATAGTTTTCTTAGTTTTTTTCTTATCAGTTATGTACATTAGGGTTCTATGTTACATTTAATGTTGTTAAATTAATGTTTATTGCATTTGTAAAATTTCATGTGTGTTACCATGATGGTGTTTAATGTTTGTGCAAATTAGACTGTGCAACTTCTTTATGTAAGGGATAATATCGAGGCGGTCGTTATAACGAATACCACCCCGACAGGCTGACTAGGAGCCCGAAGCGGAGGGATCTTAATCAGCCTGAAAGGGTGGTATTCGTTATACATTATCGCGCTCATTACATGGCTACCTACCATATAAATCAATAATTTGACTCAAAATATTGATTTAAAAAGGAGTTTATTGATTTAAAAACGATTGTATTGCTTCCGCTAAAGAAAATAGTCCGTTCCGTCTCTGAACTGCGTCCATGGCAACGCTCTGTTTTTCATGGCAACGGTCTGTTATAC
This sequence comes from Semotilus atromaculatus, assembly GCA_031834385.1. Taxonomy (NCBI): domain Eukaryota; kingdom Metazoa; phylum Chordata; class Actinopteri; order Cypriniformes; family Leuciscidae; genus Semotilus; species Semotilus atromaculatus. Next base: position 2,836,427 of record JAULUF010000022.1, read on the forward strand.
TAAGCAGCGTCTGTTATCAAGAAATATTCTACATTGGAATTCTACATTGACCGCATTCTACATTGGAATTCTACCAAGCCATGTAATAAATTAGTATTAACTTTCTTGTGGAAGAGCTTCTTGTAATGAGCTTTGATTGTTCTCTGATTGATCATGTGACTCTCACCCCTGCTGTGATTGGTGGTTGTCAGTGTATTGCAATGGTTCAAAACAGATACCATTACTGCAATAGATCAGTAAATTAACATTATCAGATAATGAAATATGGTTTATTACTGTAAATTTTAAGGTAAGTCTGTAAAACCAATAACGTTGCTATCGTATTTTTGACGATAAAGTAGGCTACTGGCAACCACAGCTGCCAGTTTTATACTGTAAAAATTACGGGTTTATTTTTTTACCGTCACGTATCCTACGTGACTGTAATTTGTGTAAATGTATTGGAATTCACAATGTAAAGCGACCTTGAGCTACGGAAAGGCGCTATATAAATAAAACTACTTCTTAATTCACTCCCACATGTAAATGCCTGTGTTCTCCTCAGACAGAACCGGTGTTGGAGAGTCTGGATGGCGTTTCCCAGCAGGAGCAGCGGTGGCTTTGGTTGCAGGTCTAGCGTTATTGTGTTGGCTTTGTTTAAAAGTGCAAAAGGTGAGTTTAGATATCCATGATCATTATCTTGTTTTGAAACATCCTTGTTTAAAATACATCTTAAAATGCATGAATCAGGGACAGATTGACAGTTTATTCTGTATGATGGTAGAAACATCTGAACTAATAGAAATTTTGATGATGGTATTTATTTAACCAATCTATGTGGTTATAAGATTAACGCATTAACGTTTGAATCCTGCATGTACTTAAAGGATTAATTCACTTTAAAACAACTCTTGCTGATAATTTCCTCACCCCCATGTCATCCAAGATGTCCATGTCTTTCTTTCTTCAGTCGAAAAGAAATGAAGGTTTTTGATGAAAACATTCCAGGATTTTTCTCCATATAATGGACTTCAACAGGACCCAAACGGTTCAAGGTCCAAATGACAGTTTCAGTGCAGCTTCAAAGGGCTTTAAACGACACCAGATGATGAATAAGGGTCTTATCTAGACAAACCATCGGCATTTCACAAATAAATAAAAAAGTTGAAGTTTTATAAGCACAAATGCTCGCCTTGCTCTGTTCTGTGATGCGCGTTCGTGACTCACGTAATACGCAATTACGTTGAAAAGGTCACGCTTCTGTCCTGACGAAATTTTTCTTTTAGCCTTTTTAATATTAAAACACCCAGGATACGCACACGAAATGGGCATTTAAACGATAAACTGACACAACGACATTTGAATATGTGTATATGGTCCTCCTTCCTCACATTCGTAAACACTGACTCGGTACTTCCGCCGACGCGTGTCGGAGATGGAGAAAAATCCTGGAATGTTTTCATCAAAAACCTACATTTCTTTTTGACTGAAGAAAGAAAGACATGGACATCTTGGATGACATGGGGGTGAGATAATTTTCAGCTAAATTTTTTTTTTTAAAGTGAACTAATCCTTTAAAGCGGATATGTGTGTGTGTGTACCCCTGCAGAAGTGTGTATATACTTCTGCTTTATCTTCTGTTTCTCAGGTTCAAAGTGAGAATGCTGTAGAGTCACTGACGTCAGTCCCGAACCCTGACACTGAACAAGCGGCCATGAGTCTGGTCAACTACGACACAGGACTCACTCTTCTCACTGGGATCTGAGTCTCTTCTCATCGTCTTCATGCACAGATCACATCAAAAATATATATGCGTTTTTTTTGTCCCACCTTTTTGCAGACACTATCCGACATCTGTGCTTTACATTAATCCCCCCACAAAATGATTCTGTTGGTGATCCGATTTACTTTGCGACGTTGACCCTCAGGTTTTTAATTATTTATGGATAAGTTAAAAGCTGCAATCTGCAAAAAAAAAATCCATACATTTAAATTATTTAAAATAATTTATTTATAGTAATAATTATTAGCATTAATAATTAACATATATATATTTTGTTTTGTTTTTAGTTAAAATAGTCAAATAATTGACTCTTCTAGGCTGTTGTGAATTGTGCTTATTTTGAAAAAATGTCATGAGAATATATATTTTTATGATTTGTGCATTGATTGCAAGCAATCCAAGCAAGGCAGATCTTCATATTTACTTGCAAATGTGAAGATTCATTTCTGTAGCTCTGATTGATTTTAAAGTGATATTTTGGCCCCTGAAATGGGTGACATTACCTGAGTTTATGCATGATAGAAAACGCTTCCTTTTACAGTCCAGTTACCCATGTAAATACTATGTACTTATTTTAGTAATTACAATTACTGGGTAATAGTACTAATCCTGAACCTACCCCTGTTCCATGTACTTACCTTATATTAGCCAGTACTTTCTAGGTAAGTACACTGTAAGTACTGTACTGTAAAAGGAAGCGTTACCGAAAACTTATGCAAACACACATTTATTGCATGGACAGAGCAAATGTTTGTCCTCTTTGACTTTTGATTGGTGCTAAGCTGAATGTAAGCTGACGATCTCCATCGTAACAACACTGAAGTGAGAGTGTGTGGTTTATCTGTCAGTCAGGGGCATGTGTAAGTCACACTCATACACTCAAAAAAAATAATTTTTGCCCTTTTGTTAAATTTAATTAATTAAAATAAGCAAAAGTAACACGATTGTTGAATATTTTGTCACAACTTAATTTAATTGTGTTCAATCAACCTAATATATTTAAAACTGAAGTTTACTTAATTAATTTGTGTGAAAACTGTGGGCAGTGGATCTGTAGTTCCCAGCATGCTTTGCAAGGGACTGCATTAGGAGGGTAAATTTAGGGATTAAAGTGTTATTTTATGTGTTTTTCATTAAATGGAAAGATGTTGTTAGTTAATGTTAGTATTTAATGTTCAGTTATGTTAGAAACTTGGAGGACTTTCTGTAATGTTTTTGAATTTTGTGGATACCATTATGCAGAAGAGTGACGCCTGTGTTTAGGCTGTGGCACTCAGTATACACATAGACCAAGTTATATCTAACATTACTTTGTTAAAAGTTGTTTTAATTAAATTGAACGCTTCTTCCATTGGAAGTAACTGTAGAGTCAAATTAGCTAAAATGAATGTTGGTGACATTATTCATATCTATATTATTAATAATTAATTAAATAATCAATAATTTAAATAAGATATATACTTTGAGGAAAAGCTTTCCTTAATTTAATTAAATTTGTTCGACAAATTTGTTTTTGAGTATGGGCACAATACTAATATACTACTACAGTAGGCTCCTGTCATTTGTGCGTGATGGAGTGATATTATACTGATCTTTCGCTGAGAGAAAACACATGGTTATAGGACACATTTATTGAAAGAATTCATACATTAAATACACTGTAAGTCTCTTTAGATACACATGTCTGATTAAGGCATTAATTTACCTTTTTGTACGTCATCATCTGATTTCATAGTCCTCTATAATAAATTAATGCGTCTTGACTAAGAGAAAAAAAAACCCTTTTCAATCAGAAGTTTTTTGTCTTTAATGCGTATTTTGTTAACTAACGCTTAATCTGTGCATGCAGATCTCAGACTGAATAATCAATGATTCCTGTGTCTGTTTGAGAGATTCTGGATTTACTTTTATCATCTAAATGTGATGAATGAAGCTGCTGCTGGTCACTTTCAGTCCTTTCGAGCTGAAATGAAGGAAATCACAGCCTAGACGACACACACAAGCGCTGTGTTCTTCAGTAAAGCTCAGACTCCACCATCACTGCAAGAGACTCATGTAAAAACACATCTGTCAATATTTCATGCTTGAAGAGAGCAGTAAATCATTTTGATTTCCGTTGACTGTGAAGTTCAGTTTGTCTTCTGTGTTGTTTATTTCTCTGTATCACGGAATAATATCTCAATAACAGACCACAGCAGCAGTAAATGTTTCTGTTGTGAGTGTGCTATTCTTCAATAGAAGCATCTTATTAAAGAAAGATCCACTGATAAGATGCATCAGTCAGAGATCTGGGCCCGTATTCATAAAGATTCTACGAATCCTCTCAGAAAACTCTTAATTTAGCTTAAAAACGTTTACGTAGGAGTCTTAGTTTAAGAGTGATTCGGGACCGATCTGAGAGCAACTCTGAGTCAGGAAAAGACAAAAACTGTCATCTCAGTGAGGAGGCGGGGCCGACCCCGTTGCTATGTGTGACACAATCTTTTGAAGACTGTGATTGGTTGGTTGTCCAAGAAGGAAAAAAAGAGTGATTTAAGTATACAGGTGAAACTCGAAAAATTAGAATATCATGCAAAACTTCATGTATTTCAGTAATTCAAATTAAAAGATGAAACTAATATATTTAGTATATATAACTTTAAACATATGCATGATTATACTTTTCAGAGGGCCGACATTTCTGTGTTTAAAATTCTTTTTTATTTTTTTATTTCATGTAATATTCTAATTTTCTGAGATTTTGAATTTTGGGGTTTTCATAAGCTGTAGTTAATCATCAAAATAATAACTTTTGCACGATATTCTAATTTTTCGACTTTTACCCGTAGGGTCTATTTTTAGGCTTCACTTTGAAATTAAATGCGTAATTTTTCCTATTTGACCGTTTTCACACACACACACACACACACACACACCACACACACACACACACACACACACACACACAGTATATGCAGGGCCGGATTAAGAGTTCAGAGGCCCCTGGGCACAATGTCTTGTAGGCCCCCTCTTTTAGACAGGCCAAATGTATACTTTGTCCAAGGACATTTTAATATGGCATTTACAGTTTTACTGACTTTAAAGGAACTTTGTTGTACTATGCTGGAGTAAAGTTCATAAATGGTCGTTCTTTCCCATAGGAATTTGTAAAACTATGTTGGGTGGACCTCTGTGCCTCTAGGGGGGTTCGGGGGCATGCTCCCCCGCAAGAAAATTTTGTACATTTTAAGGTTAAATGCATCAATCTCGTGCTCTTTGAGAGATCAAAATTAAGAGCTTCAACCCATGAGCTGCTCGTTGAACAAAGAAAAAGCATTGATTTGTACCAGGACAATAAAGAGGGCTCAAACATCTTTTTAGTTCTGAGAGTCTCAGTCTACATTACATTATCAATGGTGTTTTAGGATACCAAACAATTATTATTATAATGTAATAATGATTTATATAATTATTCCTATGATGTAAAATCCATATAGCCTATAAATGTACTATATAAATGAAATTATGAAAATGAATATTTCAAAAGTATATTTTAGCCTACATTACACTATAATATAGGAAAATTTAAATACTTTTGTCCTAATTTCTTCACTTGCAAGAAATAAACCCTTGATCTGGAGAAAACACCAGATAACCATGCTGATCGCGTGAGCAAAGAGCGCACTTTTCTTTAAATCACCCAGCACAAACAGGATGCTTAAAGTCTTGTGCTGTTTTATAAAGGCACAAAGCCATATCATGGTTTCGTTTTTAGTTCGTTGGCAAAATATAACGCTATAGACCTTTATGTTAGGTAATACATTTTACATCTGTGTTGGGAAAAGGGAGAAGAGAGTTCGGCGGATTCGAACTCGGGTCAAGCGCGTCAAAAGCTGCTTTCTAGCACTTCACGCCCTACGCCACTGTAGCTATTACGCGACGGGCGTCTTTTTGTTCCGAGTGCGCATGGCGAATTTGCAATGAATACATTTTATCAGACCGGCCCTCGCGGACTCGAAACACTACCGGCCCACCGGGGAAACTCCCGACTCTCCCGATTGCCACTGTCGTTCCGCCCCTGGTGCCCAGGGCCCCTTAGATGTCGTGGGCCCCTGGGCAAGTGCCCAGTTGCCCTAATGGTTAATCCGGCCCTGAGTATATGTGTATGTAAATCATTTTTTTAATTTACCATGCTGTTTATTTCCTGTTTTTATTCGTCTTTCCTCCATTTTCTCCTCTGCTAAAGAAACTCTAACGCCTCTTAAAGTCCTCGTCCGTGCTCCGAACTCAATAAATCCTTGAGCAAAATAAGCAAGCTGACATTCAGTACAACCTATATCTTTTATTTAGAATACATACAAATGTCAAATGCATCTTTTAGTTTGTCAAGAGATTTAAAGCGTAGTTTTTGAAGAGTGCGCATGTGTGAACGAGCTCCAGTAGGCCTATGTAAGAACGAGCCGATTGAATCTGGAAATAAAGCAAAATAATGCGCGCGCAGCTTGGGGCGCAAAAATAATTGCCAATAGCTGACCTGATTTGAGCTCGCTGATTGGCTACAGTTTATGTCAAACATCTAAACTGCTCCAGAGACCCGCCTTTCTAGGGCGATATCTCCAGCGCCCCAGAGCTGATCACGTGCACAGAGCTGGAGGGTGTAGAAAAAAACGTACATTTTGAATTTCTATACTATTTTTCCACATATACTGTGTGCATTTAATATCTCAAACACATAAATATTGACAATTTGCATATATGATTTATGTATTTATTTATGTATAATGTGGCTCATACACTGGTGCAGAGCAGCAGCTGCAGTGAGTGACATCACAGGCAGCGCGAGTTCCATGTAACGTCACAGACTGAGTTGTTCAGCGATTATCAGTCTCTAGCGGACGAAAGTGTTTCATAGTCTGACAGAATACGCTGTAATTTAACATACAATATTGAATTACTTTGACCGTGATCATAACGTTAGTCACTATCGGACACTGTACAAACACAGTCTACAAGATGGCGCCAGTGAGCCTAGACGCCGCCATGATGAACGTTACTTCAGCCTCGTGCAGCGCCGGCGACCTTCTCATGGACGGTAAGGAGGAACAAATCTGGTTTGGCTTTTAAACATAACTTCTCTCCTCACTCCTTTTTTATTTGGAATAATAAGTATATTACACTGCACCGAAGAAAAACATTATTTTTAAAAGATTGGTTTGAGTCTGATATAGGTCAGTCTACTAGTTAGTCAGTTGTTGAATTCTGATGGTCAGTTTTTGAGTATTACTGAACTATGTCTGAAATTTAAGTGTCATATTTCTGTTAAAGAATATTGTATTGTCATGAATTCTATTTCTGCCAAAATTGTATCTCTATTCAGAAACCAGGGCTCCAGGGGTAGTAACACTGCAAGTCTCCAAACATTTGTTTTTAGATAAACTTGTTTTAATTCATGCTAAATGCAGTAACCAACTGATTAGATCACTTTTTGTCAGTATCTTCTCCATCTAAATTTGTTTGGGTTAATATGTTTCCCTCATTTGAGTGGGAACATTTTTGGGTAGTTCTTAGTCGGTATTGTGTATCAAATAAAACCATAGAGGTGTCTTTTAAAATTGCTCACAGAATATATCCTGTGAAAGACACATTAGAGCGTTTTCTTCTGGATATTGATTACAATTGCTGTTTTTGTAATTGTGAAAGAAAGTCTATTTTGCACTTATATTTTGAATGTCCCTGTTCTTCAATCTTTTGGTATGAGATGTCTCAATTTCTAGGTGTTAAAATGAACTGCAACCTAGTCTTAAATTTGTCCTCTGTCTTACTTCATACAAATGAATTTGACTTTTCTAAAAGAAAATGTTATCGATTTGTTTCTATTATTAGGAAAATTTCATATTCATCAAACTAAATGGAGTATCTCAAAACCCAACTTTGCTCATTTTAAAGCAGCTTTTAAAATGTATTTTGAGTCTGTAAAGTTTTTAAAAAATCGAAAAGCCCAAAGATCTGTATCTCTGCTAAATGAATTTAATATGTTTGTGATGCCCCGTATCTTTTGTTTCTTTCTTTTCTTTTCTTTTTCTGTTCTTTTTTTCAAAATTATTGTTGTTTCAAGTTATACTTACCAAATGTGTAAAAGAAATGTCAAGAACTTGATATAAAATTTTGGAATTTCAAAAAAAAAAAAAATTTAAACTTTTTTTTATTAAATTAAGCTCTATAAAACATCGTCGTTATATTGTCATATATACGGGCCAGTGCGCTGGCTAACCATCATTTTACCACAGTAACTTATTTGCAGTTAAACCATTAACTTACACAATGAACCATGGTTTTACTGTACAACCAATATGGTTTATCTTTGATTGTTGTAGTAAAACCGTAACTACAAATTTAACCATGGTTGCAAAACTTTTACTTAAATAAAACAAGCAAAATTGTACTTTTAGGATAGGCTATGTGTTACACAGAGGAAATATTTTGCAGAGTTTAAACCTAATTATAAGCTGTTTTAACCCATAAGACCCCGGACCAATTTCCCCTTATTGGAAAATTATGGGTCATATAAAACAGACTGAACGGACCAGTTAAAACATGTTTCTGCAGGTGTTTTTTAAATACAACCACTCCTTGTCAAATATCTGTAATGTTACATAACTTATATGTGACATTGGGCGTTTATGATACATTTTTGATGTTACATATGTCACATTGGGCTTTTATTTCTCATGTGAAAAAAATATACATTTTGTCAGTTTTCTTGCTAAATAACAGTGTTTTCTGTTTATTTTATTTTCCACAACATTTTCAAAATTGTAACTTTTCTGGGAAGATAGATAAAGAAAAAAACTTTTTCAGAAGTAATACAGTTTTTGCATTTGATTTGCTTTGCCACATATTTTAAAACCACATAACTGTGACCATTCAATTTTCACATATCAAACATATCAAAATTCTACCTGTTCAGGTATACGGTTTAAACTCGAAAATGTGCAAACTGAATAAAAATAAATAACTACCTCACACTTGAGGTACATGCATGTAGTGCAACAACATTGCAAAAACGTGTATATTGTGCAATACAACTGTAAACAAACAAAGAATACAATGCTCAGTGAAAATAAAACCTTGTTCACTCTGATCAAACCATTGTTCTCACCGATCGTCTTCATCCGAGTCACTGTCACATCCCTCACACTCACTGTCATCGCCCTGGATCATCTTCTGTACATTTCTGAACATCAAGATGTTTCCTGAATCTATTCATGTTATTCTCATTACTAAAACAAGATAAAATAACCTTAAAATAGTACCAACATATGATATCTTACCTGTTTAAAATATTTTGCATACCTGTAACTAAACCAGGTATGCAAAACATTAACAATGTTATTAATTTGACATTTTTTGCTTACATTTGTTAAAATATGCTTTGAATTGAGCAGCAGAATATATAACACTAAAATAATTGAATCAGCTAAATTATTTGAGCAGCTCATTACCATTTTTCTTAGTGTGACACATACGTCACATCAATTCCACCTGCTGTTTTAAGGTTAACAGTTTTAATGTGACACACAAAACAAGTTTTGATAATGTTGTGGTGACATATATCAGTTTGTACAAGACATGTTTTAAAATCAGGTCAAGTGTAATCTAGGATATGGAACAAAACCCAAACCGTGACACAAGTATACATAATTTCACGAAAGAGAAAACGAGTTGGAATCAAAGGGATGGAGAAAGTATTTGGTTTGAGTCTGTAACCAACAAAGGGATATAACTAATATAATTAGCTCAAAGTGATCATATTCTCTGATTATTTCTCTTGTGTTTTCAGAATCTTCTATCATCATCGTTCTGCTTCTGGTTCTGGCTGTGATCATCGCTGGAGGACTCTTACTGTCTCGAGGTAAAACTCCTTAAATACTTTACATGGAGAAACGCTCCATTTACACCGAGTTTAAAACCTATAGATTTCTTTGACCTGTTTTCCCACTTTCTGGCACCACCTATAGGCTGCAATGAGACATGATACAGATACTTGATGTGTGAAAACATTTAAAATGAGTGTTAAAGCCTTGTTTATCCTCCCGCCTGGCTCCGCACAGTGAGCCTCCGCTGTCTGTCCTCCCTGAACGGACGAGGCATTTATACTTTACACGCTCGCCGACGTACTATTCTTTAAAACTACCGGGCGACTCGGAGTAATCGTTCTCTAAACCATCAGGAAGCAGCCGTGAGAAGTAAAGTACACACATAAACACTATTTCCAGCGAGTTCAAGGCCTCATTAAAACACCATATTAAATAAAACAATAGAAAACCAAACTCTAAATTAACCCCTTTACTGTCACCCCCACTTTTTTCGCATAGACATGAGAATCACTATCCAAACTTAAATGGTTGTAACTCAGGAATGCTTTGGAATATAGACCTATGGTTGGTCTTGTTTTAAAGAAGACATTTGCCAGATTGTTGTAGAAGTGAAATAAATGATCAGAGTGAAATAGAAAAAAAGTTATGTAAGTTTGAGTTTATGAAAATTAACAATGTAAAATTTTTATTATTTAAATTTTAAATAAAAAAATATATATTACAAAATATATTTTACTCTAAAACTGCAAGAAAATGAAAGCCAAAAATCTTAAGAAGTTGTGTTCCAAATTTTAGGTTAATATCTCAAAAAATAATCTTTCAGTAAGATTTTATTTGGGCGCAGTACCAATTTCTTTCACTAGGACAGCCAAGCTTCCTTACTGACCATATAAGGGCGCCTCCATTTTCATATATGTTTTGAGTGATCTGAACCATGTATTTCCATAATTTTCAAACAATTTATGAAGTAGACATCCTATTTAGAAGTAGTATGGGTGGTTTGACAGTATTTGATTTGAATTCAACCTCTAATAAACGCATAAAAAGAGCACACGTGCGTTATAGCTCGCAGCCGCATCACACATCGAGAATCCATAATATTTTTCTTTATATTTAAAACATATTCAGACCTTTTTTTTCTAATACAATTGAATTGGTGTTATCTTTTGAACTCTTGGCATGAAAACAAACTGAGGTTTCTACCAATTTTTCATGATTTTTCATGTTTATTGCTATTTCAAAATAAAGGTCATAACACGCCTAATGCATAGGAAATATTCTTGTTGCAAATTGATAAATTACTGCTCCTCTGTAATTTATTTTAAAAAACAGGCACCATATATGAAAACTAGAGATTGTCAGCTTTCAAATGATATATAGTTTGTCAATATTACCTTAGGATTTTACTAAGATATTATTGTTTTAAAAATATAATGGCAAGCGTCCCACCTGTTGGACGGTGACAGTTAAGGGGTTAAACAGACAACAATCAGTGCCAGTCCTACAATAAAAATGCACACATAAGTACATTTCTAAAACAATTAATAACTATTGATTCGGCTAATACCTGGTTTTAGTAGCTCGTGCTGTCCTCTGATATATTACTCATCAAGCATCAAAATGCTGCAAACAAACAAGGAACATAACATTACACTTAAAACCAGTAAATAAAACCACAAAAGCCCTTACTACCTTGCCTTGGCAGCTTCCCGTTCTCCTTCTACTCGTTTGTCTCCCTTTAAATTAGTTCTTTCACCTGGTCTAATTTGTGTGACAATTATTAATAGGGCTGTCACTTTTGTGAAAAATCCTGTTAGATTTGAGACATAAGTGTTCATTGAATCGATTGTAAAATACATTTCCATTTTCAACACCAAATATAGGCCAATCCACGGACAACTAACAGGCGTTAGGACGAGCGTAACGAGGGCGCTTGTGACGCACGAGTCAGCAATATTTCGGAGGATTTATTGGCGTGAAGTTTCGTGCACAATGACAAACAGGAGTGCAACATTCAGGGATTGATATTAACATCCGCCAACCCCGCCAAATGCGGGTATAAATGAACTTTGGCGGGTAACGCTGTCAAATCACGAGCCAATTTGGCGTGTTTCTATGTTTACTCACTTTTCTGGGGAAGTTTGTGTAGCCAAAGCCAACTCGGGAGTCCTCTTGATATATTAAATACAGCGTTTAGCGCAGAAAACACACGTCACTATCACTAAGCAACAAATAACGGCACGCTTGTTCACTCGCATTGAAGTAATAGCGAATATTAAAAAGCATTTTGTTAACAAAAAAGACATTGTTATTTTCCAACATCCTACATGTTCTGTGTACTGTATTGATCTGCCCACCTAAAACACATTTTTGGTATAAAAAGAAAAAAGAAAAGAAAAGAAAAAAGGACGTTAAAATCGATTCCCTATTTTCGTTTTCGAAACTTGTGTTGGTTGGTCCGATCGATTGTGCAATTGATTTTCGAACATAAAGTGACAGCCCTAATTATTAAAGGTACAATACCTACGATTTTATGCCGCTAGGGGTCGCTAACCTCTTACAATAACAAAGGCGTCGGTTGATGACGCAGTGATGAGCTGAATGATGGGACTTGCTGTCAAGCTGATGGATCTAATAATGTTTATGGATGAGTGAAAACATTCATGTTTTTTAACATTACAGTGGTATGAAGCAGGTCACGATTGTTAATAAGAGACATATATCACATGCGAGTCCCGCGGATATAAAGCAATGAGGACATTTCATTCCAGCTAATACACGCAAGTGCTGAATTACTACTCAAAGGTCAGTTTATTTGACGAATTAAACTTGTGAGGGAACGCAGCGCTGTTCCACTCGGTCTAACGTTAACTGTTACACTATACTAAACAGCATTATGATTATTATTAACAATAATTATTATGATTATTAACACAACGTTATTCTATGTGTTAGTTCGTTTGCTATATGAAACTAGCAGTAAAGTTAATCTAGATCAACATTAGAATAACATACTGATCATATTCTAACATTTCATGTTGAGCTATATAACATTGATTTGTTTTATGCACATTTGCTCACTTGTCTAATAAAGTATGTGCAAGAGCGGTGTCGCTGTCAAGTCGTGACTCGTGAAGCTCTGTCAAGTCCAAGTTAGTCGCGGACGTGGAGCTCTCGGCATCTCGAAAGATGTTGATCTTAGTTTTAGTCCTCTTTTTGTCTCAAAGTCTGCTTGCCATGGTCCATAATGTTTGACCAAAACAACAACAGCGTGAGCGTTCTGCTAGGCATAACACAGTTGTCCACTTCTGTCGCCGTGGTTACCATGGCAGTACGAGCGGAAACCATAGACGGTGGAAACCGAGGGTAAAGCGGATATGACGCCATTGACTGGCGACTCCCAGCTCCCCCCTGCTCACACGCCCCGTTTCCTTACTTAAAATCGCAATTTTCTCACGATTTAAAAATAGTTGGAAACATTTGGAATATTGTAAGTTATCAACTTAACAAAATATATAACACTGTCCTTGTGATTTGGGGATATTTTAATGCAAAAAATCTTAGGTATTGTACCTTTAATCTAGCACCCTCACCGGTCATGCCTCACACAGTTCTTCCCCAGGTCGTATGGTGCGTTCACGTGCTATGGTAATTATGGTAAAAACCAAAAACCGACGTGGAAAATGCACATGAACACCCCCTCATGTGGGATTTTCCACTGGGCAACTCGTAGAATATTTTGATGGACGAGTTGCCGAGATGAGATTAGGTTTGACCTTTTCAAAATGGCGGAGAGCATCGCAAGAGTCGTGAATGGGAAGCATTGTACACAACTAAACGTTTTTTGCTACTGTTGGCGGATAGTTTTTGTATAGCCTATACAATGTTGTGTCATTAACAATTGTAATATAATGCGTTAACACTCAGTGTCAGTTTTAAAAATACCGTTATGGTTTGGTGTTACCTACCCAGAGCAGATGCTAGCTAACGTTAGCAGTCAATAGAAGCCTCCTAGTAATGAGCTGATAGGAAAGATTAGGCTATAGCTATGCTTCACATAAGGATAGACCTAGCGTTTGCAGATAAAACAGAAATATTAGCTCTATTAACTCCCTTGTCCTTAAAAAATCTCTACTATTCATGATCTAGAAAATATAAAGCATATTATTTACCGTTTGAGTTTTGATATATTAACGTTATCTTCTTGCTGTAGCAGATGACTTAAGCAATCTAAAATTGTTTTAGTCAAATAACAGGTCTGGGTCCATCTTTTCACCACATTACGACAACAAAAGCACTTGAATGCAACACACTGGTAAATACCAGTTCACAAGTGGAAAATATCATCTTTTCCATAGCACGTGAACGCACCATTAGTCCCCCTACCACATTATGATCTCATCTTGCTTTTATCCACTATTAGTACAAGCCTGTTGTAGTGGACCCCGTCCGAATGATGGCCAAAACTTTACTGATGAGTTTTATGAAGCTTATTGTACACACAGCCAAAACCTAGCCAAATCTGTCAACCATTACTGGGCCAGAGCCGCCAGTACACATCCAGTGAGCCGCGAACGGGGCGGTTCTGCTGACTACCTGGGGTGGGACACGATTACTGGGGGACTTCTACAAATCAACATGTATCTACTGTACCTAAAGCCCCGTTCACACTACAAGCGACAAAGCGACACGTTACCATTCATTACAATGGGGCGCGGGCGATTTCCGGCGACACGCGCGACAGCGACCGTTGGCGACCAGATGGGGTGTGTCTAGCGACGCGACAAAGTTGAGATCTGTTTAACTTTATGCAAATGAAGAGCGACTTTTGGGAGCGACAACCAATAGGAGTAAAGTCAGTGGAGCGCGTGAACCGTCACTCTTCAGTGCCGAGTCTGACCGAGGCAAGTTGAACGAGAAGCTCATTTTAGCAGTCAGAAACTGTCCTTTAATTGATGATATATCTCCGTGTACATACAGTGGTATTCGCCGTACTGACTCCGTGCTTGAATGGTTTCATGAGCCCAGATAGACCCGTATTTACCCGTTTGCTACAATTAAATAGCCACGATGGCAAAGAGCACTCGCTGTTTCTCGTTCATCTTTAATATTATGCATTTTATGTACTGATTCCATTTATATTTAGACTTTTCCTTCCAAAATATTTGTTTGTAGCAGCAAGAAAACGTATTTGTTGTCTACAACATGGAGTAACATCCATGAATGTCACTCACAAACATTACTAGGCAACCAGTAGTGGGAACGCCCACTAGCGACCTCATCACCAGCCACTGGTCACAAAGTCGCTTGTAGTGTGAACGAGGCTTAATACGTATCCAAATTGAATCAAGATCGGAATAAAACCACAAGAATTAAATTGAAATTGTCAAATTTGTATCAAGCAATAATAAAAGCAGTAGCCTATACCAATTATTGCACCATGCTGTGTCACTAAACTTAAAAAAATTATGTTTAGTTAGGCTACCAAATGTTTTGACAATCATAATAGCTTACATTAGCCATTACTAGGGGTGTAAATCGGACGGTTCATCATGATACGATACGATATCTATTCTCTCAGCCAGCGATACGATATTTGTCGATACCTCAAATTCTGCGATACGATTACGATTCGATTACATTAAATTTTTCGATACTTATATTATGTGCCAAGTGTACACAACCAGTTATGTTTATTAACTCACAAATGCATCCACAAATGTATATCAGCTATCAGGTACATATACATGTATATTTTTTGTATATCAAAAAAAATACAGGTAACTTATAAAAGTTCATTTAAAGTGTTTTTTTATATATAGTAGGGCTGGGTAATAAATATCGATTTCTCGATATTAATCGATTCTCATTTTTACGAACCGATATCGATTCTTAAATCTCAAGAATCGATTAGTCATCCTGTTTCATTTGAATGAATGGAACATTGTAGCACGCATCCAAAACATCGCAATAATCTTTGTCCTTTGTCACTATTAATATGAAACAGTCTACATTTTCAAATTACGTCCATTTTCTTTTGAAATTCAAAAACATAAAAACCGTTTTGGCGCTGTGGCGTGAGATCGCTCTGGCGCAGCTCAAGAGAAGCACATGATCTCTCTTCCGCTTAATAATACCAGTTACAGCGCGAAATAAACATGAATGAGCATCTGAAAGTGTGTTAAAAGATAGAGTACAACTTATAGAAATCTGTATCATGTCACATTGATTCGCTCAATCAGTGTTTCAACCGTGGAAAGACGTCAGTTAAACTGCTTGTAATCAATGTCATGTATAGTCATATTTACCTCTGAAAAACATGTGACCATAAACTCGTTAGTCAGCCAGAAAAATGTACTCTAGAGAGGAGCATTTTGCTAAATATATGCACCATGTTACATATGCATTATAATCTTAATGTTCTTCAATATTTAATGCATATTTGAATAAATCTGGCAAGTTTTTATGACAGCCACCATTTAAATGTTTATGATTCATATAATCTTCTTATTATAAAAAAATAAAAGTGTAATTTAAAGTCCCTGTAAAGGCAATAAAAAAAAAAAAATCTAAACACATTATAAATGTTAGAAATGTATTGCTAAAACATATTACAAAGACTGAACTGTGAAGTAGTGTTTGTATTGCTACAAAACAGTTCATTATTACCTTCATATTAGGCTAATGAAGCCTAGTAGGCTACAACTAGACTCCCATAGTTTACAGAATTAGTTAAGAGATTTGATTTCCTTGAGAAAATTTGCCATTTATTGTAACTGATATCCAAAATAACCAATATTGAATCGAATCGTAATCGAAATCGAATCGAATTGCAAGCTTGTGAATTGAAATCGAATCGAATTATGATATTTGTGTCAATACCCAGCCCTAATATATAGGCCTATATTTTTTTGTGTGTGGCAAAAGCAGATAACTCCACATTTCATGGAGGTTGGTTGTCGCAGGAGGGTCCACAAACTCCCGGACGGGAGCCGACTACAGCCTTAGATGAGCTTGAGACCGACCCAATGGTGGCCAACGCTCAAACATCGACCAGCGCTGCGGTGTTATCACAGGAGGGTCCACAAACTCCCGGACGGGAGCCGACTCCAGCCTTAGATGAGCTTGAGACCGACCCAATGGTGGCCAACGCTCAAACATCGACCAGCGCTGCGGTGTTATCACAGGAGGGTCCACAAACTCCCGGACGGGAGCCGACTCCAGCCTTAGATGAGCTTGAGACCGACCCAATGATGGATTACGCTCTACCATCGACCAGCGCTGTGGTGTTATCACAGGAGGGTCCACAAACTCCCGGACGGGAGCCGACTCCAGCCTTAGATGAGCTTGAGACCGACCCAATGGTGGCCAACGCTCAAACATCGACCAGCGCTGTGGTGTTATCACAGGAGGGTCCACAAACTCCCGGACGGGAGCCGACTCCAGCCTTAGATGAGCTTGAGACCGACCCAATGATGGATTACGCTCTACCATCGACCAGCGCTGTGGTGTTATCACAGGAGGGTCCACAAACTCCCGGACGGGAGCCGACTCCAGCCTTAGATGAGCTTGAGACCGACCCAATGGTGGCCAACGCTCAAACATCGACCAGCGCTGCGGTGTTATCTGAGAGAAACCCCAGCAGCCCAACAGATGGACCTGTGAAGATCAGCCCAACAGGTAACTGTCTGAGGACATTATTACAAATCAAAATTCAAATGTAGTGGTCGACCGATATATATATCACCAAGGCCGATATTTGGCATTTTTAAAACGTCGGCCGATAAGTTTTTCTGATTGGCCGATGTGTTAGAAGCGGGACTTTTATTTTGACGGGCGGCTCTGAGAACACCAGGGCCTGATCACACAGCGCTCACTCGTCTTCATTAGTTCACGTTTATGATCTCTGTCAGTCAGATCTAATACTTTTAGACAGAACTGGTAAACAAAGAAAGTAAATGGAATGCGAAAAAGTAAAGCGTTTGCTTTCATATTATTCATATTATTCTGTTACAACAGAAAAGGCAAACAATCATGCTAAAATACTTTCTCATCTGCCGACAATATTTAGCAAATCCACATCTACGTAATTTAAACAAATCTCTGAAGATCAAATAAACATTTAATTTCACAATTCAGTGATATATGCAATTTCGCATCCAGCTGTGATATCTTGTGTAGTGTGCGTTTGTAGCCGACATAAACGTGTTCCTGCGAGTGAGTGAATGCGAACAGAAGATCAGCTTCACAGGAGACACGATCCAAAAACTGTAATCTTTCATTGTAAAATATGCTGTGCTATATCCAGTTGCTAAAATAGGATTGCAGATTAGAGAAGTTGCCATCTAAAGTATAAGGAACATGAACTTAAATGCAAAACCTGCTAATTATTCACGTGTCAATTTTAGCCAGTTTACTGATTTTATGTGTAATGTCCACACCGGTTGGTTCCTCGCCGGATCTGCACAGGTGTGTTCAGTCATAAGCAGTTCAGTCTCATGCTGTTGTGTGTTTTTCAGGATCCTTTGACTCTTTTTATGAACTGGGAAAGAAACTGGCATCAAGATCCCATGGCACTGTCCATGAAGGAATTCGAAGATCAGACGACAAACAAGTACGTTGCTCTTTCTGGATACACCAAACTTTCTGCCTCTTGTTTCCTTGTGTCATGTTTTAAAAAAGATTGTAGATTATCATGTAAAGAACTAAAATGTGTCAGTTCACTTACAAATATTTTCTTTATTTTTCAGGTGATCATCAAATTTGTTAAGAAGCACCGGTTTGATTTCCACGTAAGTTGAGACGATTTTATTCTTCATGAAAATTACTATTATTAAATTCTTATTCTGTAATTGATAATTCTGCATGTAGCCAGCATAAGATAAATCTGAAATAGACGATCAAAGCCTTGAAGCATCAGTTGTGTACATGTACAGTTGTTTTCTTCTTGAACTTCCTTCACTCTTTAGTAAGGAGGTTTGAACTAACCTTTAGTCAATCTCTTCTTTTAGATCGGCCATTCCGGACCTGTGTGTCGAGAGGCAGCTATAATGCAGATAATGAAACATTGCGACCATGTCCTGAAGTTATATGAATGGTTTGACATGGGAGATCAAAACATCTTAATTATGGAACATCCAGGAACCAGCCGAACCTTGTGTGACTTCATCCAAGAAAACGGAGGTCGTCTGACTGAAGCGGCAGCAAAAGACATCATGCAGAACCTCACCGCTGCGTTACAGCACTGCAGTGAACAGGGGGTTTATTATAAAGACATGAGCCTGAGAAAAGTACTCATCGACCCATGCACCATGCAGATCAAGTTAACCGGCTTTCACAGAGCACTGACCATCAGAGAAAGACGTGAGTTGAGCACAAGTCACTGATTTATTATGCACAGGATATGAAAATGTTTTTTAACACTGAAAACGTATTGCTTACAGAAACAGGCAAATTGAAATCAGTAGCAGAGAGGAGAATTCACGCTTTAATGGCAACAAATGACGGCTTATACAGAGTGCTGAAGAGGATGGTCGAAGGAACATGTCTTTTGGTTTTTAAACTTTGGTTTGGTAGGAAAAATACATGCTTGTCCAAAGGTGAGACCAAAAACAAGAACGAAATGGAAATAGCATTGCTTGGAAACATGTGAAGCTCTTACACGGGTGACAGTAAAGTTACCTTGATGACAAATAAGCAAATAAGTGTAAAACACAGCGTATTGACAGTGAAGTTTAGCAATGAATAAATGTTCATGGGCAGGGCCTGAAATTAACACCTGACCACAGGCCAAATGCGGGTGAATTTTGCAATTGGCGGGTAACACTGTCAATCTACCTGCCACATTGGCAGGTAGCCAATGAGAATTGAGTGATTCATTATTATTTTTTTCTAACTGTTGTTCTTTTACATTTCAACGAAGTCCACCATTTCGTTGGACTTTAGCTAAAATGTGGCGGCACATTAGGGTAAAGAGATCAGCTGAAACAAACAACCAAGGAGACCAGACCTCATGGAATATGCAGCTGCAGCAGAGGTGGAAGAAGAGGAGTGCATCTGCTCCTTTTTTGTGGACTCAGATTAGCAGCAGTCAGTATATGACTGTTAGTGACACGGGAAATCAATGAATAAAAAGATTAAAAAATATATATATATATATATTCTAATGGTGTGTTCACATCGAACGCGAATAGTGCGTCAAATACGCATCTAACGCGTCTAGTTAGACGCTTGAACATTTTGAACCCATTCGCGCGTCCGCGTCACTCGCGAATAAAAAAAACACCAACCCGTCATGTCTGAAATAAAAGATATTGCTGCTCTGTACTTGTTGTGGATGTCCCAAATACGGAGAAAAGCCAAACGCCGACGTGTCTGGTTCCACAGCACCATCCAAAGTGCACTCAATTTCACCGTCTTCTCCAGGAACATCAGTGATAGACTGGACGTATCAATTAGCTCTTCGTTGATTGGCTGGCGCAACAAAGCACCATGCGAATCTTCCGCTCGAGTTCAAATTTTTCAACTTGCGCGAAAGACGTTCGCGGCAAACGCGTCACCCAATTCGCGTTATTCGCGACGCCCGGCGCGGCTGCGTCTATTCGCGTCTTTGCATTGACTTTGTATGCAATCTACTCCCGCAAATAATTAAATTCGCGTTCGGTGTGAACACACCTTAAGAGTTATTATTACTTTGATTCCGGTAATAACTTGACAGCACTTAAATGTGTATTCACAAGTTAAAGAACAATATTGTGAAATTCCTGTTTTTCACCTTTATGAGGCAAAAAAAAGAAAACTGGCTGGTAAAAAGTCACTGTGGCAGGTGGATTTAAAAATCAGTGGCTGGTGGCCGAAAAAGTTAACTTCAGGCCCTGTTCATGGGCATCTAGAGAATGCCATAGTAACAGCAACAAATGCAGTGTATTAGTAACATTACCTTACTTACATAAACGACGTATCTCACAATCAAACAGGACTAATCAGCTCTCTTCTGAACACCTTTACAGAATACCAGGATCTGCTTCGGAAACTTCGTGACAGAGAGTCGGGGATCACCGTACAGAACATTGTAGATCATGACTGGTTTGAACAAACACCAGGCACAGATGCACTCGAGGCCGACGGTGAGTCTCTAGTCATTACCACTCTGATTCATGTCCGCTTCGGCCTGATGTTTCTGATGGTAGTTTTCATTTCTCCTCAGGCTACATGCAGTTTCAGGGAATGGATAGAAGTGCTCAACCATCGACCAGAAGCCCAACAGATGTGCCTGCGCAGAACAACCCGACAGGTAACTGAGGATTTAATACAAATCAAAACTCACATGTACAGTAGGTAGTCAACCAGAATGCCTATTACCTAAACTAAAACTAAACCAGTCGCATCTCAAATTCGTGGAATGACCGACAGGTGGCGCAGAGGGACATTTTGCAAACCAGTAAAGATGAAATACTACAACTATGGTAATTTCCAAATAAGCCTACAACAAACATGAAAAATAAAAAAAGAGCTATTGACATTCCCTGTACAATAATGAAACAAAAGTTGAAACTGTGTCACAACAGAAGCATATTCAGCACGAATAGCAGCGCAATAGCCAAAAAAGACCATTATAGGCAAAAAACGTAATGGGGTTCCCTATGCAAAAAGAGTTTTTAAAAATATGGTTGTGCAAGGTGTGCCAGGGGGACGGGATTTCCATTTGGTCTAAATATCCCTGCTTTTGCTGAATACATTTTTATTCCCCCAGTAATCAATGCTATACTTCACCAATAGACCATATCAAATATATAAAATAAAGATATGCAACACGCACTTTTAAACAAGTTAAAAATTCGGTTAACAGCATGTAGGCTACAGTGTTATCATCTAAACGCCTATAAATATAAATGGCAGACAATGAATAGAACAATGCTCCAAAAAGTGTTTCGAATTAATAAATGAATATTGCAGAAGTTTTTACTTTTGACAAATAGCATATTCAACAATAAACAAAGTTATGAATATGATAGAGGTGAGATTGGACCGAGGCGCGTGTTGAAGCGTTGGCCACAGAGCTAGCGCCTGAACGCTGGCTAACGAACATGAGCTTAAACTCTTATCCTTACGCAAAGCCTCATTGATGTGACATTTTTCTATTGCAATGTTTATGCTGAAATGTTTTATTTATTAAAGAAAAGTAATAACAACCTAATAATAACAACCTACTGTAAGCCTTATTTAATTCTTAATTAATCCAAAAACACAAATGCTGCCGACTAACATCGGTTAGCAAGTCCTGACAATGTTTTAATTTTACGATCATTTATTTCCTGTTATTTTAATTTGTTAGTAGATTTAATAACTGACATAACAGTGAAGTAAAAGACAGGTAGGCTATTATAGTATACTCAAGTGTTTCTCAGTGAGCCGCGGCAGATTACGGCATAGAGAATAAACTCACACTTTTCAAAGTCTGTGATTACAGCGCCACTCAGCGGTAAAGGGCAGCAAATACAAAAGTATTATTCTGGTTGAGTACCAACTGTATGCAGAAATAACAGTGGGACACATGGGGGTGTGCGATATCACAATAGTTGATCGTGGACGATTAAAATGTCTCCACGATCTGCTTTTGAAGAAATGTCGTAGTATGTTACGACAAATGTTACTGCGCACATTCTCTCAGTGGCAGTTCTGTTACATTCACATCACATGTTAAGGCAGGGGTAGAGTTACACTCACGACAAAAGTTCATTATTTGCATGTGATTGAAAGCCTTGCCGGCTAAACGCTTCATTCACGTACACCCGAAGCTCACAGGCACTAAAAGCCTGTCAAACAGCGCCTGGATACTGGACTAAGTTATCTTTCAAACATGAACTTCAATGCTAAACCTGCTAATTATTCATCTGGACAGTTTTACATGAATCATTCAGCTGTAATCTGTGCTAATAAATGTTTCTAATCAATATTCTTTGCTTTCTGAAAAACACACTAAAGGGAGGGAAGGCCGTCCTCGATTGGCTGCTGTAAAGCGTGGCTTCCAGACGCTTATAAGCAAAGTGTGTCCTTCGCAGGAGCGTCCACACACACCCGGACGGGAGCCGACGCCAGCCGCTGATGTGCTCGACACCGACTCACACACACCCGGACCAGAGCCGACGCCAGCCGCTGATGTGCTCGACACCAACTCACACACACCCGGACCAGAGCCGACGCCAGCCGCTGATGTGCTCGACACCAACTCACACACACCCGGACCAGAGCCGACGCCAGCCGAACCCACAGACCGTGAGTCTCCAGTTATCATGCTCTGCTGTAGTCTAGTTTTTTGTAGCCAGTAAACTGAGATTTCTACACCCTTAGTTCTAGAGACAATTCACTATAGCACCAACCCCCTGCTGCTACAGTTACATTAACAAGAACATATATGCTTTTACTTATAGTAGAGGTGTCACAGACCACTGGATTCATGTCCATTTCAGTCTGTTGTTGTGGTTTTGTTTGTAATCTCCACTCATACTGGCTCCTGATCTGCACTGGTGTGTTCAGTCTCCTGCTGTACGTTAACACGTTGTGTCTGTGTGTTTTTCAGTGACCTTAATGTTTCCTCATGAACCGTCACTGCAATATAAATGCTTTCAGTCTCTTTATGAAGTGGGAAAGAAAGTGGGATATGATGATCGTGTCTATGAAGGAATCAGAAGATCGGACGGCCAGAAAGTATGTTGCTCTTTCTCCAAAAACAAGCGTTTTTTCTCGTTTCCTTCTGTGAACTTTGAGTCTTGCCATAAACATCAATGTTGACAGTTTTGATCAAAAAGTGTTTAAAAAAAATGTAGACTGTAGATGATCATGTGCTAACAATTGTCTTTATTTTTTAGGTTGACATCAAATTTGTTGAGAGGTGCAGACTTTGGGAAACATCGGTAAGTTGACAAGACTTTATTGTTCATGAAATTCTCTAGTAAGAATTGGTTTAAGTTCGGTAATATAGATAGTATGATATATAACTGAATTACCCAACCAAAGCCTAGAAGCATCGGTTATAGAGTTCATGGAAAGTTTTTTTTGTCATTAGCTGGGTTTCCATCCAAACGTGAAGCAAATATTTAGCGAATGAGCATCATTAAATGTGGCAAAGTCAGTTAGAATAATCAAATGTAACAATTTATTATGTCAGGTATATGTATATTAATTACATAATCAATCCAAAGATAATGATACAAAACATCACATGCTCTGGAATAAAGAGAAGAGATGCAAACCCAACATTTTTAAAAATACATGAGGCTGAGAGTCTCGGACACTGAGGACAGAAAGGCCCAGAATCCTCTGCTGCGTTCCTTTAAATAGCCAGAACCTCTTTCACATGGAAACAATGGTCATTTGCATTCAGAGTGGACCCCTTTTGGGGGTAGGATCATCTTCCTTTGTGGAAGACGGGGAAGTCAATTGTTAATTTCCAGCAAGGCCCTTTGTCTCAGACCAGTGGTCGGGTCGATCTCTTCAACCAGTTCTTCCAGCCTTACAGTAGCGATGTGTGTCGACTCAATGAGCGACTGCTTTAACAGAACGGTGCGAGTCGGTTCCCGTCTGAGAGCTGTGTTCGTATGTTAATACAAGTAAGAAAAATATGATTATCCTTTCGCTACACTGCTCAGCCACACGACAAGAAGTCACTACACTGTAAAAAAAAAAAAGTTGGATTAACTTAAAGTAAGTCACCTGGTTGCCTTAAAATTGAGTTCATTGAAATAAAAAATTTGAGTTAATACAACAAAGGTGATCGGTTTAATAAATAGAAACTCAAAATATTATGTTATCTGAACTACATTAATTATCTAAGTTGATTTGACAAAATATAAAAAGTTGTGATAACAAATCAATTCATTTTTACAGTGTAGCTTTCTTCACTAGTGTTTTCATCTTAATATCAGGTCAGAAAACAAGAGCAGTAACACAAGCAAACAGAGTAGCATTTTAATAGCAGACAACATAAAGACAGACCGTAGAATTTGTCAAATGAAGCTCATCTTATCGAGCAGGGACGACCTTTAACAACCTTATAAATGTGTTTTAAGTGTGATGTGCTTACAATGGTTTTATTTTGAATAGTTCAATATAAATCAAATTAATTTGAGGTTTCCATCTCCCAATATTCGCATGAATCCTTTTTCGCACAAGTCAAAAACCACCTCAAGCGAGTGTGTGAATTTTTTTTTTGCGACTTAAGGGATTTTTTTCCTCATT
This sequence comes from Semotilus atromaculatus, assembly GCA_031834385.1. NCBI lineage: Eukaryota > Metazoa > Chordata > Actinopteri > Cypriniformes > Leuciscidae > Semotilus > Semotilus atromaculatus. The sequence continues at coordinate 2,861,282 of JAULUF010000022.1, forward strand.
TGCCGTTTCCATCACGTTTCTGATGCGAGGCTTTAAAATGTGCATAAAACAGGGTGATGGAAACATAGCTAATGCTTTCATCTTTCATTTCCCTCACTCTGGAATTAGGAGATTTGATTTTAGTGAATGTTTTGTCACTGTCTTTAGCCTGAGTTTGTCGAAGAGGGCGCTACATTGCTGGAAATGCAAAAGCCTCCAACTTGTGACCATTTCATCCGGTTATACGAGCGTTTCATCTTGGAAGACCGAACCATCCTGATAATGGAACATCTTCCTGCCCATGTGACCTGGAGGGAGTTCATGAGGAGAAACGGGCGGTGCCTGACTGAAGACACAGTGAACCGCATCATGAGCCAAGCCTGTGTTGCACTGCGTCACTGCATGGATAATAATCTTGAATACCCACTTCTCAGGAGATTGATGCTGATCAACCCAAAAACCCTGCAGATCAAATATGCACACCTTCCCGAAAAAGACTTGGAAAGTGAGTTGGCTTTTTGAACACCGTTCACTGATGACTGCTGATGTTTTACTAAACACTGGAAATGTTTTGCTTGCAGGAATTGATGAAAATGTTGAGGATTTGGTCGGCAAACTCGTCACTCTGTTGATAATGGAAGACAACAAAGGCAAGGGTAAGATCGATAACAAGGACGAAGTGGAAATAACATTGCTTGGAAAACATATAAAGCTCTGACACATAAAGTGACAGTAAAATGATAAGTGTCAAACCTTGATGACGAATGATAATGAATGTTAGCAGTGATTAAATGTTCATGTCATAGTAACAGCAACAAATGCTTTGTATGTCCTGGTAACATTCACCTCACGTGTACACGCCTACTACAGGAAGGCCTAACGTGATTAATCCGCTCTCTTCACAGACATTCCCACAGAACATCTGGCTGATGCAAAAACCTTCTTTACTAGCGAGACCTTTGCAGATCATCCCTTCTTTACACATTTGAGTGAAGAAGAGTGAAGAAGAGAGAAGCCAAAAAAGTAAGAAAAATAGATTTTTTTTGTTTAATCAATTCAGGCCTTTAAATCAAAAAGACATTATTTGAGATTGAACAGACTCAGACCTGCCAACCTGTTCGCATTTTTACCTAAAAGTACGCTGGTACGATTTGTCACTTTAAACTACGCAAAAACCACACGCTGTACACAAATCAAGCAACCGCAGAAGAAGAGTTGGACCGATCGTAGCGCTGGCTCATTCAAGCCAGGATGATTGACACATGCGTAAGGCTTATGATTGAAAAGAGACAGCAATACTGAGTCCCGCTCGATCCCCCTTTCACTCCCGCCGTGTGACGGATGTCTTCAGCGAGGACCGTACAGTCTCCTGACTCCTCACGGGACACAGGCTGGGAGATTCGTTGAAATATTGAATTGAGTTAACTTAATCCTCTGCGTGATGGCATGGATTGACTCTAAACATAATCTCTGTCATTAATAGTCACTCTGAACAATATAATCTAAATTAACTTTATGAAAGTGCTCTGACTTGTGGATGACTGACAACTGCGAGTCTGGAGAAACAAGCATTTATTTATTCATTCTCAGTGTTGAGAAATGTAGCATGAAGAATGTGTAATGTTATTGTGTTAAAAATAACTAAAGTACCTAATTATGAGTATGAAAACTAGCTTGTTAATTACTTATGGATTTAAAAGAACCGTTGTCTCAGTGCTGCGCGAGCTCTCTCACAAACGCACACAGAGAGAAGACGGGCTGCTGTAAAGCTAAATTTTGATTTTGACAGAAAAAAACACATCAAGTAAGCCTATATAATGAGGGGTTTTGTTAACGGTATTTTAACGATTTTTAAACATGGATAATGATGGATAATACAAAACCCCTCATTATATAGGCCTTCTTGATATTCTTTTTAGAATAAGTGAATCGTTTTGGTCCTGTCTATTCATTGTCAACAGTTTTCTATATATGTTTGTATTGGCTAACGTTTATTCAGCTGATGCGTGTCCTGTTTATAATGTGCAAGACAGCACAAATATAAAACCTTTTTCTGTGGGATTTAGTATCATATTTGGATATTGGAGTAATAAATTAAGTGGCCTATTTTAAATGAATCACATGTACACACAATGTTCTTATGTAGTTCTTTTTTTACTGTTTCTTAATTTTAGACCAGCACACATTATGCAAATCAATATTAATCATGAATAAAAATAGTTTTGAGCCGTATTGAAACTTTAAACTTTTACTTTATTGTAATGTAGTGTACATTATAATGTAGCCCATTCAGTGCGGTGCAAGTGAACTTTTTGATTTGGGTCAAATTCAAAAACCGTTAGTAGTCAAACCTAGAATAATGAAGATAGGCGTGTGTTTGTGTATGTCTTGCATTCTTAAACCTGTGAGAATATGTGACCCGACCCAAACCCTGTCCCGTCCCACTGATGGTACTCAAAAACAATGTTGAGGTTGGCAGGTCTGCAGACTAATAAATAACTAGATTTGTTTAATAGATGAAATTACTGTCACACAACAGCCAGTTCTTCAGTCGAGCAGTTTTAATGATTCTAAATATTTTAAACAATATTTGTGTTACTGTGGCAAACAGGACGAGGCGAGGGATCCAGGGTGTCAGGGATCCGGCTGAGTTCAGGAACAGGGAAGTGACTGGTTGACACTTCAGGACTGCGTTGTCGTCGTGTCCGGCGCAGGACCTTCATCAGATCTGGATACGGCCTGGATCCGGCGGACTGCGGCAAACCTCGGATAAACAGAGAGACTAGTGTTAGCGTAGACGGCATCCTTCTAATGATGTAACGAGTACGACAGGATTAATGGGGAGTGTTCCCAGTTCCGGCTGACCTAAATTAATGCAGCCTAACATTGAATTATACACACACACACTCACACACACATACACATATACACACACACACACACACTCACACACATACACATACACACACACACACACACACACACACATACACATATACTCACACTCACACACACATATACACACACACATATACACACACACACACACACACTCACACACATACACACACACACACTCACACACACACATATACACACACACACTCACTCACACACACTCACACACTCACACACACACACACACACTCACACACACATACACACTCACACACACACATACACACACACACACTCACACACACACATACACACACACACTCACACACATACACATACACACTCACACACATACACACACACACACTCACACACACATACACACACACACACACACACACCTTCTCCTCTCCTTCCTCTCCCCTCCTCTCCTTCCTCTCCTTCCTCTCCCCTCCTCTCCCTGTCCCTCCTCTCCTTCCTCTCCCCTCCTCTCCCTGTCCCTCCTCTCCTTCCTCTCCCTCCTCTCCTCCCCTCCTCTCCTTCCTCTCCCCTCCTCTCCTTCCTCTCCTTCCTCTCCCCTCCTCTCCCTGTCCCTCCTCTCCTTCCTCTCCCTCCTCTCCTCCCCTCCTCTCCTTCCTCTCCCTCCTCTCCTTCCTCTCCCTCCTCTCCTTCCTCTCCCTCCTCTTCTCTCCCTCCTCTCCTTCCTCTCCCTGTCCCTCCTCTCCTTCCTCTTCTCTCCCTCCTATCCTTCCTCTCCCTCCTCTCCCTCCTCTCCTTCCTCTCCCTCCTCTCCCTCCTCTCCCTCCTCTCCCTCCTCTCCCTCCTCTCCTTCCTCTCCCTCCTCTCCCTCCTCTCCCTCCTCTCCTTCCTCTCCCTCCTCTCCTTCCTCTCCCTCCTCTCCTTCCTCTCCCTCCTCTTCTCTCCCTCCTCTCCTTCCTCTCCCTCCTCTCCTCCCCTCCTTTCCTTCCTCCCCCTCCTTTCCTTCCTCCCCCTCCTTTCCTTCCTCCCCCTCCTCTCCTTCCTCCCCCTCCTCTCCTTCCTCCCCCTCCTCTCCTTCCTCTCCCTCCTCTCCTCCCCCTCCTCTCCTCTCCTTCCTCTCCCTCCTCTTCCTCCTCTCCTTCCTCTCCTCCCTCTCCCTCCTCTCCCTCCTCTTCCTCCTCTCCTTCCTCTCCTCCCTCTCCCTCCTCTCCCTCCTCTCCTCTTCCTCCTCTCCTCTTCCTCCTCTCCTCTCCTCTCCCTCTCCCTCCTCTCCTCTTCCTCCTCTTCTCTCCCTCCTCTCCTCTCCCTCCTCTCCTCTCCCTCTCCCTCCTCTTCCTCCTCTCCTCTCCCCTCCTCTGCATTAATTTAGGTCAGCCGGAACCGGGAACACTCCCCATTAATCCTGTCGTACTCGTTACATCATTAGAAGGATGGCGTCTGCGCTAACACTAGTCGCTCTGTTTATCCGAGGTTTGCCGCAGTCCGCCGGATCCAGGCCGTATCGTGATCTGATGAAGGACCTTCGCTTTGATACGACGACAACGCAGTCCTGAAGTGTCAACCAGTCCCTTCCCTGTTACTGAAGTCAGCCGGATCCCGGCCGTATCCAGATCAGATGGTGGACCTGGACCCATCCATGATGCATCCTTCATCAGCCCTGTGAAGGCCTCATCGACACGGCACTGATCCTCAACAATCTCGTCTCCATACCGGCCTGATGACTCCAAATTCCAACCAGATGAACTGCAGAATATAATGTTCTGATCCAATCTGACCTCTGACCTGTAATGCTGCCTGGATCATAAACAGACACTGTTGGCTCGTTGGCCAGAGGAGAACTGGCCCCCCGACTGAGGCTGGGTTCTCCCAAGGTTTTTTTCTCCATTCTGTCCCTGATGGAGTTTTGGTTCCTTGCCACTGTTGCCTTGGCTTTTGGCTTGCTTAGTTGGGGACATTTAATATTCGACAATATTATTGATCCGCCTCACTTAAGGATAAAAAATAATAAATAAAAATGTCTAATAAATATTTCATATATAATTACGTCCACTCTTCTCATTTGTAAAAAATGTATTTCCATCAGTATACAGTACAAGTCTTAGGCCCCCACCAGCTTTATTGTTTTAGCTGTCTTTTATAGTTATAAATCTTATGACTTTAAGTGGAAGAAGCTAAACATGACTGTCAATCTCCCTCGGACTGGGGCTCCATGCAAGATCTCACCTCGTGGGGTCTCAATGATCCTAAGAAAGGTGAGAAATCAGCCCAGAACTACACGGGAGGAGCTGGTCAATGACCTGAAAAGAGCTGGGACCACCGTTTCCAAGGTTACTCCCCTGCTTAAACCAGCACATGTTAAGGCCCGTCTTAAGTTTGCCAATGACCATTTGGATGATCCAGAGGAGTCATGGGAGAAAGTCATGTGGTCAGATGAGACCAAAATAGAACTTTTTGGTTATAATTCCACTAATCGTGTTTGGAAGAAGAAGAATGATGTACTACTGTGAAGCATGGGGGTGGTAGCATCATGCTTTGGGGGTGTTTTTCTGCACATGGGACAGGGCGACTGCACTGTATTACAGTTTTTTCCAATTGCTAACACACTAAAATGACATGCACAGCACAATTATTTAAACTGACACACAGAGAGCAAAAGCTCTTATCAAGTTTCCAAAAGTCTAAACACATTTTCTGCTTTACACACATTTTGCAATTCAAAATGGCACTTTTTAAATGCACTGAACAAGGTTCTCTGCATAAGACACAACAATCTGACATAGTCACTTGTTTGTCATTTCAAAACATCGCCATTTAAAATGACACTACATGAGCTAATTGGTCAATACATGTCACCTGGCCAAACACCTCAATGGTTAATTGTTAACACTTCAATCAGGATGTTAGCACTATGAAAAGACCACAGGTGAGCACCTTTTTTTTTTATTTTTTTTTTACAACAATAGAATTATTGTTAATACATTTTTTGCCTCTTTTTTTCTATATATTTTTTCTATATATTATTTTTCAGTTTACTGTATTTTTGTGAGCATAATTGTGTTATGGCAGTTGATTCAATGCATTTAGGGGTGTGGTCCTGGTCAAGACAATCTCCTGAACTCCAAACTGAATGTCAGAATGGGAAAGAAAGGTGATTTTAGCCATTTTGAGCGTGGCATGGTTGTTGGTGCCAGACGGGCCGGTCTGAGTATTTCACAATCTGCTCAGTTACTGGGATTTTCACGCACAACCATTTCTAGGGTTTACAAAGAATGGTGTGAAAAGGGAAAAACATCCTGTGGGCGAAAATGCCTTGTTGATGCTAGAGGTCAGAGGAGAATGGGCCGACTGATTCAAGCTGATAGAAGAGCAACTTTGACTGAAATAACCACTCGTTACAACCGAGGTATGCAGCAAAGCATTTGTGAAGCCATAACACGCACAACCTTGAGGCGGATGGGCTACAACAGCAGAAGACCCCACCGGGTACCACTCATCTCCACTACAAATAGGAAAAAGAGGCTACAATTTGCAAGAGCTCACCAAAATTGGACAGTTGAAGACTGGAAAAATGTTGCCTGGTCTGATGAGTCTCGATTTCTGTTGAGACATTCAGATGGTAGAGTCAGAATTTGGCGTAAACAGAATGAGAACATGGATCCATCATGCCTTGTTACCACTGTGCAGGCTGGTGGTGGTGGTGTAATGGTGTGGGGGATGTTTTCTTGGCACACTTTAGGCCCCTTAGTGCCAATTGGGCATTGTTTAAATGCCACAGCTTACCTGAGCATTGTTTCTGACCATGTCCATCCCTTTATGGCCACCATGTACCCATCCTCTGATGGCTACTTCCAGCAGGATAATGCACCATGTCACAAAGCTCAAATCATTACAAATTGGTTTCTTGAACATGACAATGAGTTCACTGTACTAAAATGGCCCCCACAGTCACCAGATCTCAACTCAGATCTCAAGGATGTGGTGGAACGAGAGCTTCGTGCCCTGGATGTGCATCCCACAAATCTCCATCAACTGCAAGATGCTATCCTATCAATATGGGCCAACATTTCTAAAGAATGCTTTCAGCACCTTGTTGAATCAATGCCACGTAGAATTAAGGCAGTTCTGAAGGCGAAAGGGGTCAAACACAGTATTAGTATGGTGTTCCTAATAATTCTTTAGGTGAGTGTATATCTGCTGTGCATATGTTGCACTGACTTGTATAAAAAAAATTATTATAAAAAATAATTTCAACAGCATGTGTGTGTATCTGCAAATATTGCTGTGCATGTGAACAATCTAAAGAATATTCTATAAAGAATATTCTATAATTTGAACTATTTTGGTATTATGGCAAAGCATGCTAAAGATGAGAGTGCTTTTCATTATGCCCAACAGTGTGTAGTTGTTTAGACAAAAATCTGGTAATATGAATGAAGTGTGTGCCATTTCATGCAAAAGTTTGATTTTGATAATGCTGTGTGTAGTTTCGGTTGCAGTGCTTAATTTTGCAGGATAAATGAGGTATTTTGCAGTTTGGGTGTGTGGTTTTGTGAATTGTGTTAAGTATTTTGATAAAACCAGACTAGATTGCAAAATTGTGTGTTAGCAATTGGAAAAAACTGTAAGGAGAGGATGACCGGGGCCATGTATTGTGAGATTTTGGGGAACAACCTCCTTCCCTCAGTTAGAGCATTGAAGATGGGTCGAGGCTTGCGGTCAGTTTATCTGCAAACGGTTGCGGATAAACGCTACAACCAACCAGAGCAACGAAGGAGGTGACGTCTTTTATATCTTCCTCTTTTTAAAATGACTCCAGTGCCGTTCTTTGTTCTTGTTTCAAAGAAAAGCTTAACTTAAAATCATACAGAGTCACGGCCAAAGCCAAATCGAACGACAGCTGTTCGCCAGCAGCCATTCTTTGTTTTCAAGTAGCAGTGAACCATCGCAACGCTGTCGTCATTATGTTAAGCCCGCCCGCCGACTCTATACACGATGTGATTGGCCTGACTAGAGTTTGTTTTTTCCAGCTCGAAACTGAGAGTTGCTAGACTACACTGGCTGCAAAATAAATGTTGCTGCCGCTAGGGTGAGTCTAGATTTTATTACATATAAAAATACGAATTGTACAATTTGATTTCATGGCGACTTTAACCCTTTGGTATTTAGTCGGGAGTTACACGTGAATGTATTTTTATGAAATTAATGTATTTTATTGCCCTTCAATAATACTTTTTAAAAAATATATATATTTTGTATTGGTGGGTCCATGGTACTACAATATATCGTTATGATATACATGTGCAATATAATTAATAAATCTGTCTTGAGTGTGTTTATTTATGTATCGGACATCGTCACTCAATTTAGACTTATAACATTCTTCAAAATATCTTCTTTTGTGTTTTACAGAAGAAAAAAAAAACATGGTAGATTTCATGAACTGAAAGAAATCATTCTACCATGTGTCTCGTATGCAAGGAGGCATTAATCGTCTCTCTCTAGTTTATTGAAGAGCCGCATGGGACAACTCTGTATTCAGCTTGTTTTACAGGGAACACCCTTACTCTCTTGTCTATGTTACTTTAGCACTCAGTACTCCTCGAGTCCCCCTATAAAGAGGTAATGTACAACACCCTGACAGTGTTGAACCAAAGAGCTCATGTTCTCCTCATATCAGACATTCACACTGACTGTTGCTGAGCGGAAAATTAGTTACACAAAATATTTCAGCCTAAATTTAAAATGTATGTATTTGACTTGTATTTTTGGATTACACCGTTTTAACATAAACCGATAAACAGTAGGGCTGTCGCGGTGAAGGAATTTCCCTTGCGGTAATTTTGTGTGGCTCTATAGGGATCTTCGCCGTGACGTCACGATGCGCTCTGGTTGGCAAAAAGAAAAGTAATGGCTTGCTGCGCAGCGCAAACACAGAAGACAAATGGTTGTATCGTGCTGTGAGATCGGCTTTGTTAACAGGTTCGATAAGGGTAACCTTCTACCGCGTACCTAAACAGCTTGAATCAAGAAGATAGCTGTGGATTTCTGCAATTAGGCGTCTAGAATAGGGTACACATTTAAACCCAGATATCACCATGATAAGTAGGCTACTGAGTTGATTACATCAAGACAAACAAAACATTTATTACAAGTTTTTTTGAAATTGTTTGTTATTAACATTATTAACATTTGTTGTTAACAGTTATTAACATTATTAACATTTGTTGTTAACATAGACAAACGGTGCATAATCTAATTACGTATGTGCTAATTTGCATAAATACCTAAACAGATCTAAACATTGTGTATAGCCAGGTGAAAATGTCTTGTTGAATCTTGTTGACACCTTACAGTAAAATACTTAATGTTAAGGTCTGAACAGAACCCATTCAGGCTACCCATGAACATTAATATGGAGGCTGGAAGAAGTACTTTAGAAACCAAACCAGCCTTTATTAATTTGTATTGCAGAGATGGGGTTTGGGGCTGAAACAAGACAAAAGGGTCAAATAAAAAGTGGCTGGATCAAAAAATCAAATTACGTACACAATGCACGACTAGATAATTTCATCTTCATTCTCTTCACCGGCCATCTGCATTGAGTTTGGTTCTTTCTGCCAACCAGTTCGCGGCCACGCCCATATCGTGACGTCACATTTGACTCCGGCGAACATCCCTTAATATGCGGTTTTATCGCCATTTATTTATTTATATTTATATTTATTTATTTATATTTATTTGTTGCTAAATAAGTGTTACAATGTGGTCAGCATGCACAAAAACGAGGACATTTTCAATGTAACCGAAACTAAACAGCGTCTCTGCGCATTGAAAGGCTGTCACTCAGCGCGCAGTTTCATTGTTACGGCAACGGACAGTTAGAGTGAGTCATTTAACCGTTTATTCAACGAACACGTTCAAAGACGCTGATTCATTAAAAGATAGATGTAAACAAGGTGTTAATTATTTTTAACTTTGAGCTCCACTTCTCAAGGCTCAGACAGCTGACCAGCAATGCGTCGCATGGGTAACGCTGAAGCGGATGCTTTTCATTGATTCAATGTAGGGATGTGCACGAATATTCGAATTTTCGAATATTCGATCTGTAATTATTATTCGAAAAATAAAATACTATTCGAATTTTATCGAATTTATGAAGCCGTAGCCTAAATGCTTTGCTGGACGTAAATGCAGTGAATCCCTGATAAATCCCAAGCACTAACTCGCAGTTATAATTAAATCCTCTGGGTGGCGCTGTGGCGCGTGTTTAACAAGTTGTTTGTATTTGATCACAGAATGTCGTCGTCTGCCTCGCGAAGTTTGGAATTAGACTAGTTCAAAATTATGTTACTAAATGATCTTACAGAATGGAATTACTTTTGATCAAATGAATTAATTAATCTGAGTTATAATATCATCAACACAAAGAGAAATCACATGAAATCCAAACAGCAGGCGACTGAGGAAAGACAGCTGTCCATCACTGCATTACGACTGCAGTCTGCAGGTAAGCGCAGCTGTAGCGCGAGTGATCCGAGATGATAACTTATCTAATAGCAAAATTATTATTTTTTAGACATACTTCCCTTAAGTTTCATTGAGGGAGACATGTTTAAGAACAGAAAACGCAAAGTGCTGCTAGAAACTTAGAACACCGTGGCCGTTATCTTTGTGTCACTGAATCTGTCAGTGCTGCGCGTTTTCTCACTCGAGCATAAAAGTCAGCTTGCCTTTCAGCATAAACGTAGGCTACGTCAGCATAAACATAAACTTGACATAAACGTGAAACAATATAAACACGATAATCATGCTGACTCGAGTGTACGTGTACGTTCTGTTCGATATCTGGCGCAGTAACGTTAGATGCTACTCTGCTTTATTAGGCGTTTTTTTCCCGCTCGCGCTGCTTGAGCTTAAATCCTTTTGTTCTTTATATTTTGTTTACACATAGGCCAACTGTTAATGTTTTCAACTAAAAGAAAACTTTAACATATATTGTAAGCTTGTTGTGTATTTTGCCTAATCGTAAGCTTGTTAAGAAATGGTGACAAAAACTTTAAAAAAAACTTCACTTAAAAAATAACGTCTTTTTCGTTAAAGGTCATTTAAATAGGCTAAACGAATATTCGAATATTCGATTTTTATGAGCCCGAATATTCGAATGCAATATTTTTGAAAAATGCCCATCCCTAATTCAATGCGTGACTCGCTGATTTTTCAAACTTTTCACGAATACCGGTATATGACTTGACCTCAAAGACAGACGCACGCGCTCAGTCGATCTCTCATTCACTGTCTATTTAGGCTTAAATGCAAATCTACAAAGCCTCAGTCTGTAAAAATCACCATGATATAGTCTTGTTTTCGTGATTAACTTATTTAACATTCAATAAACATGCACAAAGTTCAAAACAAGAAGGATAGCCTTATGAAAAAAGAAAAAACGCGAATATCGCGGTTGCTGCGGTTACTTGCATTCCTCTGCGGTTGGCCTGTCAATGGCGCGGTACTACAATATTGCGGTTATCGCGACAGCCCTATAAACAGGTTCCGATAAACAGGTTTCAATAAACAGGTCAGGTTTCTGCACTCATGCCGTAGTTTATTACATATTTTTAAAATGCATTTATTCGAATAGCTTAAAATCAGCATAAATCTGTTCATTGTGAGAACTGACCTGTTTAATTTATGCATGACAAATATGCATCGCATTAAGTAGCTATATTAATATTTTGTACAAGTGATTTTTGAAAGTGTTCTAATTTTATAGGTTTTTTTTATTTCTATTTTAAGGATTCTTTATGAGTTTGTTCATTTAGTTTGGAATATGAATCAAAGATGCAATAATTATCAGGACTTTTTTCTCTTGACTTTGATTTCCTCTTTGTGATAAATGTATGAAAGGTTTTACATGTAATTCATAACTTAGATTTTATAGTGCATGTTTAATATGCAAAAATCAATGAAAATCTGCATCTGACTGCTGATCTCACACTGTCACTGAAAATAAATAAAATCAATAATTTTAAATCAATAAACTCCTTTTTAAATTAATATTTTGTCAAATTATTGATTTATTTGGTAGGTACTGTAGCCATGTAATAAGTGGGATAATGTAGAGCGAGGCGGTTGTTATAGCGAATACAACCCCTTCAGGCTGATTCAAGATCCCATATCAGTCAGGGTCATAATCGATCGGCGCTAGCCTATTTGGAACCCCTGAAAGGTTCTATACAGAACCGTTTTTAAGTGTTCAATAAAAATAACTCTTTAGGGTTCTTTGTAACAGGAAAAAGGTTCTATATGGAACCTTTTAGGGGTTCATTCATTATAATTATAATTAATTTGTTTTGTCCTTTACTGATTAAATATTTCATATTATTGACAAACATCAAGACCCTAAAATGTATTTATGAATGCATGTGAATGATCACAAAATTCAAGATATGGGGGTTAGAAAATGTATATATTTATATCATTTTATGTTAATCAATATCACACGAAGAGTGCCGTTTCAGTTTTTCTCCTCCAAAAATCAGCATGATTAAAATGTGATATTAAGTTTACAATTTAATAAACAATAATTGAATTACAACTACAAAATGTTGCAGAATAATGTAATAAATGAATGAATAATAGCCTTTAAAGAACCTTTGTGCCAAAAGGGTTCTTGCTTGTCATTATAGAACCTTTTTAGCATAAAACGTTCTTTGGAGTTGAGGAAAGAACCCTATGGTTCTATATAGAACCCCAATGAACCTTTTTTTCTAAGAGTGTGTCGGGTTTGATTCGCTATAACAACCGCCTCGCATCCCTTACGTAACACTTTACAATGTTTCATTAGTTAAATTAGTTAACATTACTAATAATGACCTGCACTTCATCAGCATTTACTAAAACATTGAAATCAAAAGTTGTATTTGTTATAATTAGTTAATGCACTGACTGTGACATTCCGTTACCTGCTGCTCGCAGTGAAGACTCGCGCGAACTGCCGTACTGCGTATCAGAACCGTTCATGCGTACGAGGCTCTGCAAAGGAAGCTCCGCCTACCACTTCTCCGCGAATTTTTTTGAATATATAATATTTGTTTGTATTATTATTGTTAGTGGGAAGGGTGTGTAAGTGTATTGTTATTTATTATAATATTTATAATAATAATTATTATTATTTACAATTATCAGAAAAGGGCACAATACATTTTGAGAGTAAATGTATCTCTCAAACCCCAATCCAACCCAGGATACACCTGACGCTCAACACAACCCGGAAGAGACGAGATTACCTTTCACTTTAATAGATCGGTTCAAGGAGCTCGTCTGAAATATAAAGGACAACATCATGGTTGATAGTTTTTAAATTGTCTGTATAGACAGGAATGTTTTTGGTTGTTTTTTTATTTTTTCTCTCTTTATTTAGCGATGGGCAGCAAGGTAAGAACATGGTTTATTAGTTTCACACGATCGACAGCAAAACATAAAACCTACAAATTAATTTACAAACATGAATAGTTTGCAATATAGCTTAATGTAAAATAAAATACAGTTTTTCAGTAGGCCTATACTTTAGGCTCTAGTAGGCTAGAGTTTGTTTTTATGTTTTAAGTTAGTTTTATTCGTCAATTGTTTTACATCGTCATTGCGTCTATATATATGTTCCTCAGGGAAACACTTCCTGCATTACAAGTTTACAGCTTTGAGCAAATCAGACTCATTCCCAGAGTTCAGTGCTGTGGCTGTTTATGACGACAGACAGCTTGTTCACTACAACACTAAAGATCGGGTCTGGGTCAGAGAGAGTCTGACTGTACACTGGACCAAATCTCCGTCAATTCCTCCTGGTTCTAGAGACTGGTTCATTCATCAACTGCACAAACTGTCGGACTGCAGAAACTCACCGTGTTCTGGTGAGTCTAATGCTTCACTTATCAAATTATCAGATGTGTTATGAAATGGCATCTACAATAAGTTTCTCATGAGTGTTGTTCTGTGATTGTAGATCATGTTCTTCAGAGAATAGTTGGCTGTGAACTGGACAAACTTCCTGATGGATCAGTGAATCTGACTGTCTTTGATAAATATGGATTTGATGGAGAGGATTTTATATCATTTAATTATGACACTGTGCAGTGGATTGAGAAAAACCCCAAAGCCAAAGAAACCAAAGAGGAATGGAATCGTCACAGAGAACGAAACCAGTTCATCAAGTATTACCAGAAGACCTGCACTGACTGGATCTCCACATTTCACGACACTAAAAATAGTAAGTTCTATGTGTGTGTGTGTGTGTGTGTCAGATTGATACTTATCAAATGAAGTAAGACTTAAAAAGAGAATTATAATATTTTGATTAAATTCATAATTCACTTTTTCTTAATTTTATTACCCTCTAGTGTTGTTTCCCTTATTTTTAACACAAAAAGTGATTTGTTTTGATAAAATTAATACTTTTTAATTTAATACTAAATAAAAAATAAAATAAAAAAATCACCCCACCAAAACCATGGAGACATAATCAATTTATTTGCAAATATTTATCTGTTTATTTCATTATGATGATTTTATGCTTCTTTCTTCTCCAGGTTCTCCAGATGTTCATGTCTCTGCGAGTAAATCTCCAGATGATGACAGTAAACTGGTTCTGACCTGTCTGGCCACTGGTTTCTACCCCAGAGATGTTCAGATGAACATTAGATTGAACAGAACTAATCTTGAGAATCAAACATCTTCTGGAATCAGACCGAATAATAATGAAACCTTTCAGAAGAGAATCAGTGTGAAGATCGACAGAAATTATAAAAGATCTTACGACTGTCGGGTCACTCACAGCAGTCTGACAGAACCAGTTACAGTAAACTGGGGTAAATATCATCATAAATACAGTCTTGAGTGAATATAATGAGCTTTGTACAGTATCACTGCTTCTGCATAAATAGTGTGAAACCTAAATACAACTATTCATAACTGGAGAACATTGACATGATAAAGCTAAAAATGGCTTATTGTTCCTGGTCACAATTGTTTCAGTTCAACAATTTATAATGATGAAACAATAATGTTTTTTAATTTTTTTATTCTTTATTCTGCAGATAGAAAATGTATGGACTGTAAAATGCCTCTATGGCATATTATAACAGGAGTAATTGTAGTTGTATTTATGATTCTTTTGTTTTGTGGGATGATCTACAAACTGCAAAGGTTCTTTGGTGAGTTATAAATATTTAACATGATCATTGTTGCTTTAAATATCTTTAAATAGCCTTGATTTAACAACATTTTTATACTATGAAAGTGGAATTATGTGAATTGATAGTAATTTTCATTATGATTATTAGCATATATTTGAGTTGTATTTGTTCGGTCACAAACTATAAAGTAAGATTATCCATAAAAAAAATGAGAAGTCAGTGACATCAGTGCAACTTGATGTGTACAATATCTGTATGTATTTAAGATTGTTTTTATAAAATCTGCTTTCTCCTAGGTCCGATTAACAGTGATGATGATGATTATGATGATGATTCAGACCAAACTGAAGGTAAAGACCCCCAGTGTGTGTTGATGTGATCAATAGAAATGAAATAGTTTCATTCATTCATTGTCCCTTTTGAACAGGCATTGTGTCTTATGCACTGATAATTGCATGGATTATTCATATTCATATGCACAGAAGAATTTTACATATCTACAACACATGCATACCCACATGGATTTGTTATTTTTTTTAACATTAGTGAATTTGGAGTTTTCTAAATGAGCAACCGCGTGCCTGAGGTTAATCATTTGCATAAAACACAAGTTTATTTAAGTGTGCTATTTGTATACTACTTTAAAAAAAAGAAAGAAAAAAAAGTATACTTTCAGTCTACTTTTTATGTACTTCTCAGAAATATACTTGAAATTGCACTTAAATATACTTGGCTTATACTGACAGAAAACATTGATTATACATTGATATTAGTATATTTACTACATAAAGTATAGTTAAAAAAATACTTAAACATTACTGAAGTATACTTAATCAAATTAACTTGAAATAGACTTGTTTTTCGAAACATTATTTTTGTGTACATATGACTTCAGTTGTTCCTAAATTTTTTCGTAAATTTAGAATAAAAAAAACTCTATTTTAGTAAGAATACTTAATCATAATGGTCATGTTCCTTTTAATTGAAATATGACACTGTACTTATCTTTTTACATTTGACAGTTTCTTTAATGTTTCAAAGGATCAAGAACACATAATATGTGTTACATGTAACATAATTCTCTAATGTTGTTTCAGTAATCACGTGCAAACCGGTGAAGAGGAGTAAGAGGAGTCCTCGCAAAAGGAGGGGTCCGAAGTGCTGAGAACCACCTCAATAATTCTACCTCATATTTTATTTATTATTTGAGTATAATGCAAAATTATTTAAAAATATTTATAAAACATCTAACGTTGATTTGGGATGTTTGAACATTGGGATGGGTCAGCACCTGGCGGCCATCTTGTCACAGGCAGCTCGCTCACTCGTAGCATTGTGTTTTAATGGTGCATGTACTTTTTAAATAACCATAACTTAATTAACATAACTCAATTTTCTACCGATTTTCAAACGGTTTGGTTTGTTATAAACATCAGAGATGTAGTTATGACACTGCACACTTATGAATAATAAGTGTATAAATAAATAATCAACCAGAATTATAGCCACGTTAATAACGTTTGTAAGAAACCAAACCGTTTGAAAATCCGTCAAGATTTCAACGAGATAAGAGTATTTGTGTTGGTGCTGATCACTCACCTTACATCAGGAACCACAGAGCCCGCCAGAAAGCTTGCCTGTGAAAAGGTGGCCGCCGGTGATGACGATAGAGACTCCGCCGTAAGACATCTAGCCTTTATTATGGATATCTATGCACTTGTCCGTGCGCACTCCACTATTTTCCATATTCCTGCTATGGGTGACGTCAAGCGACTTTGACGCGGCGGTGCTTCATTTAGAAAAATGCTGCACGTCAAAAAGCTGGCCGATGCCCATCTTTATGCAAATTAATTCTGTTGAACGCGACGCGACTATCCAATAGAAAAGAAGAGCTTATGGAGACGGGGAAAGTCTCTCGCAGTTCCTCTGTTCTATACACAACATTTCCCGCTCGGTCAAAACCACACCCATAGCGGGAACGCCCATCAACGTACAAATGTGAGGAGGCGTCGCGACCATTGGACCACAGTCGTGTCGCAGTAGTGGATCAGCTCACGGTTGAGTGGCCAGGCCCTCGCGCCATAGCACATGACAGGAATAGAAGAGAAGTCGTTTTGAGGGGGGAGGGAAGGATAACGTATTTGATTAAATATGATACGGGTACATGAATTAAAACAAAATCATGAAGTGCACAGATAAATCATTTATAATAAACACTACTATATTACTAGCCTGGCATGCCAGATCTACATCAGGATGTTAGGTCTGGGAACTCACCATTGGCAGCGCTCGATACGAGGGGCGGATAAACGGTTGTCTTTCAAATTCCCTCTGCACGCAATTAGTCTGGGTTTCCCCATGCTGCCTTCCCGCAGCACGATTTTATTCACGCTGAAAGGCAGTATGGATACCATTAGATTTTCGCCTAATTTAGGGAACCAATCACAGAACGGGGAGGGAGCAGCAAGACGATGACGACATCTATGTTGGCTATGAGCTCCGTACAGGCGCATTTGATAGACATTCTTAGCACCCAATAAACAGCGCCGGACATTCGTAAACCACGCCTCAAATACGAGAAA
This sequence comes from Semotilus atromaculatus, assembly GCA_031834385.1. Lineage (NCBI taxonomy): Eukaryota > Metazoa > Chordata > Actinopteri > Cypriniformes > Leuciscidae > Semotilus > Semotilus atromaculatus. The sequence continues at coordinate 2,878,908 of JAULUF010000022.1, forward strand.
ATGTACATGTGGTTCCCAGACCCAAGTCTCAACGAGAATTGGGTCTGGCGTTAGCCAGGATAGCACGCAATAGGATAGCGCTACAACCAACCAGAGCAACGAAGATGACGTCTTTGATCTTTAAAAAAAAAAAAAAAAGACTCCAGTGCTGTTCTTTGTTCTTGTTTCACTTAACTTGTTCTTGTTTCACTTAACTTAAAATCATACAGAGTCGCGGCCAAAGCCGAATCGAACGACAGCTGTTCGCCAGCAGCCATTCTTTGTTTTCAAGTAGCAGTGAACTGTCACAACTCTGTCATCATTACGTTAAGCCCGCCCGCCGACTCTATACACGATGTGATTGGCCTGACTAGAGTTTGGTTTTTCCAGCTCGAAAGTCAACGGAGAGTTGCTAGACTACACTGGCTGCAAAATAAATGTTGCTGCCGCTAGGGGGAGTCTAGATTTTATTACATATAAAAATACGAATTGTACAATTTGATTTCATGGCGACTTTAACCCTTTGGTATTTAGTCGGGAGTTACACGTGAATGTATTTTTATGAAATTAATGTATTTTATTGCCCTTCAATAATACTTTAAAAAAATATATATATATTTTATATTGGTGGGTCCATGGTACTACAATATATGGTTATGATATACATGTGCAATATAATTAATAAATCTGTCTTGAGTGTGTTTATTTATATCGGACATCGTCACTCAATTTAGACTTATAACATTCTTCAAAATATCTTCTTTTGTGTTTTACAGAAGAAAAAAAAAACATGGTAGATTTCATGAACTGAAAGAAATCATTCTACCATGTGTCTCGTATGCATTTGCAAGGAGGTATTAATCGTCTCTCTCTAGTTTATTGAAGAGCCGCATGGGACAACTCTGTATTCAGCTTGTTTTACAGGGAACACCCTTACTCTCTTGTCTATGTTACTTTAGCACTCAGTACTCCTCGAGTCCCCCTATAAAGAGGTAATGTACAACACCCTGACAGTGTTGAACCAAAGAGCTCATGTTCTCCTCATATCAGACATTCACACTGACTGTTGCTGAGCAGAAAATTAGTTACACAAAATATTTCAGCCTAAATTTAAGATTTATGTATTTGACTTGTAGTTTTGGATTACACAGTTTTAACATAAACCGATAAACTTAATATGAAGCATATTTATCAGTCACTTATAAATTAAACGGGTCAGGTTTCTGCACTCATGCTGTAGTTTATTACATATTTTCAAAATGCATTTATTCGAATAGCTTAAAATCAGCATAAATCTGTTCATTGTGAGAACTGACCTGTTTAATTTATGCATGACAAATATGCATCACATTAAGTAGCTATATTAATATTTTGTACAAGTGATTTTTGAAAGTGTTCTAATTTTATAGTTTTTTTTATTTCTATTTTAAGGATTCTTTATGAGTTTGTTCATTTAGTTTGGAAAATGAATCAAAGATGCAATAATTATCAGGACTTTTTTCTCTTGACTTTGATTTCCTCTTTGTGATAAATGTATGAAAGGTTTTACATGTAATTCATAACTTAGATTTTATAGTGCATGTTTAATATGCAAAAATCAATGAAAATCTGCATCTGCCTGCTGATCTCACACTGTCACTGATGGGAAGAGGCTCGACTCAGACTTCAACTCACTTTATACGGTCTCTGAACTCCGTACTGGATCTGTGGAAGAGTTTCATATTGATTTCTCGGTCAAAAGGTCCTGTTTTCAGTTGTAGACTGACAGCGATGGTCAAATAAAAATAATAAAAATATTTGTTTTTTTTGTACCAAGTGGTATATTTTTTACCAAAAAAATGTCTATACAAAAGGCTTTTCCTGTATAGGCTACATTTAGGCTATATTAAAATTCTGACAGGCATTGCATTGTTGCTGTGCTGTGCTAATGGTAGGCTATATCATAATGTCATAATACCTATATTCCACTAGCTTTATTTAATAAGAAGAATATTATTATGATAAAACCCCTGATGTTTTGTGTATACACTAGGCTATAGTGAAATGATTATCATGAATTTTGCATAAAATCCCCATTAGAGGGCGCTATAACCACAAACCAGGAGATTCTGGACAACCATGTAAAAGATGTGAAAGGATGTTATTTGGTTTTAAATGCTTGACCTTTCACTAGTTTTGAATGTCAGAGGAAAAATACAACACTGAGACTGTTGAGGCAGGTTTATTTGAAACAGAAATTTCAAAAACATCTCAGCTTCAGCTCCGTTTACACATGAACTGATTCAACAGCGTCTAGAAAGACTTTCTGTAAAGTATTTACTCTGAGAGAAGCAAGGCATGTTTCATGTTTATTTCAGCACCGATATGAATAGTTTACAGTACGAGCTGCAAAAGGAGCTTAATTTTGATGTGTGTAACGGCTCGGTCACATTTGCCATATTAGAGAAATTTCGCGGGCAGAAATAGATCCATTATGTATAAAGCACTGCTCAAACAGAACTCCCTTTCTAACCAAATAAGTTTATGTTGGTCTGCGGGGTGAATTCAAGTCACCAGCTTTAAAATTTGCGCAATCTGGGTCATTTACATTTACATGTACATTTATTTCGCGAAATGCGAGAGAACCGGTAAATGTGACCGGGCCTTAAAGGGACAGTTCACCCAAAAATGACCATTCTCTTATTAATTACACACTCACGTCGTTCCAACCCATAAGAAGTCTTTTCATCAAATACATTTTTTGATGAGATATTTGTCCCTTGAGCTTCCGTTCATTGAGCTTGCGATTTCATTACATTTCTTTATGTTATAAAGATGAACCCAAAATCGTATGGGTTTAGAACGACATGAGGGTGATTAATTGATGACACAATGATTAATTTTGAATGAACTAACCCATAGACTCATCAGAAAAGTCTTTAACACTTCTACAGATATATCCAGAATATACTACAGTACTGTCTCTTTAAAAATTTAAATCGTGTATCATACAGCAATTACTGCTGGAAACTTACAAATCAAATCAATGGACTCAACATCGGTGATGCTGTTCATATAAAGTCACAGGATTGAATGAAGGCCTCGATTAAAAAGTGCAAGAGTGTAAAACCTCTCGGGTAAAATCTCATTTAATGGCCAATTAGTTCTAACAATGGTGTTCTGTCAGGAAGGCTTTAGGAGTTAGCGGTGACTCATGGAGAGAGGATTCTGATTGGCCAGATGAGGTCATCCATTTTATCAGCTGACTGACCACTAGCTCACCTGACCAGCGAAAACACCTTTCATTCATGTAATCTCTGTTTCATGTCAAATATCAAACATCTTGACAAATATGTCAAGATCATGTGCATATTTCACCCCAAAATATTAGATCTTCTTAACAAAAAAATATTAGAAACTGAAGCTTATTTTAATACATTAAGATTTATTTAAAAATAAATATACATTGTGATAGTATTAGTTGTATTGTATCAGTAGTTTATGCTGATTTAAATAAAATATTATATTACAATATTTTTTCTGTAATGGAGAAAAAAATACTATTGCAGTAATGACCATTTAAGTGGGAAATTCACAATGTAAAAAATCTTATATATGACATATTTATTATATCATTGTATACTTATACTTATATAATATTATATACTCTATGATTTTGGGGTGAAATATGCGCTGGTTGTGTTTTCATGATTCTGACTGTTTCAGATCTAAAGCTTGAATATGAACATCTCGTCCATATTGTTAAATGCGTTCAAATCATCTAATGGCAGATCACATTAATACTGCGTACATGTTATATCCACAAAAACTCGGTTAGATAACTGTGAAAAATAATATATAATTTATATAGTGTATAAAAGTCTATTCTATGATCCAGGTTTTCATATATACAGTGTTTATACAGTGTTATGCATTATAATGCATGATTATTCTGTGTTTTTTGCTGTTTGTTTTGATTCCCTGTGTTGTTCTGATCCGCGGATCCGTCCCGTCTCTCTCCTGTGGTGTGTGTTTATCTCAGCCTGTTTTCCAGAGTGGCTTTCTGAAGACCCATCCGTCACCCTGCACACACACACAGATTCACACAATACACACTGAACAAAAACTGTTAACAATGATATCATATTAGAGTAATAAACATCACCATCTTAATGGTCCCCTTTTTTCTAACGTTTTGTTAACATTTGCAGTTTGTCACATTTCAAACTATGGAAGTTTGTTTGATTGCATTGTTTTTTCTTAGAATTGTGAGATATAAATAGGAATATACCGATAATTCTTTAAATTTGAAAGCCGATATATTGGCTGATAAATCTAAATATATAATTTTTGAGAGCCTGATTACAAAAACAAAAGTCTCACCATTAAAATTCATCTCCCAGTACAAGTTCTCATTATAATTGTATTTAGCCGATATGACAGACTTGCACTGCACATTATGCACTTACCTGTATTTTCCTTTTTGAAGTGATTTCAATCATATTTCAAACAATTAAAAACCATCATCGTGCATCTGAAGTTTCTCATTATTTATCGGCTTTAATATATTGGCCAAATTTTCTTATCGGGCCAATAACAATAAAAAACAAACATATATCAGCCAATACCGATATGGTGGTGGATATATCGTACATCCCTAGAAACAAACTCAGAATTAAAAAAGGTAATTGCAACTTTTATTATAAGGTATATATTACATGACATCAAAGTGCCAAAAACGGAAACGTTTTTTTTTTTTTTTTTAAGTTTTGCATTCAGACGACAACATTGTCCAAATGATCCCGTTCACACGGATCCGCGGAAATGTCTAAAAACGCTGAATTCTGCTGTCAGGCCAGTAGATGGCGATGTCACTTTGTAAAGAAACAACTTCACCGTTTTCACAAATTGTGTCATTTTTATAGTTTACACGAAGACAATAATAGTAGCGTTTTCAAAAAAACGTGCACTTTGAAACCCGTTTTCAAAACTTTGCATTTTCAGGCCCCCAAAACGCTGTTGTCTTGTAAACGAATGGCCAAAACCAAAAAAAAGTTTTCTGTTTTTAGTTTTATTGTCGTGTAAACGCCCCTAAAAACACTTCTAAGAAAAATGTTTACATTTGCGAATTATGAACCTGCAATTGCAAGTTATAAAGTCCCAATTGCGAGCTATAAACTCGACTCTAAATGAAGTTTTATGTAACAAAGTTCGGGAGGAGCATGTTCAGGTAATCATCCAATCAGCACAAGAAGAAGCCAGTATAAATAAAGCCTTCCCTTACCTCCTGTCTCATGACTACTTTCTCAGCATCCCACCACCACCCCTTCACCCCACATTCGGCTGGGCCCGCTCATAGATACCTATGATCTCTAAGGTTAGGGGGAGTACTCTGGGGTCGGGCCGAATTCTGAGCTCGGAGCCCTCCCCCGGACAGCAAGCCAAATACGCATTATAATATTACATCAGATTTCATTAACATGTAAACTCGTGAAACTTTATTCTGTGGTGTAAACAAGCTTCCATATCAAGCCCAGGTCAGTCTGTGAACACACGTTGCTGTAGTAGTGTGTCATGAACGCACCTCTTTGCTGAAGTATTTGGGTTTCCAGGGCATGTTGTTGGAGTCTCTCAGTCTCTCGTCGGATCGCTGGGATTCCTCTAACCGATGCTTGTGTTCAGTGGCCAGATCAATGTTTCCTTCCTTCAGAGCCGCGGTCACGTGAGACCAGAGACGCCTGAGCTCAAACACACACACACACACAGGCAGAATATCACAACTAATTTACCACATTTAAGAAAACCATCTATTCATAAGATTTTGGGATACCATATGCAAATTTTTTTTGGGAAAGAAGTCTCTTCTGCTCACCAAGGCTGCATTTATTTTAGTATAGAAACAGTAATGTTGTGCAGTCACCTGGACTCGCTCCGGCCCTGTTTCTCCACCGGGCGAATCCTCTTCCTGATGATGGGCAGTTTGTTGGTGTCGATCACTTTGGTCTCTCCGCTGCTGTACGTGAACTCCAGCGTCCCGTTCCACTCGCCCTGAGCTTTACAAACAACCGTCCCGCTGGAGCTCTGCTTCACCTCTGCACTTACCCTGAAAAACACATTCATCTTCATCATCATCATCTCCAAGACTTCTCAAGTACGTCTCCTTTAAAGGTGCAGTCTGTAAGAATGACAACTAGTGGTCGTAATAGGCACTGCAGTCCAAATTCAAAATACCGGAGTTCGTCGTTCCTCAGACGCTCACACACACGGGTTGCCAGTTTGAGCACATTTCAAAGTAAAATAACTGGCTGTAGGGTTTTTCAGAGAAACGAGTTTGTGAACTTAGTAGGTTTCCTCAATATATGCAAACATATTATGGTATTTTTATGCTTTAGTAGAGTGAAAAAGTTACATACAGCACCTTAAGTATGAACATAATGCACTCACATTTAAAGATTTTTTGTGGGCGATATACGGTAATTACCATGCAATCAAGGACTTTTTTGTCAAGAAAGACTTTGACACGGGTTAAAGTTGGACAATGGAGTTTTTTTGCCAGAGAAAATTCCCTGACGTGACAAAGTCCTCGCGGGAAATTCGTATTTAAGAGTTGGGAAGTCGTAATTAAGATGTCAGGTGGGTTCAAATAACTTTAGTCGGAGCAAGATGGCAATGTACCTTTTCTAAATAAAATCAACAAGATTTGTGTTGTTGTTGTACAAGCAACATTTCGGTGTGGTATTAGTCCCGCCCCTCCTCGACCGTGATTGGATGGCTAGGTAAAGAGTGACAGTGATGAGTGCTGCATTATACCCATTTTTGGGTACGAATTGCAACCAACAGAAGTTACGGTGGCCGACGGGAAGTGATGTCGTCGTCTGAGACAGCAGAGAGTGGCCAGTAAAGCAATGAGGTTTCTTTACAAAGATAAATGAGGGAATCATGTTTACTTAATTATTCAGTAAAACGATATGTTATTACAAAAATTATTGTTACTTGTTCATCATTGCGACAGTGTTTTATTCGCTTCTTATCATGAAGAACAACATAGTGACGAAACGCATTTGTCCGTTCAGGGCCACCGTAGAAACATGTCGAAGGAGACCCGCGGTGTGCGTAGAGAGAAATGCCTCATTCTAAGCTAATAAAAAACATATCAGTTCATTATGTAAGGTCTTTATACACCATTGAAAACAGTTGAGGTATGTATATGATATTGCATTTCTGTCAACAGATCCTCCTAAATATACACACTGCACCTTTAAGAAAGTTGAAGTCACAGACTTCATGGTGACATTCATGCGTAAATCCGATCTTTCCAACATCACCGACCTGTGAACTTTCCCCCCGTAGAATGGTTTGGTGTGAAACGTGACGCTGGCCGAGTATCCCGTCTGTGCGCAGCTGATGGAGACCTTCCCCCCCAGCTCCACCCACGGCACGGTGATGATGGAGCGAGCGAACGCACTCGGGAACGTGAACACGTACTCCTCACCGTGATCCCGCAGGTGTAACACACCTGAGGACCAAACGTACAAACTGCGTGAACAAACACTGAACTTCTTTGTATGATGTTTCCCCATGTGTGTAAAGAGGTTATGCAGGTGACGTCACACACCGTTGGCCGGACACACACACACTGAGTGGCAAAAAGACTGAGTACCAGCATTTGTTTTAAGAGCGAATGCAGCGAAAAACACACAAAATGCATCTAAAACGGGAAAGCGCTTTGATATTGACTGTATAAATAGATTTGAGAAGAAATCTAAGGTAGCCTATATTTTTACAGACTGACGAAAAAGCTACAGAGATGCAAATGGATCGCTGCAATTAAACAACTGGATCACGACAGACAACGGTGGATTTTCAGTTATTGTGTCAATATGCTGAATTTAGGGGTAAACTCAGTCATACCCTATATATTGTATTGTTATATTTAAATAACAATACAATATATAGCCTAGGGTGAGTTTGCTCCTAAATATAGCCTATATTGCATGGACAACTCCTCAATTAAATATTGTATATTCTGCATAGTTGGATGTTTTTTAAATAAACACCTAAATTAGACCTACCTATTTTGTATTTATTTAAAGCGTTCACAGGCAGATTTTTTATGTATTTCCCCGACGTTGAAATCAGGCTCATATAAATGTCAGGAGACACGATTCCTGCTGCATGTCAATATCACTGATCACTGGATCTTTGGTTAGTTGTAAGAAACACTATATCGAGTCCAACCTTTAGTTTAAACTGATAATCGTTTGTTGTACTCGTGTTTTCTCAGTTTCCCCAATTAAATCCAGTCACGCATCAGCTCTTCTGCCACTCAGTCTGGCGGGAAAGTGACGTCAATGCGGTCCCTCTATTGTAAAGATTCTTGGCAACACTTTACAATAAGGTTCATTAGTTAACTGCATTAGTTAGCTTAAACTAATAATGAACTGCACTTATACAGCATCTTTGTTAATGTTCATTTCAACCTTATTGTAAAGTGTTACCAGATTATTTTATTGACTCGATGAAGAGAGCGTCACCAACCTTCTCCCACCATGGAGACGCCGACTGACATTCCCATGAACTTGCTCTTGGTCCAGATGTGTGCGTTGACACACATGCCTCTCTCCTCGCACTCACAGTAAAACCCAGACACCGGAGGATGATGGGAAACCTGCTCCGCCACAAAACGCACCCTGTAATATTCTGACTCCGCCCCCGCCGCCTCCTGATTGGTCGCATGAGTCACACGTCCCCGAGGAACCGCCCACGAGCAGCAGAAGGTCTCGCCCAGCACAGGGTTGTAGGGCTTCTTGGCGACGGCGCCCTTGCGTCCTTCATGGAAGGCGGTCATGTAGTACTCGACGAAACGCACCATACGCTCCTCCGGCGTGTTTCCCGCAGAGATGGACAGGAACAGGTCCGGGTGCGCCATGAAGTTAGCGTACATCTCCAGCAATGAACGCTTCTCCAGGATGAATGTGGGAAGAACAACCTGCACAAACCACACAAATGTCAAATGAAACACTAATGTTATCTGATACTCATGTGTTGTGTACAGTTGTAATCAAAAGTATTCAACCCCCATTGCAAATCAGGTTTCTTGGCAAAATGTGCAGGCTTTCATCTATTTGCAGTAAATAAATCAAACAAAAGTAATTTAAATGTTTCAAGTGGTTTCCCCAAATTCAACTGAAAATGCAACTTTTAATGACTTCCGGAGTCTCAAAATGATTCAACCCCTGTATAAAATCCCTCACAACAGCACAAATCTGCAAACCAGGTGTTGTCTCACTAATCAAGGGCTTCATTAGCAGCAACAGGTGTGCTTGAGCTAGAACACATGAAATATCTGAACTGGCACGGTTTGTTAAGTGTCACGTTTGACTGCATGTTAGAAATATGTCAAAAGAATGATCCAAAAAGTTAAGAGAAGATGTCAGCACAACCTGCACAAACCACTCAGAGAGTAATAAAACTCTAATGTTATCTGAAACTCATGTGTTGTGTATGTCATCCGCACCCGTGTGAGGTCCATGCCCAGTTTGAGCTGAGACAGCAGATGCAGAATAACACTCCTCTGGTCCTCCAGCACACCCAGATCTTCTTCAGAGTTACTGTCTGAATCCATCGCCTCTTCATCAGGAGAAACCAGGTTCATCCCCTCCTGCTGCAAACACAGTCAAAACGCTACAAACGCTTTCTATTTCAGATAAATGCTGTTCTTTTTAACTTTCTATTCATCAAAGAATCCTGAAATAAAAATGTAAATAACTGTTTTCAACTTCTTGAGCTTCTTGAGCATCAAATCATCATATTGAATGATTTCTGAAGGATCATGTGACACTGAAGACTGGAGTAATGATGCTGAAAATTCAGCTTTGATCACAGGAATGAATGACACTTTACTATATATTCACATAGAAAACATCTGTTTTAGATTGTAATAATATTTCACAATATTACTGTTTTATTTGTATTTTTAAACAAATAAATGCAGCCTTGGTGAGCAGAAGAGACTTCTTTTAAAAACATTAAAAATCTTACCGATCTGAAACTTTTGAGTGGTAGTGTATATGCATTATAGTCAGATGATGTTATTCCGGTCTGAAGTGTTACAAATTTATCAAATGTTTAGTTTAGGTTTCCACTCCAATAGTATAAACTGATAAAGTTTAGTAGACTGATCTCAGATGATTATTGAGTCTCCAGCAAGAAATCCTTTCCTGCTAGCTCTATTGTATTTTAAATTAATCAGATCACTGAGATTCTCACCATTCAGCCTAGATGTTGAATCGTTAGGTTGATTGGATTAACTGTAGGGGAGACTTTCACCTTTTGTCTTTAATGGCTCTGGGATGGCTTTTGGAACCAGAGTTCCTGGCCACTATCAGCATTTGAATAGTTTATGCTGATTCAATTGGACGGGTAGTGCCTTCAGAGTAGGGTGTGTTCCTACTTCATTTGCATGCTTTGTTCAGAGTCTCCGCCTGTATGTAAACCCCCACCCCCTTGGGAATGTATATTTAGCTACAATGTAAAATGTTTAGTTAGACTCGTGATGACGCTTGGAAGAGACTACAGCAAATTTAGCTCATGTGTATTAAAGAACCTGCAAAAGATACAACCAAGTCTCCTGGTCTTAGCTTCTGAGTTTCTACACTTGAGAAGAAATAAGTTTACTACAGGTCTCAGACAGTGTGTGGTCTCACCTCAGTGTTGTGCAGCAGGTTTTTCTTCCTGAGGGAGGGCGAGGGCTCTGTGGAGCTCAGGGTCACGGCACCACCGTTCCCCAGGCCTTCTTCTGATGGCGACTTTGGGACGGTCCATACAGGAACATTATCTGCAGGAATGAAGAGCACATGACCAGCGGTCAGCAGTTACACATCACGCACAAACTCAAAACCAGAGCAATTAGTGACCTGAGTTCAGTCCGTCAGCGCTGATGCTGAAAAGACCAGCGTAAACCAAGTCTAATTTAGCTGGAACTGCATGACCAGTGGAAACCAGCACACACCTTGCTTTTTTTTCAGCAGAGGAAGGAATCACATCACTTTCAATACAAACATGTGCTGCTTTAACCTCCACATGAAAAGCATGTATTACCAAACATGTTATTTATTTTTAGAAATATAACAAATTAGTTAGGGGTCTGGCAGCCGTTCAGTGTGTTGTGAAAAGATGTGTTTAGCTCTTGTACTGATGCACAAACCTCTCATAAATTGGTTTCGTATCAAAGCGTCATCAGGGCTGCATGAACTTGGCATCTGCTCTCATAATATTTAACAGATGTCAAGTTTTCCTTACATTCAAACAGAGTCAGCCATCTTATCACAGAACTGAGATATATATGAGAACTAATTGTACCTGAGAATACATATAGAGTCTCTGTACTCATGTAGATTATTGAAGTTAAATAAATAATTCATAAACAAATAATATAAATAAACAAAGACTTCAGTAAAGATGCATTAAAAAAGAAAACAGAGCATCTGTTCAATTTTCATCAAAACAGTCTCTTTTCAGGAGGTAAAAATTAAGATATTATTATTAACAAGGAAGTAAAAATGTATATATTAGGTGTCTTCGACTTGAAGAGGCACTGCGCAGACCGATCGGTGTATTGCATCAATGTGATAATCTCAAGCCAACATAAATCGTAAAATATATTCAAATAGAAAACAGTATATATACTGTATATATATATATATATATATATATATATATATATATACATACAGGTGAAACTCGAAAAATTTGAATATTGTGCAAAAGTTATAATTTTGATGATTATGGCTTACAGCTTATGGAAACCCCGAATTCAAAATCTCAGAAAATTTTAATAATTTGAAATCAATAAAAAAAAACGGATTTTAAATACAGAAATGTTGGCCCATCTGAAAAGTATAATCATGCGTATATATATAGTTATATATACTAAATATATTAGTTTCACCTTTTAATTTGAATTACTGAAATACATTAACTTTTGCACGATATTCAAATTGTTCGAGTTTCACGTGTATATATATATATATATATATAAACAGAAAATAATGTAGGGCAAGACCCACATCAACACTATATCTGACAGCATCGAGCATCACTTCAGATTAATTCTTTAATTTCTGAAACTGCTGAGGGGAACAATCCTCATACAGACCATGCAGAGAAACATCCATGCACAAATGAGAACAGAATATGTGCAATGTTCTCACTGATCATTGTGATGAAAAGCAAACAGATCATGCAAACAAAACACAAAATATGTATTTACCTGATTGGCGTTCCCTCGTTTGGATCTGCAGGTCCCGCCCCATTCACAGCCCCGCCCCTTTCCGAGACACGCCCATTCACAGCCCCGCCCCTTTCCGAGACACGCCCATTCACAACCCCCTGTCAGAGCCCCGCCCCCTCATTACATATAACTAGCCCCTAATAGACCTCAGTCAGAGATCAATGGTGTCATCTGAATTTTAATTAATTTAATTAATTTCTGTAACATCAGAAACATTCAGAGCGATCAGTTTAGGATTCAGTCCATCCAGTATATACCAATAGTGTCTCTCCAAACTCAAGAAACAGAACCTGAGATCTGAAGATCAGAAATAATAAACATACAATATTCAGACCAGGAACAGAGTCATTCAGCGCTCAAGTGTGTATCCTCAAACGTGTCCACTCACATCAAGGAGTTCTCGTTTAAAAAAAAAAAAAATCATATTTCGATTGATCTTGATCCAGAGTGAAGCACGAGTCCGTGTCGGGGCTGATCGGGGAAGTTTGATTGGATCCGCTGTCGGTTGAGTTTCAGGCACTGTGTGTTTCTTTGGCGTGTGGTTCATCATCCAGCATCGAAAACAGGAAACAGATTCCAAACACTCATTCTGAATCATGCATTAAAGGGATAGTTCACCCAAAAATTAAGATTAGCCCATGATTTACTGACCCTCAAGTCAACCTAGGTGTATATGACATTCTTCTTTCAGACGAATACATTAAGGTATATTAAAAAATGTCCTGGCTCTAGATGCACTTTTATGATGATTATAGTTGCACTTTTATGATGAATAGTTGCACTTTTATGATGAATAGTTGCACTTTTATGATGAATAGTTGCACTTTTATGATGGATAGATGCACTTTTATGATGAATAGTTGCACTTTTATGATGAATAGATGCACTTTTATGATGAATAGTTGCACTTTTATGATGGATAGATGCACTTTTATGATGAATAGTTGCACTTTTATGATGAATAGATGCACTTTTATGATGAATAGTTGCACTTTTATGATGGATAGATGCACTTTTATGATGAATAGTTGCACTTTTATGATGGATAGATGCACTTTTATGATGAATAGTTGCACTTTTATGATGAATAGTTGCACTTTTATGATGGATAGATACACTTTTATGATGGATAGATGCACTTTTATGATGAATAGTTGCACTTTTATGATGGATAGATGCACTTTTATGATGAATAGTTGCACTTTTATGATGAATAGTTGCACTTTTATGATGAATAGTTGCACTTTTATGATGGATAGTTGCACTTTTATGATGAATAGTTGCACTTTTATGATGAATAGTTGCACTTTTATGATGAATAGTTGCACTTTTAGGATGGATAG
>JAULUF010000022.1:2897500-2905000 GCA_031834385.1 Semotilus atromaculatus
CCACAGAAACACAGTGTGTGTGTGTGTGTGTGTGTGTGTGGGTGTGTGTGTGTGTGTGTGTGTGTGTGAGTGCAGTGTGTGTGTGTGTGTGTGTGTGTAAGTATGTGTGTGAGTGTGTGTGTGCAGTGTGTGTGTGTGTGTGTGTGTGTGTGTGTGTGTGTGCGTGTGCAGTGTGTGTGTGTGTGTGTGTGTGTGTGTGTGAGAGAGAGAGAGAGAGAGAGAGTGTCTGTGTGTGTGTGTGTGAGAGAGAAAGAGAGAGAGTGTCTGTGTGTGTGTGTGTGTGTGTGAGAGAGAGAGAGAGTGTCTGTGTGTGTGTGTGTGTGTGTGTGTCTGGTTGTGTGTGTGTGTGTGTGTGTGTGTGTGTGTGTGTGTGTGTGTGTGTGTGTGTGTGGTTGTGTGGTTGTGTGTGTGTGTGTGTGTGAGAGAGAGAGAGTGAGAGAGAGAGAGAGAGAGAGTGTGTGTGTGTGTGTGTGTGTGTGTGAGAGAGAGAGAGAGAGAGAGAGTGTCTGTCTGTGTGTGTGTGTGTGTGTGGTTGTGTGTGTGTGTGTGTGTGAGAGAGAGAGAGAGAGAGAGAGAGTGTGTGTGTGTGTGTGTGTGTGTGTGAGAGAGAGAGAGAGAGTGTCTGTCTGTCTGTCTGTGTGTGTGTGTGTGTGTGTGTGTGTGTGTGTGTGTCACACACCTTGGCGCTGCTGTCGGAGTGGCGTCTGGTACAGGCCAGTATCTGCATCATCCACATCTGCTGCTCTGAGGCGTCCAGCGCTGGCACAGAGGAATCATGGGAGGAAACAAGAGTAGAGAGAGAGTTGCCTAAATATGCAAAGTATTAATGTATTAATGTTTTACGGTTACCATGCCAACCGCTTCAATCATAACTAGTTGGATGGGTTTATTACTAGTTTTATGCTCACTAAAAACATTTGTTATTTGAAACAAAATAAACTTAAACTGAAATAACTGAAACCCGACATCACTGTCAGTCTGAGAACTACATTTGAATTTGAATGTAATCCGGCCGTCCATCCGGCATGTTGTCATGGTCATGTGACCTTAGAGTTAACCAAACATCAAACGAGCATGAGTGAATCCTCTGAGCTGTAAACATCAAACGTCACTGCGCTTCGGTCTGAGCTCCAGCACTGAGACTGAACCAACCACACACACACACCATTAATGAGAAACAGAGCAGCAGTGCTGGGATATATCTGATCACCAGCCGCCCGACACACACACACACACACTCTTAAAACACACTCTAACACACACACACACACACTCTCAAAACACACTCTAACATATACACACACACACACTCTTAAAACACACTTTAACACACACACACACACACACTCTCAAAACACACTCTAACATATACACACACACACACTCTTAAAGCACACTTTAACACACACACACTCTTAAAACACACTCTAACGCACGCACACACACTCACACACACACACGCACACTCTCTTAAAACACACTCTAACACATATACACACACACACACACTCTTAAAACACACTGTAACACACACACACACACACTCTCTTAAAACACTCTAACACACACACACACTCTTAAAACACACTCTAACGCACGCACACACATGTTGGTGCAACAGCATTATGAGGACTCTCCATAGGCGTAATGGTTTTTATACGGTACAAACTATATATTCTGTCCCCTTACACACACACACACACACACTGCCCCTGTCCCTAAACCTACCCATCACAGGAGACATGCAGCATTTTTAATTTTTTTATGAAACATTGTTTTTTTATGTTTTTTAAGCCATTTGATTTATGAGGAGGACTTTTGAAGTGTCCTCATAAACCACCCATAAGTTGTAATACCAGTGTAATACACATGTCATTATACACATTTGTGTCCTCATAAATCACATAAACCAACCCACTCTAAAACACTCTAACACACACGCGCGCACACACACAAAAGCACGAACACTCACTCATACATACACACACACACACACACACACTCTAAAACACTCTAACACACACACACGCACACACACACACAATAACACGAACACTCACTCACTCATACACACACACACACACACTCTAAAACACTCTAACACACACACACGCGTGCACACACACAATAGCACGAACACATCACTCATACACACACACACACACAATAGCACGAACACTCATACATACACACACACACACACACACACTCTAAAACACTCTAACACACACACACGCGCGCACACACACAATAGCACGAACACTCACTCATCCATACACACACACACACACGCACTAAAACACACACTAGCACACACACTCACACACAACACACACACAAACAAATGCACACACAACACACACACAAACAAATGCACGCACACACACACACAATAGCACGAACACTCACTCATACACACACACACACACACACACTAAAACACACACTAGCACACACACTCACTCACACACACACTCTAAAATACACTCACACACACAACACACACACAAACAAATGCACACACACAGACAGTGTGTACTAATAATAACAGATATTAAAAAATAAATTCCCAGATGTGTCTGAATGTTTTCTCAAACGATTCTGCACTGAAATCCATCTTTGGAGTTCGTAATGTTATTAAATAGTTATGATTATTGAACCGGCACATACAAGACATTACAGAAAAGATAGATCAGCTAAACCGGCCAAATTAGAAATATTTCACACACAAGACTAAAAACGAAAGGGAACATTACAGGACAGACAATACAGTTTTTGCCCGTTGCTTGAACACATTTTGCAAAACTTGGCTCATTGTGTCAAAACTCTACACACAAACAAATAAGACACAACACTGGGAAATAAACCATTCACATCTATGTCAAATTGAAACTCTGCAATCAAAACCTAACAATCCTTTGTCAAAATTTCACTCTGATGACAAAATGATACCCACTTGCATCATATGAATACACTTTCAGATCAGCAGCAACACACTAGTCTACTTTATATAAAACACTGCAGACTTTTGTTTTCTCTGTTTTTATTCAGTTCCACAGAGGGCATGTTTTCACAACAACCAAAAAATTAAAAACTGAATTCAAAATCATTACATTACAGTAGTATATTTTACAGTACAGTAAATTCAGTTAAATCAAACACAGAAAAACACAATTGTGCGCAAAGGATCTCATCAACATCACAAGCAATGTCTTCTCTCGCTGAGCATCGGGGAAAATATCCCCTTGTGTGCCGAATCCACCCCTGGACTGACCTCAGATCAGTGTCTCCGCAGGCCTGTCCCACTGCAGAAGAGGCATTCGGCATGTGGTTGGCGGTCATATATGCGCCATCTCCAAGCGGAAAAAAATTCCTCTATATGATTTACAAATGGCGAGTAAGGGGGCAAGTACACAACTTCAAATTGATCATGGTTGGTGAACCAGTTCTGGAGCGGAGTAGCCCGATGGAAACTAACATTATCCCTAACTTTACTGTATTTACCATACACAGTAATGAAACATCTCAACACGTTATCAAGGTATATTTCACAAAACTACCACTTTTGTTGGAAAGGAGCATTAGACACCCTGGAATACAATACATGTGATACAGTAACGTGATATGGTACAGTACTGTAAATACTCGTTAGAAATAGATACAGAGTTGAAGACATTCCTGTTTTCCAGTCAGAATGTCCTTATTACGAATGAAACTTAGATTAGGATGGACTCTCTGCCCAGATTCCCTCATAGTCAGGCCATGGTTTATGTTATGACATGGTCCACCAAAGTTCCTCTTATGTCATCCGAAATAATGGTCCTTGCGTGGCCTCTTTGACCACGTCTTCCTCTCTCTCTCTCTCTCTCTCTGCCTTCCTCTCCCTCTTCCTCTTCCTCTTCCTCTAGCTCTCCCTCTCTCTCTCTCTCTCTCTCTCTGCCTTCCTCTCCCTCTTCCTCTTCCTCTTCCTCTAGCTCTCCCTCTCTCTCTCTCTGCCTTCCTCTCCCTCTTCCTCTTCCTCTTCCTCTAGCTCTCCCTCTCCCTCTCTCTCTCTCTGCCTTCCTCTTCCTCTTCCTCTTCCTCTTCCTCTAGCTCTCCCTCTCTCTCTCTCTCTCTCTGCCTTCCTCTCCCTCTTCCTCTTCCTCTTCCTCTTCCTCTAGCTCTCCCTCTCTCTCTCTCTCTCTCTCTCTCTGCCTTCCTCTTCCTCTTCCTCTAGCTCTCCCTCATCCTCTTGCTCTTCCTCTTCCTCTCCCTCTCTCTCTGCCTTCCTCTCCCTCTTCCTCTTCCTCTTCCTCTAGCTCTCCCTCATCCTCTTGCTCTTCCTCTTCCTCTCCCTCTCTCTCTGCCTTCCTCTCCCTCTTCCTCTTCCTCTTCCTCTAGCTCTCCCTCATCCTCTTGCTCTTCCTCTTCCTCTTCCTCTAGCTCTCCCTCATCCTCTTGCTCTTCCTCTTCCTCTCCCTCTCTCTCTCTGCCTTCCTCTCCCTCTTCCTCTTCCTCTTCCTCTTCCTCTAGCTCTCCCTCATCCTCTAGCTCTCCCTCTTCCTCTTCCTCTAGCTCTCCCTCTCTCTCTCTCTCTCTCTCTCTCTCTCTCTGCCTTCCTCTTCCTCTTCCTCTAGCTCTTCCTCTTCCTCTAGCTCTCCCTCTTCCTCTTGCTCTTCCTCTTCCTCTTCCTCTCCCTCTCTCTCTCTCTCTGCCTTCCTCTCCCTCTTCCTCTTCCTCTTCCTCTTCCTCTAGCTCTCCCTCTTCCTCTTCCTCTTCCTCTTCCTCTAGCTCTTCCTCTTCCTCTTCCTCTAGCTCTCCCTGCTTCCCTGCTTGCAAAGTTCTCAAATTGGCTTAAGTGAGGCCTTTTTGTAGCTGGCTGATTGGTGTTCAGTTTTGTAAGTAAGTATTTTCAAGTGTGTGTCTATGTCTTTTCAATTAACCAATGTGTGTTGTATTTTGAATAGATGTGTTTTCCCAATGGTACCCTGAGATTTCATTTTTGACCTAGTGTCTTATGTATGAAATAGTGTGTAGTGTCTAGGAGCAAGTGTGTTACAGAATTGCAACTAAAGTGCAAAGCAGCGCTTTTGTTTAAGGTATGGTTACACTTTGTTTAAGGTATAGGAACAACAACTTCAAGTTATGTTACTTTGGTTTAAGCATGTGTCTATAGTGTTCAAGCAACGGGCAAAAACTGTAATAGGTGAACGAGTCAGAGTTATTGAGACTCAACACAACTGTGGACTGAACATTAAATATATATATACTGTATAGTAGGTTGTGTAACAATATATTGCAATACAAAAATGCAACAATGTTGAATATGTAGAAAAAATTCAAGTTTTCACTGCATGGTTCAAGTGACCCAAATCCGATTTTTTCCTCTCATGTGGCACAGATCGTATATCGTATATCCATAGTTGCACTGACCTTAAATTAAAAACTCTTAGCTTTAAAAAAAACGTAGCTTATTGCTATTTTTGCACTTTGCACCATTGCCTTACTAGGTACCATGTGTGCACATTTTTTGTGTTCTTATATCATGTACCCTATATGTTGTATGTTATATGTATGCACCTTCCTGCTGGAGTAAGTCTGTACTAGCGTTCAGGGCGAATAAACCCCCTTTCTGATTCTGATTCTGATATGACCGGTGAACGTGTAAGCAGGAAAAAACGCATGGATTCCGATTTTCTTAGATCAGATTCAGGCGTCACTCATATGTGGTAATAAATCGGATATGAATCGGATACGTGCATTTGCGTGTGCCGTGTAAGCAGACAAATTGGATATTCCCCAGTGCGAGTCGTACGTCATTAAAAAAGTGACGTCAACGCAGGTGGACACCACCAACTGAGATCACATGACTTATTATAGTCGCGATGGAGGACGACGGATACACACCGTGGAGCAATGCGGAGGTTTCCCGTCTTTTGAGTGTTTGGGGCGTAGAGACGATGAAATGCAGGGTTGTTACAGGCTGCAACAAGGGCTCTCCTCTTTTCTCTCCGCCGTACGAGACCAATGTTTTGCTGACTGTTTTGCTGATTTCTCAAAATATTGTGGAAAGCAAAACACTGGATAATTTTAATGCGCATCTGCATCCATTGCATTTCGTGCGGTTTTACTTCCTTTTCCGGGTCAGAACGTCTACATTTGGTAGTTTCAGCAGTGTATAGTGTAAATGCAAAAATCGGATACGGGTCACTTTTAAAAGATGATGTAAGCGGGTCGTCCAAAAAATCGGATATAGTCAGAAAATCGGATTTGGCCATCAAGACCTGCAGTGTAAATGCAGCCTACTTGTCAGTACAACATTAAAGGTGCTATATGTAGGTTTTCTACTAAAATGAATCCTTTTTCTATTGCCTGTGTGTGAAGGGGTTGTAATCACACATTACAATTATCCACTTGTCAGGTTTTGCTATTACCTCTAAAGGCCAGTATTCCTATTTCTATGTGAAGCTCCGGGTCGGATTTACCGAGAAACCCATCGGATGTGCCGTGCATGCGCTCCCGAGCCTCTCCTTTATATACAGTCTATGCGACGGCACTGCAGCGAACTCACGACATGGAGTCTGATAACACTGAGAAACGCCCGGCCTCCAGCACAACACACACTCCAACACAAACTACACAGAAATATAAAAAACTAAAAAAAAGTTTTATCTGCTGAAGCTCGTCAGCCAAACGTGATTCAGATCAACTTCTACTTACTACAACATGCATGAGACATGAAATGAACACAAAAGACTGTTCCAGGATAACAAAAAGTGGGTGCTTTAGGATGTAACTTTTATTTTATGTACTCGATCTACTGTCTAACGTTACTCATCCCACTACTATCATATTGTTTATAATACACATTTCCAGACACGTTCAGTACAGTAATGTCACTTCCTATGGGGGAGGGGGGGGGGGGGGGGGGGCTAAAATAATTAGACGAAATAGTATATTCGTCTAAAATAATTCTGTGTTTTCAGCTTCAAAATCATGAATATTGTTATTCTGGTGTCTCTATTGTTCATTGGTCCAAGCCTATTCATTTACACACACAATGTAATATCAAAATAGCATTTTAATCAACAGTTATTTTATCATATGTCTTGCGTGTATATATATATATCATGTGAATAGACAGTAGGCTACAGACCGAGAACCCCCTGAATAAACGCTCTGGACAGTGACGGGTGTTAGAATACCTCTGAGTTTGAAGAGCTCCCCATTGGCCGAGCTGACGACGAACATGTGCGGCGCCTCGTCGCTCGTCGTCACGGAAGCACCAATCAGAGGCAGGGAACCACGAGGCTTCAGGCTCCGCCCCTGCTCGTGCACGAAATACTGCAGCTGACCCACATCAGGGTCCAACACGAAATACCTGCACACACACAGACACACATCAGGATAATGAGACACATCACAATATAACTGGATCACGACTTTTCCAAAACTTGGAAGTGAGTGTGGAGTCAGTAGAGCTGGAATTAATTCTCGATTTGTGTTGCACTGGACCATCAG
>JAULUF010000022.1:2912500-2982500 GCA_031834385.1 Semotilus atromaculatus
TTTTCCCCACTGATCCTTCCACGTGTGGAATAGCAGGCCTACTGTATTTCTTTGAATATCATGTGGAACAGTATGCATGCAGCCGTAAATGTTTCAAAAAGGGACTTCATTGCATGTTTCAGTTGGCGTTATCTACTAATAAATATCAGTTTATTTTGCATTTTGAATCCAATTTTCTGAGGAAGAAAAAATGCATTTGCTAGTAGAACACTAAAACACAATGGCTTCAAAAGGCCGGTTCACTTACAGTGAAAGCTTCAGCTGAAATAAGAAGCACTCCTCTCGCTCCATTAGTATGATAGAGAAGTATCTTGAGTCAGTAAATCACTGTGAGAAACGGAGCTACAGGAGTGAGCCGATGGATCTGTGTTTACCAAAGCTCTCGCATCAGGTTTCACTACAAGAGAGCCGAGATCCTTCTGCCAGCACCACACACACACACTGCGGATCGATACGAGCAGAGAGAGTGTGTGTGACTGAGGCCAAGCTCAGGTCAGCCGCATTACTGCAAAACAAGACTAAATAAACCCCAAATCACAATATGGACCAGTGAGGTTATCGCATAAATCAGTGCTCTGCGTGTTTCAGGGTGAAGCGATGTGTTCATTTACACGTGAGCCGCTCAGGATCAGGGTTCTGATGTTTCATTCCACACGCATTTATACAAATAATTGATGTGTGCACAATACAGACACTCTAGAGCACAATACACACACTTTTAGGATGAAATCTATGGGAAAATGTTAAACATGAGGTCCCAGTTTAGTAAAATAAGAGGTAACACTTTACAATAAGGTTCATAATGTTTTAGCTGCAATACATTTGTTACTGTATTTATTCATCTTTGTTAATGTTAGTTAATACAAATCCAGCTGTTCATAGTTTGTTCAAGTTATTCACAGTGCATAATGTTAACAAGATTTTATTAGTAAATGTTGAAATTAACATTAACAAAGATTAGTAAATGCTGCATACGTGCAGTTCATTCATGGTAATAATGTAGTTAACTAATGAACCGTATTGTAAAGTGTTACAAAATAAGTTGATATATGCTACTTGCTAAATTATGTATAGTCAGTAGAATAGCACACATGATTGATCAGACACATGATTGATCAGTCACATGATTGACACACGATTGACACAAGATTGATCAGTCACATGATTGATCAGACACATGATTGATCAGACACATGATTGATCAGACACATGATTGATTAGACACATGATTGATCAAACACATGATTGATCAGACACATGATTGATTAGACACATGATTGATCAAACACATGATTGATCAGACACATGATTGATCAGACACATGATTGATCAGACACATGATTGATCAAACACATGATTGATCAAACACATGATTGATTAGACACATGATTGATCAGTCACATGATTGATCAGACACATGATTGATCAGACACATGATTGATCAGACACATGATTGATTAGACACATGATTGATCAGACACATGATTGATTAAACACATGATTGATCAAACACATGATTGATTAGACACATGATTGATCAGTCACATGATTGATCAGCCACATGATTGATTAGACACATGATTGATCAGACACATGATTGATTAGACACATGATTGATCAAACACATGATTGATCAAACACATGATTGATCAGACACATGATTGATCAGACAAATGATTGATCAGACACATGATTGATCAGACACATGACACATGATTGATCAGACACATGACACATGATTGATCAGACACATGATTGATCAGACACATGATTGATCAGACACATGATTGATTAGACACATGACTGATCAAACACATGATTGATCAGACACATGATTGATCAGACACATGATTGATTAGACACATGATTGATTAGACACATGATTGATCAGACACATGATTGATCAGACACATGATTGATTAGACACATGATTGATCAGACACATGATTGATTAGACACATGACTGATCAAACACATGATTGATCAGACACATGATTGATCAGACACATGATTGATCAGACACATGATTGATCAGACACATGATTGATCAGACACATGATTGATTAGACACATGATTGATCAGACACATGATTGATCAGACACATGATTGATCAAACACATGATTGATCAGACACATGGTTGATCAGACACATGATTGATCAGACACATGATTGATCAGACACATGATTGATCAGACACATGATTGATCAGACACATGATTGATCAAACACATGATTGATCAGACACATGATTGATCAGACACATGATTGATCAAACACATGATTGATCAAACACATGATTGATTAGACACATGATTGATCAGACACATGATTGATCAGACACATGATTGATCAGACACATGATTGATTAGACACATGACTGATCAAACACATGATTGATCAGACACATGATTGATCAGACACATGATTGATTAGACACATGATTGATCAGACACATGATTGATTAGACACATGATTGATCAGACACATGATTGATCAGACACATGATTGATTAGACACATGATTGATCAGACACATGATTGATCAAACACATGATTGATCAGACACATGATTGATCAGACACATGATTGATCAGACACATGATTGATCAAACACATGATTGATCAAACACATGATTGATCAGACACATGATTGATCAAACACATGATTGATCAGACACATGATTGATCAGACACATGATTGATCAGACACATGATTGATCAGACACATGATTGATCAGACACATGATTGATTAGACACATGACTGATCAAACACATGATTGATCAGACACATGATTGATCAAACACATGATTGATTAGACACATGATTGATCAGACACATGATTGATTAGACACATGATTGATCAGACACATGATTGATCAGACACATGATTGATCAGACACATGATTGATCAGACACATGATTGATTAGACACATGACTGATCAAACACATGATTGATCAGACACATGATTGATCAAACACATGATTGATCAGACACATGATTGATCAGACACATGATTGATCAGAATTGATTAGACACATGATTGATCAAACACATGATTGACACATGATTGATTAACATGATTGACACATGATTGATCAGACACATGATTGACACATGATTGACACATGATTGATCAGACACATGACTGACACATGATTGATCAGACACATGATTGACACATGACTGACACATGATTGATCAGACACATGACTGACACATGATTGATCAGACACATGATTGACACATGATTGACACATGATTGATCAGACACATGATTGACACATGATTGATCAGACACATGATTGACACATGATTGACACATGATTGACACATGATTGACACATGATTGACACATGATTGACACATGATTGATCAGACACATGATTGACACATGATTGACACATGATTGATCAGACACATGACTGACACATGATTGATCAAACACATGATTGATCAGACACATGATTGACACATGATTGATCAGACACAAGATTGACAAGCTGAGAAGATCCCGTCACATTAGGATCCCACCGACCTATCTATCTATCTATCTATCTATCTATCTATCTATCTATCTATCTATCTATCTATCTATCTATCTATCTATCTATCTATCTATCTATCTATCTATCTATCTATCTATCTATCTGTCTGTCTGCTAATTAACTGCTCATGTTCTTCACACTCTCAGGAAGGAAAGCGTTCCCCTATTAAAGGGCAGTGATCCTGTGTTGGGGCCGATGGTCCTCTGATGGACTGTAATTGCTTCTGTCTGCAGTTCACGGAAGATCTTCCACAGAAACACGAGTGTGTGAAGTTCCTCAGGCGTTCGCTCTGTCCTCATGACATTCATTGTTCAGAGTGTTATTGTGCTAATGAGAGAAGACGAGCGCTAGACTGATCTCTGCTCGTTCTCTGAGAGAAACTTCAGACTTTGTTAAAGATAAATATGCTAATCTCCAGCAGCCTGAACATTACAGTGTGCTCTATCTCTTTTAGCTGTGTTAGTAATATATACTATAGCCTATCTTTTATTTGTAGTGCATGTTAAAGGAGTTTTTCAGATGGAACTTTTCCAATCTCATGACTCTCTCTTTTTATTTGTGAGTTGTTTTACTGAACCGAGACTGATCATATCACAGAACTCCCTCATCTAATCTGTTTAACATTGAAGGGAAAAGAGGAATTAGAAGCGTTGCACTTGCTAGAGCGTCCTCTTCTGGCCTCACAGCTACATTACACCACTAACATACACTAATGTAATAAAACTGGCACAAAAAATGGTATTGAGCAATTGAGTAAAATTTTAACTGTAGCTTTACCTATTAATAGACACGATACTTCCTTGAAAATAAACTTCAGCACAACAACCATATTAAAAATGAGCTTCACATGATGCTTTACAGTGAACTCTGTTAGAGTTACATACAGTATGGTCATATATTTGTTCAATAAAACCCCTCACTCACACCATCCTCTCCAACATTTCAAATCCAGCGCTTCTCATCATCTCTGAAAAGCCAAGCTGATGTTGATTCATGTTTTATTATGTGCTCGGTCTCTTTTCTGCTTGCCGTTTTTTTTTTTCTGGCCTTAGTTTCATGAATTTATTTACCATAACTAAAATTATACATCATTATTTGTGAAGAGTTATCTCATGCCTTTTGTGTTGACATCAGAGAGGCTGAACTCTGAATATATGAGCAAAATACCAATATCCCTGCTTTATGTGTTGTTATTTTTTTAATGAAAACTATATTACAAAACCAAGCTGAAATGGAATAAGATGTAAACATTAGATTCATTTAAATACAAATTTGAAATGTTGCCTTGGCAACTAACTGGATAATATAAGTTTAAGTGTATATAGAAATCTATACGTAAATATATATATATAAGTAGCCTAGTATTTGATTTGATTTTATAGTAGGCTATACTAAAATAAAACTTCCACCAGGGAGTAAAAACAGCACAACATCACTTAAGAATCTGATCAGCATCTCTTATTAAAGCCAGAGTTCTTGAGTTCACGAGATCTTCAGTGAAAGAGCTGATCTGAGACCAGTCTGAGTGTCTCTCTGATAAGGTCATGATTCTGTGTGTATCTGTCTGAGGATCGCCTCATTATCATTCAATGCTTTCACAGGAACACTGGATTTCACTGGAACATCTTTGAACCATTCATTTTAAAAACGTATTAATTTATTTAAATAATGAATGCATGTTTGATTTTAAAAGAAGTCTCTTTTGCTCACAGAGACTGCATCTATTTGATAAAAAATACAGTAAAATCAGTAATATTGTGAAATATCATTATAATCGAAAACAGCTTTTTTTCTATGTGAGTATATAGTAAAGTGTAATTTATTCCTGTGATCAAAGCTGAATTTATCATCATCATTACTCCAGTCTTCAGTGTCACATGATCCTTCAGAAATCAGGATAATATGATGATCTGATGCTCAAGACTATGACTGATTATTGATTATTATCAGTGTTGAAAAAAGTTGTGCTGCTTCTTTATGGCAAGCCATTTTGATGTGAAATTGGAATTTAGAAAAAAGAGTCAGATCCTTGTGTGAACTTGTGAGAAAAGTAAAAGTCAAACCAGCTTGCCATATAGCTTCAACCCTGCAGGACGTCTGAGAACTTTTCCGTTTGGTTTTGCACTTTAAAATTAATTTTAAATCAATTCTGCAATAATCTGCTGAATGTATTAGGTCTGTGTTCCAAAGAATTACAACCATTTAAGGTTCATATTCATGCTCAAAAGGGAGATGTGACAGTTAACAGTTAATTAAAACGCAGCATGTACAGTTCAGACAGCCTTTATTAACACCTGAAGCCCTGTTGAACACATTTATGATGGATAGATGCACTTTTATGATGGATAGATGCACTTTTATCATGATGCACTTTTATCATGGATAGATGCACTTTTATCATGGATAGATGCACTTTTATGATGGATAGATGCACTTTTATCATGGATAGATGCACTTTTATCATGGATAGATGCACTTTTATGATGGATAGATGCACTTTTATCATGATGCACTTTTATCATGATGCACTTTTATCATGGATAGATGCACTTTTATGATGGATAGATCCACTTTTATCATGGATAGATGCACTTTTATGATGGATAGATGCACTTTTATGATGGATAGATGCACGCAAGGGTGAGGGTAAGGGTGAGTAAGGGTGAGTAAATCATGGGCTAATTTTCATTTTTGGGCGAACTATCTCTTTAACTAAAACGCAGCACGGACTCCAGTTCCCAGAATGCACCTGCTCTCCGTGATGCTGAGGCGTGAGTGTTTCGCAGTGCTGGAGAATGAGGTGTGATGGGTCTGCTGCTGAAGTCATGTTTCCCGGTGTCCTGTACGCGTTGCTCGCGGGGTTTCTCGGCGCCGTCGCGTCCTCGTCCGCCAAACTGTCTCTCGGAACCGACTATCTGAAGGGTGTGTGCGAGACGGGCCTGCGAACCTGGGGCGAGCAGAGGAAATTCACGCAGCACAACGACACGAGCGCGTGCGACTGGGTGAGTGTGTATGTGTATGTGTGTGTGTGTGTGTGTGAAAGAGTCACTGCTGGAAAACACCGCAAACACCCGCACTGTCTCATCATCACGCTTCACACATACACTGCGCAGTTAATGCATGATGATGATGATGATGCTGTTACGTGACAGATGCATGACCTTCAGCGCCGCGCGCGCGCGCACGTGCCATCGCTCTTCCTGATGCATTAGTGAATCCCATTAGATATTTATGGCTGCTGAATATTGCAGTAGTAACAAGTGTTTTCCACTTTCCCCGTGACAGCTGCACATTCCTCTCAGGCTGCTGTGTGGAGGTCTGCTGTTCACCTGTAATGCTGTGATGTGGACCTTCCTGGCCAAAGCCCTGAGGAGCTCGTGCTCGTCCGCGCGCACCACTGTGACCACCACCGCCTCCAACTTCATCTCTTCCGTGAGCAGCTTCAGATAAACACACTCTCAGGACTCAGGAGGCATCGTGTTTGGAATTGCACATGATATTTCCATGCAGTTAGGCTACACAAAAGTTTGACTTTTTGCATATTTGTCAGTCATACATAAATGAAACAGGTACTTTTTTTAAACTGAGTAAACGTAATTATTTTCAGGATAAACAGATTTATGCTGATTCGAAGCCAAATGAATATGCATTTTAAAGAAGTATTATTTAAATAAAATTTTATAGATGCACATAATATGGTTGGATTTTTTTTTTGAGAGCAGAAATCTTACTTTTTTATTAATGTGTGACTGAGAAATATGCATCAGTTTATTAGTTTGTTTTAGTGCTGTCAATTGATTAATCATGATTAATCGCATCAAACATAAAAGTTTGTCAATATGTGTGTTTGCGTGTATAATATATATATATATACACACACACACACACACATTTACACACTTTTATGTTAGATGCGATGTTTAAAACTGTTGGATCCAGGTGGATGAACATTTTTTATGCAATTTAAATACATAAATCTTAAATTTACTAGATATGCTCTGCTTAATCATAATTATAAAATCAAATATTAATAACAAATTAAAATGAAATAATTTCTCAGCTTGAAAAACGCTCCAGTATTTCAAGTGTAATTTATGTGTAAAAATCATCATCCAGTCTTCATGAATGACTTGAAAAATCATAGAAAAGTCATTATTTACAGATCAAACATGACTGCAAAAAAACATTAGTTTTAAATTACATACTGTGATAAAAAGTTAGTTTGGGTTGCAAATGAATGTGCAATAAAATTATTTTATTAAATATAAATTTAAATCATAATAAAAATATATTTTGCTTTAGATCAAATACAGTAGTCAACTTTTGAAGGGGATCAAAACCCTTTCATCAAAGTTATACCTGAAATTTGAACAATACCTGATCTCGGACAACTTTGATTAACTTTCTTGATCAAATAATAAACCTAAAATAATAGTCCATTGTAGCATAGAAAATAATAGCCTATTATTAATTAGCATATTCTTGTTCTTAATCTGATGGAGTGCATGTGTTGCTGGACAGGCGTTCCTGGGACAGCTGATCTTCGGGGAGACACACGTGGCTCTGTGGTGGACGGGCATCTCTCTCACGCTGTCCGGGCTTCTGGTGCTTCACCACACATCGCCACACCTCACGCGGGCCCACGCCAGCAAGAGGGAGTGACCCGGACCCTGATGACGGACCAGAGGGAGCAGCGCCAGGACTGACTTCATCATCATCATCTTCTTCATCATCATCTTCATCATCATCATCATCTTCACCACACCTCACGCGGGCCCACGCCAGCAAGAGGGAGTGACCCGGACCCTGATGACGGACCAGAGGGAGCAGCGCCAGGACTGACTTCATCATCATCATCTTCTTCATCATCATCTTCATCATCATCATCATCTTCACCACACCTCACGCGGGCCCACGCCAGCAAGAGGGAGTGACCCGGACCCTGATGACGGACCAGAGGGAGCAGCGCCAGGACTGACTTCATCATCATCATCTTCTTCATCATCATCTTCATCATCATCATCATCTTCACCACACCTCACGCGGGCCCACGCCAGCAAGAGGGAGTGACCCGGACCCTGATGACGGACCAGAGGGAGCAGCGCCAGGACTGACTTCATCATCATCATCTTCTTCATCATCTTCATCATCATCATCATCATCATCATCTTCATCATCATCTTCATCACTCACTGTGGGTCCAAATGCTCCAAGACGCACAAACAGGCTTATTTTCTTTTGCTTCGTGAGTTGCTCGAAATATATATCTCACATGCAAGATCTACTGTCATGCCAAAGATCTGTTTCAATATTTTAAAACATTTTATTTATATGCATTATTATTTAGTATTTCAAATCCATAAGAAAGCATTGGTAACACTTTACAATAAGGTTCATTAGTTGTATTAACTAACATGAACTAACCATGAGCACTACTATTATTGTATTTGTTAATCTTTGTTAACGTTAGTTAATAAGAATACAGTCATTTATTGTTTGTTCATGTTAGTTCACAGTGCATTAACACTGTTAACAAGATTTTAATGAAGTATTAGTACGATAAATGTTGAAATTAACAAAGATTAACAAATGCTGTATACGTGCAGTTCATTATTAGTTCATGCTAACTAATGTTAACTAATGAACCTAGTTGTAAAGTGTTACCAAAGTTTTAAAAACGACTGGTGCATGAGCCTACATCCCTTATAACGTGATGATGAATCTCAGATGTCTAACGTGTCTGGATCATATTTCACCTCAAAATCAAAACTAAAACAATCAATATTTTGAATAAACAAGATGGAGGCTGAATTTAGGACCATAAAATAATAGAAAATTCTACAGGAAAACTCACAGTAGTTACATGCAGATGAGCAACTTTTTAATTTTTTTGAGTGAAATATTTATGATAAGCTCCCATTTGACAACATAATGCGTTAGCTAACATGAAGATGCCAATTGATTTGACAAATTAATTTTCAAATTCCAGTGTCCGCTTCGAGGCATGCCCGTCAGTGACATCACTTCCTCCAGGTTTGCAGATTGGCAGTCATCCCTCCATCCTCCTCCAGCACTGTGAGCGCCGCGCCTGGCAATAATAACAGCAAACCTCGGCATTCTGCATCCGTCACCGAAGATGCTTTTCCCAAATATATGCCACATATCTTATGCATGCAAACATCCAGTGATGTGACAGCAAAGACACTTCCTGTAGCTGTGTGAATGAACACCAACCCAAGCCTGTTCTTCAGCCCCTTCAGACTAACAGGAGGATGACAGCTAGTCATGCTTTACACGACCCGTGTCGTCACTAGCGGTGTAACGATAGCCTCATGTCACCATACTGAACTCACCATACCATATTATTGCGATATTCCAAGACATATGATAAAAGGTGAACAAAAAATGTACTGTGTGTAAATGAATATTATTGGACTTGCTGCTGGAAACCCAAAGCACAGGACAATAGAGACACCAGAATAACAATATTCATGATTCTGAAGCTGAAAATGCAGAATTATGTTAGATGAATATACTTGAACTCTGTCACTGACTAGATATATTTAAAATAATGTTGGTCACTTTTTCTGGTAACACACACACACACAAAAAAAAAAATGCTGGGTTATTTCAACCCAAAAGTTGGGTCAAATATGGACAAACCCAACCGGTATTTACAAATGTAACCAAACTGCTGGGTTTGTCCATATTTGACCCAAATTTTGGGTTGAAACAACCAGCTTTTTTTTTTTTGGAGTGCAGGACACACAGATTTTCCCCCACTGCATTAATAAAAACATTATATTCAACATTATATATAGTAGTTTAACGTAGTATTGACACTAAAACTGAAAACTTGAACACAGTTTCTCACACAGTAGGCTACTTTTTATTTTGGGTGAACAATTAATATATTGTCATTGACACTATCCCCGATACATATTGTTGCATTTTTGCATTGCGATAAATTGTGACACGATATATTGTTACACCCCTAGTAATCATACATTACATTTCTGAGTGAAGACTTTTCTTGGAATAACGTGCACAATGAGATCAGTAGCATGTGTTAAGAAAGCTAATGGAGTTTTTATTTTTATTTTATTTTTTAAGCCACGTAGATCAGGTAATGTGGTTTCCGGATCTTCCAGCGGTTTAGCAGATGTGTGTCATTATTCGGGGACTGAAGACAGGTGTTGTACTTTAACTGTGAATTACTCCAGTTCTTCCTGTGGTCTCGGCTGGACACTCGTAGAGCAGCTAAATATAGATCTTAATAAAATACACATGGACCGAATGCGTTACACGTCCATTCGTCGCGCAAAAACACCAAACATAATGTGACGTTATAAAGTCCCTGGCAATGTGATGTTTTTTCTGTGTTTAATGTTGAGAACATTCGTCCTGCTGTGTTTAATCGTAGGCTACATAGCTTAACTTTAATGAACACGTTACATATGGGTATAATTAGGGGTGTTTCTGATGATGATCATTCACTGCAGAATGTAATAGTCGGCGGAAAAAAGTAAAGCACAAAAAACATTGAAAATTGTTTTTGATGCATTAATTAATTTAGTAAAACAAAATTTAGTATCGGTAAATCAAAATTAGAATTGATGTCAGAGCAAATAATTGACACCCCTAGTTATAGTCTAATGATGGACAGACTAATAATTGAATCAAGGCCAAAGTGACACTTGTTACTATATAGCACGTATTTGAGATGCGAAATATAAATAATTAAAATATGAATAAGTTGCCTTATATGCGGGCATTCCTTCTGTCATTATAATTTCCTGATATTGTCATATTTGGCGTTAGATACTGTGTCATTGGGGACCAAACGTGTGTAAATCTTGATTTCAAATGAATGGATAAATGAAATAACTCAACCATCTTGTAATAATAAGATCTCTCATTCATGTAGCATACGCCGTCTGTTTATTACTGTCACTGTATAGAAATAAAGCCACATTTATAAATGTGTAAATAGTTTTATTATTTAATGGACAAACTAGAGGTCTGTAAACTCATCACTAAAACAGTGAATCATTAAACCGCTATAAAGTGTGTTCCGACTCTTTCTTTGTGTGTGTGGACAGAAAACACTGACTACGTTTACATGCAGCCAATTTTCGGGTTATGGTCGGGTTAAGGTCACTATTCAGGTTTCTGAAACATTAGGAATAACCCGTTTACATGCGTGAGCAGAGAGAGTTTCTCTGTATACATGGAATTGCAATATCCCGATGTAAACAGCGACGCACGGTTAGCGTCTAGACGTACGGACAACCTTTAGACGTCTCGCCATATTTACTTCCGGTTTACTGCACGTGGGTTTTTGTATGCACTGAGAAGTTCCTCTACTCAAAAGACCAAGATTCCTTGCGAATAGAACATGCGCAGTGGGGACAATCACTATGGGGATATCCCGATACGCGTTTACATGACCAAAAATTCGGGTTAGAAAAGGGGTACCCCAGGTATAATATCCCGGTTTTTAAAATCCGGGTTATGAGCATATCCGGGTTTTTGCCGGTGTTTACATGGCCATTCACGATCGGGTTATTGCTAATATCCCGGTTTTGAACGGGTTATTGGCTGCATGTAAGTTTACACCAGATTCAGGTTCATTTGAGATCATTTTACAAGATTCAAACTTAGATTATCAGACTTAGAATATATTTTATTCCTCATACAGTGTTGGTGAAAGTTGCTTTTAAAAGTAATGTTTTACAATATTACTCCCTGAAAAGTATCAAATTACATTACTTTAAGTACATTACAAACTACGTTACGTTTTATTAGTTACTTTTTCTCACTTGGCAGGCTCGATCTCTTTCAGGCTTTGCAGGTTGTTTTTTTTTACTAAAAACCTTTTTTTTGCAAGAGTTTATAGCAGTTATGCATTCAACAATATGCTAATAACATACACCTGCAGTTTGTATTAAAGTCCCCCTGTAGTCAATAATTGAATCCGTTAAAACTCATCTTTGATCACCAAAATGACATATTTAATGTTTTTTTTCTTGAAACATTTGTTTTTTCCTATGAATATGCAAATGAGCCCCGCCTCCACTCACTTCATAATGTTGAGAGATCCACTGGTTGACGATCACACGTTGATCTGATTGGTCAAGGTCGTTTGTGACGTCAGAAACACCAGCGATTTCACACCGTGTTTTTGAGACTGTCTTTGGTTCACTGCAGTTTTAAGCAGAAAATACTCAGCAATGCTGTCGACTTATGAACTTACACATGATTTATCTTAAAGCATATTAAAAACACCACATAGACACAAACATTTAAAACTCGATTTTCACCACAGGGGGACTGATTATATTACTAACTGTAACTACATTTCAATTATTTAGTTAAAACTAAGTTAAAAAATAACGTGCATTACTTCAATGCTCAAATATTGTGAAAAAATGAATAAAGTAATGCACTACTTTACTCATTACATCCATTAAAGTAATCTGATTACTTAATGCACATTACTTGTAATGCGTTTCCTGCTCAGAAATCATCAAAAGACGACATAGGAAAAACACAGCAATGAAAAACAACAAAGAGAAATTTATTGAACTGACTTTCAAAGTGAAAGCAAACCGAAACACCCAAAACTGCATTAAGATATTGATATATTTAAAATACATGCATAAACAAAGCACAGATTTACCAAAAAAAAAGAAACAAAGAAAAAAAAGACAATGTGCAAAGAAAATAAAAAATAGAAATGCAATCGTTGAACAGCAGTGATTATGAAGACTGAACGCTAACGAAGACCCGTAGAAAGCGTTACTCTGGAAATACTGATCACCAGCACAGACATACAACACCTCACTGCATTGAGCTTTCAGTCGTAAAACTTTCCTGCGCATTAAACCGTAATTGTGCTCAAGACAGAAACAGCCCTGAAAAGACCTCAGGGCCGTCTACAGCTGTCAGTCTCTAGTTTAAAAGCGTTGAATATCTGATGGTCTGAGCTGGATTTGGAAGAGAAACAGGATTGGTTTCATCATGTGAACCTGAGGGACAAAGACAGCAGCCATCTGGATTCAGGAAGATCAAGCTCACGCTCAAACACTGTAAGGACACCGTCATGTATCCATGAGCCTGAAGACGGCGAGAACCCATAGAAGTATTGCTAACAGTGTATTACAGTCGCACAGCTATTTCTACTGCAATCATAAGGAGATTACATTAACCCCATGAATCTGTCAGAAAAACATCATATTTCACCCCAAAATCAACAGAAAAATGTTTAGCGTCAAGAATCAGGCAAGATGAATTGACATCATTTTCAAGATTATAAAAAAAATGTAAATGCAAAGATTTTTTCAAGAAAATGTTATGTTTGTATATATATAATTTTAGCATTCATTGCATGTACGGTATGTTTTTTTTTTATGTAATTCAGTAAAAATGACTATTACTGTAAGGAAAATCACCACTGAGAATAAAAAAAAAGAAAAGTAAATCTAAGGGTTAAATGCATTTAATTATCATGAAAATAGTCACAATGCAAAAGAAAAAGCAAAAAAGAGGATTTTGCTGTGGAATATGCCACGGACGTGCTTTCATTAGTGTTATGCAAATGATGAATGCGTATAGATCAAGAAAAGAAAAAAAACTTCATAGGTGATTCTTCGTTTTTCATAATGAGGTCAAATTTGGCAACAACAGATTCCTCAAGGCTCGAGAACAACATGAGCGAACGGTCTCTAAAAGAAAAGGCATTTCGTAATTAACCAGCGGACACAAAGGCATCTGTCAATCAAACCAATCAAATCAGGAGATCACAGAGAAACACCAGTTATTTGCCACGGCTGGTGATGGTCAGTGAGTCTCGTGGTCAAGGCCTCTAAAATCTCTTTAATATGTGATACGGCTGATGTGATCACAGTGTGGGACTGGTGATAACCGTGAAGAACAGTGAGATCTTTCAGAACAGACAGAGTTAAAAAGCACAGAGATGTCAGTGTGTGTAGAGAGGTTGAGCGTCTCAGACCACGTACTGGTAGAGATTGGCTTTCCCGTGATCCGGCCTGGCGAACGGACTGAGCCAGGAGAGCGAGAGCGGGTGACCGAACACCACCTTCATGTTCATCCACTTGGACCGTTTGGCCCATCTCCGCTCCTCTTTCTTCAGCTGCTCGATTCCCTGCGGACCAGAGCTTCATTTCAATGCTAATCCATCGAAACGCTTAAAGGGATAGTTCACGTGAAAATTAAACGTCTGTCAGTAATTACTCGCCCTCATGTTGTTCCAACCCCGTAAGACTTTCGTTCATCTTCAGAACACAAATGAAGATATTTGTGATTAAATCTGAGAGCTGGATCACTCCTCCATAGGCTTCTGTGGGATTGAAACTTGCCGGCCCACAAAGTTATTAAAGACACTGTTAAAATAGTCCAAGTGACTACAGCGGCTCAATCTTAAAGGACAAGTTCAAGTATTTTACACTTAAAGCCCTGTTTTAAGATCGTTTCAGATTGTAATGTGGACACGTGCTGCCGGTTTCTGTGGTACACCCCCCCCCCACCTCCACAGTGGGTCATAGGTGCACTGGAACAATCCTTCATAAAACGCATTCAACTTTAGTTTACAAAGACGTGAAACTCACCGAGTGGTCTGGGGTGTTCACTGACAAGCTCACACAAAAATCGCTGCAAAATATGTATTATAACAGTGTTTCTCACTTACCCTAGAGATATACATATCAATGGAGTTGGACAAAAACTACGATAAAACCTGTTGGAAAGCATCTTTTGCAGTGATTTTTGTGTGAGCTCATCAGTGAACACCCCAGACCACTCGGGGAGTTTCATGTCTCTGTAAACTAAAGTATAATGCATTTTATGAAGGATTGTGGTGAGCTGGTACCCTTCCAATAGGAAAGTTCAACTGCAGTTCCACCGTTCAGCCTGAAGAGGGCAGCACTCAGACGCTTTTACACCATATATTGTCGAATTAAAACACTTTATCCCCAAATGTCAAAAAAAAAAAAAAATGACTTGAATCAATGAACAGCATTAATAAAGCCCCAGTCTTACAGATCATTAACTAAAAAAAGTTGTTTTAGGGTTGAGATACCCTTTAAGTTTATCAAGCGTTGAGAATTATTTTTATGCGCAAAACCCCCCAAAATAATGACTTTATTCAACTCTTAATTTCCTTCTGTGTGGGCCTCGAGTGAGTCTCGTGTGTAACAGCGCAGCGCTTCTGTGTCGTACGTCACACGCATCACACACACATGACCAGCGTCGGCCAATAGTGAGCCTGCGTGTGACGTACGACACAGAAGCGCTGCTGTTACACACGAGACTCACTCGAGGCCCACACAGAAGGAAATTAATAGTTGAATAAAGTCGTTATTTTGGGATTTTTTTGCTCACAAAAAAGTATTCTCGTTGCTTGATAAACTGAAGGTTGAGCCACTGTAGTCACTTGGACTATCTTAATGTCTTTAATAACTTTTCTGGGCCGGCAAGTTTCAATCCCTTAGAAGCCTATGGAGGAGTGATCCAGCTCTCAGATTTAATCACAAATATCTTCATTTGTGTCCCGAAGATGAACGAAAGTCTTCAACATGAGGGCGAGTAATTACTGACAGACTTTTCATTTTTGGGTGAACTATCCCTTTAATACGGCTGATTAAGGGAACAAAGACGACAAACTCTTCTTCTCATATCATGGACTGATCTCTGTGTCATATTTACTAATTAATACAATGAGATTCGTGGATCTCGAAAAGTGGAAGATGGAAAAAGCAAGAGATGTTTATTCAATGACATGTTTGTTCACATCATAAAAAATGGGTTAAAAAAATTCAGGGTTATTTTAAACAAGATGATTTTTGTTACTTTAAATAAAATAAAACCTAAACAAACATTTCTCATTTTCATTTAGTTTAACTTGATATACTAAAGTAAAACTGAAATAAAAAACGAATAAAAAAAATTAAATAATTACTCAAATTTTATTCAAATGAAAACAGAAACATAAAAATAAAAACATTCGTCTGAACGTCACTGATACCAAAATTACAATTTAAATTTCACAAAATTAGATTCATGAGATATTATTTTATGTATTGAATTATATTTAATTTTTTCCATTTTAATTTGAATGTCTTGGTCAGGTTAACATGCATCCAAGGTCAAAAACAATAAAATGTTCTCATAATATTTACTTTCGGCTCTTTTCTCAGTGTCTAAACGCTTCGGACAAGGATTCAGTATCTCTATATCTCTGAGAGCTCTGCTCTGATTGGACAGAAACCAAACGCTCATTATCATATCTGAATCTCAGCTCTTGATCACAGTGATATGAACAGTAACAATGGCGTGGGTTTCACTGTATCGATCTCATCACAGTGGATTTGTTTAGTCAGCAGAAAACAGCGTCTTCTCGACACAAACAACACGAACCAAACTCTCCCAGTCTCAGATACACTACAGTGTTTGAGGGCGGAGCTAAGAGACGCTGTTCAGCCAATCAAGATCATTATGCAAATTAGCCTACACAGGTTCAGCTACAACTACTGTTTGAGGGCGGAGCTAAGAGACGCTGTTCAGCCAATCAATACCATTATGCAAATTAGCCAACACAGGTTCAGCTACAAGTACAGTGTTTGAGGGCGGAGCTAAGAGACGCTGTTCACCGATAGCCAATGAAAATCATAGGCGGGCATTATGCAAATTTGTTACATTGTTAGGTATGCAACAGCAAGTGAGACTGAAATTACTGACGACTCGTTTCAAGCAGTTCAGAAGCGATTCTTTCTTTTAAGAGACA
This sequence comes from Semotilus atromaculatus, assembly GCA_031834385.1. Lineage (NCBI taxonomy): Eukaryota > Metazoa > Chordata > Actinopteri > Cypriniformes > Leuciscidae > Semotilus > Semotilus atromaculatus. Next base: position 2,929,855 of record JAULUF010000022.1, read on the forward strand.
ATATTGTGCACTTTGATCTTTAAAACTTTGCAGAGCTTTTACATTCACAAACAGCTTTATTACACACTACATGAAAGGGAATAACAGGGGCACTTTAAGTTTCAGTTACGATAATAACCGCGAGTGTCACTTACGGTCTCGTCGTTGCAGATGGAGTGCACCTGCGTCCCGAACATCACCGAGGTGAAAATGAGGAAGAGCAGAGCCTCGAAGCACAGGAGGATGAGGAGGATGACGGTCGCCGGGGGAGAGAAGGAACTGCACTCTGAGGACAGGAAACAGGAACGATCACTACAGGAAGCTCTAAACTCATGGACGAATCAGAGAGCTCCGTTACAGCACAAACAGCCAATCGTTGAGCAGCACTCTGAGGGAAATTAAAAACTCAGGCCATGATGCAGAAACAAACACTTACTTGCCCAGTCTTCTTCAAAACAGAAGACAAAATGTAAAGCTACCATCATGAGAGCATGAAGGGAAATCAAAGCAATGTACATCTGGAGACGAGAGAGAGGAAACAGTACAGATTATTTATATGCTATTATAGTTCTTATATCTATCTATAGTTCACACTTCTGAGATTTTGGTACCATGACAACCATGGCACAAAACCAAGCAAAAATCATAATGATTTAAATTGGTGTATTTTGTGAGCAGTTGTGTGAGAAGCAGACTCACGGTGAAAAGCACAAAGTATTTTTGGTTGTTCTCTCCCACACAGTTGTTGACCCAGGGGCAGTGATGGTCCATCTTCTTGATGCAGCGTTTACACACACTAGACGGAGCAAACACAGGAACGCCTCTCTGAATTTAAGGTCACAGTCAAGGTTTCTAGCACCAGCAGTGACCATTTAGTTATTGATGCTGTGTGTGTGTGTGTGTGTGTGTGTGTGTGTGTGTGTGTATGTGTGAGTGAGTGAGTTTGTGAGTGAGTGAGTGTGTGTGAGTGAGTGAGTGCGAGTGAGTGAGTGTGTGAGTGATTGAGTGAGTGAGTGTGTGTGTGTGTGAGTGAGTGTGCGAGTGAGTGAGTGTGTGTGTGTGTGTGTGAGTGAGTGAGTGAGTGTGCGAGTGAGTGAGTGTGTGTGTGTGAGTGTGTGTGTGTGTGTGTGTGTGTGTGTGTATGAGTGAGTGAGTGTGTGCGAGTGAGTGTGAGTGAGAGTGAGTGAGTGAGTGAGTGAGTGAGTGAGTGAGTGAAAGTGTGCGTGTGTGAGTGAGTGAGTAAGAGTGTCTGAGTGTGTGTGTGTTGTTACCTGCAGTGATGTGCTCTATCAGGTTTGATGCTGCAGCATTTGGGACACTTGTACACCACCTGTCCAGGCTTGAGCTGCAGACTCTCGATGAACTCTTTAGTGGCGTTTCCCTTCGGGACGGCTCCCTAAAACCAGAGGAAGAGGAACGAGTCAAAACCATTCATCATCAGCTCATAAATCACATTATAAACATTAGAATTGTCAGTTGTACTGTAAAATTAAAATATTTTTATTATATATTATTTACTGAAATACTTTTTTTATTTCACAATAAAATTAAAGATTTTTCTGCAGCAATTTTTTATTTAGTAATTAATATTATTGTTATCATTATTATTTAAAAGTGATATTGATTAGCCTGCCGTCATCTGCTCCGTTGGGCTGGGATTATGATTATGGGGCGTTTCAACCGAAACAGGGAATAAAATTCCTCTGCACTCGATTGGATCGACCGAATCCCGTAGGAAGGACGGCAAAAACATCTTTCCGATCGACAAATGCCTTGATGGCGGTTCTCTGTTCCTCTTTTAAAATGAATGCTCTACATCTTCTATAACAGACGCGACGGCTGAATCTACATCTAAACTCTCCAGCGGCAGCTCTATGTAGGAGACGAGTTCAACCCAAGCGCTCTTTGGTGACGTGGATGATTACGTTACTGTCCATCATCGTTTAAAGCCCGCCCTGACAATCTGATTGGTCCACAGCTTTGGTTTGGGCATACTTGCTTCACAACGGATCACGTCCAGACCGAACATCCCGATGTTGTGGGCGGGGCTAAGCTCGGCTGGCTACATATTGATATATTTTGGGCCAAATTGTGCAGCCCAACAATAATTTTTTGTAGCAACCTGTCACTCACATGAGATCCACCAATAGCAAACCACCACCATCCAATCAATTCTCCACAAACAAAATCAAGCCCCGCCCACATGTGTTCTTGTCCCAGAAGCGTTTCACTCGGATATACGACACAATGAGGAAGAAAAGACGTGTGTGTGTGTGTTGTTACCTGCAGTGATGTGCCATTTTTAATTTAATAATTAATTTACGAATTATTAAACTGATTTGGTTGTAGTTATCGTTCTTGGTGTGAACCTGATGTTCGTGTCCCTCACCGGGTCGGTGCACATGGCTCTGAAGTGTGACGCCAGCGCGAGGAAAGCGAGCCCGTTAAACACGGCACCGTTGAAGACGCTGTACGCCACGTTCTTGGCCGGCAGCAGCATTACGAAGACGACCACGAACTCGGCGTAGAAGACCAGCATCCACGTGATCACGCCGCACACGATGCCGCAGCCGTCCCGGATGAACCACATGTCGTGGGGCGAGTGTGTGCGCGGAGGGGGGGGGGTGCAGTGCTCCGGCCGCAGGTATCCGGCCTGCCGCTCGATGTCCCGACTGCGGTTAGCTGGGGAACTCTTCATCCTTCCCGACGGGGAGCTCCCACATCCTCCTCCAGAGAGACACAAACACACACGTGAAAACACGTAGACACACATCAGACAGTCACGGCAACGGCATGCATTTGGCAGATGTGTTTTTCCAAAATGACTCACAATGCATTAAAGGGATAGTTCACCTAAAAATTTTAATTAGCCCATGATAGAACTTTAGAACTTTAAACTTTATTGTCCTCAAAGGCAATTCTTTGTGTAGACAGCAGTATACACATGCACATATAACAACACATATAACAACACAACACACAAATTTCAATCAATCATTTAAAAACCTAATTACAGCAGGTATAAAGGAATTTCTGTATCTATTTGATTTACACAAGGGGAGTTTAAATCTCCGTCCTGAAGGAAGTAGTTGAAGTTCACTACATAATGGGTGAGTGACATCAGAAAGGACTAACTGGCCCTTCATAATCATCCTATGCTCATAAATTTGTGTGATGGTCCTTAAGTCAATCCCAACTATCTTGCTACACATTGTAACTATGCTTGTCAACTTCCTCCTATTCTTAATATTAAGATTACCATCCCAACAAATAATAGAAAAACTTAAAACCGCCTCGATAAAACAAGTATAAAACATTTTCATAAAAGAAACATCCATGTTAAAAGTTCGAAGTTTCCTTAGAAAATACACACGCTGAAGAGCCTTTCCTCTAATGATATCAGTGTTTGCCTCAAATTGTAGTTTGTCATCAATTACAGTCCCTAAATATTTATACTGAGTAACCACTTCTACCTGATGTCCCTTTATAACAAAAGGCAACACAGGTACAGAGTTCTTCTTACGGAAATCAATGAACATCTCTTTTGTTTTTGAAGCATTAATATTTAGAAATGAAGCATCACACCATTGGATAAAATGATCTGTCACTGGACCAAAGTCTGATTCAAACTCATTAAGAAGCGACACAATCACAGAGTCATCCGCAAATTTAACAATAGCCTATGTCTCCCATTAAAAGTACTACGACAGTCGTCAGTATATAAAGAAAACAAAAGAGGGGACAAAACGCAACCCTGTGGAGTACCAGTAGAAGACAACTTTGATTTACTCTCCCTCAAGTCATCCTTGGTGTATATGACATTCTTCTTTCAGACGAATACAATCAGAGTTATATAAAAAAATGTCCTGGCTCTTCCAAGCTTTATAATGGCAGTGAATGGATGTTTCTGTTTTGAAGTTTATAAAAGTGCATCTATCCATCATAAAAGTGCATCTATCCATCATAAAAGTGCATCTATACATCATAATATGGAACATAAGATGCACTTTTATCATGGATCACTTTTATCATGGATAGATGCAATTTTATGATGGACAGATGCACTTTTATCACGTATAGTTGCACTTTTATGATGGACAGATGCACTTTTATGATGGATAGATGCACTTTTATCACGTATAGTTGCACTTTTATGATGGACAGATGCACTTTTATGATGATAGATGCACTTTTATGATGGATAGATGCACTTTTATGATGGACAGATGCACTTTTATGATGATAGATGCACTTTTATGATGGATAGATGCACTTTTATCACGTATAGTTGCACTTTTATGATGGACAGATGCACTTTTATGATGGATAGATGCACTTTTATGATGGATAGATGCACTTTTATGATGGATAGATGCACTTTAATCATGTATAGTTGCACTTTTATGATGATAGATGCACTTTTATGATGATAGATGCACTTTTATGATGGATAGATGCACTTTTATGATGGATAGATGCACTTTTATGATGGATAGATGCACTTTTATGATGATAGATGCACTTTTATCACGTATAGTTGCACTTTTATGATGGACAGATGCACTTTTATGATGGATAGATGCACTTTTATGATGGATAGATGCACTTTAATCATGTATAGTTGCACTTTTATGATGATAGATGCACTTTTATGATGATAGATGCACTTTTATGATGGATAGATGCACTTTTATGATGATAGATGCACTTTTATGATGATAGATGCACTTTTATGATGATAGATGCACTTTTATGATGGATAGATGCACTTTTATGATGATAGATGCACTTTTATGATGGATAGATGCACTTTTATGATGATAGATGCACTTTTATGATGATAGATGCACTTTTATGATGATAGATGCACTTTTATGATGATAGATGCACTTTTATGATGTATAGATGCACTTTTATGATGGATAGATGCACTTTTATGATGGATAGATGCACTTTTATGATGAATAGATGCACTTTTATAAACTTCAAAACAGAAACATCCATTCACTTCCATTATAAAGCTTGGAAGAGCCAGGTCATTTTTTATATAACTCTGATTGTGCTCGTCTGAAAGAAGAATGTCATATACACCAAGGATGTCTTGAGGGAGAGTAAATCATGTGCTAATTTAAATTTTTTGGTGAACTATCCCTTTAAGATGTACATTTGGTCAGGTTATGCTTTCCCTGAGAATCGAACACATGACCTTTTGCGATCAGCTTTCAGACACATTACAGTATTTCGTTCATGTGACCTTCGTCAGACATCTGAAAGCAGAGGATGCACTGCCAGCAAATCTAAAATAGAAAGACTACTCAGAAAAGCTATTTAAAGGCACCATGAAATCAAAATGGACAATTTTTTTTAATGGAATATTGCAGTGTTTATTCTAAATGATTTATCCGTGCACACCATTATTTTGATCAATTCATGTGCCTCTTGAATCAGAATTCCTCTTGCAGTATCTCTTCTCTTCTCTGATGATGTGGGCGGGGCAACCTGTCACTCACATGAGATCAGCCAATAGCAAACCACAACCATCCAATCAATTCTCCACGAACAAAATCAAGCCCCGCCCACATGTGTTCATGATCCAGAATCACTCGGATATACGACACAATGAGGAAGAAAAGACGATCACAATTTCTGTTTCATGTCTACTTTGATCATGATTTTTGGACAATAGATTAGACACAATCATTTAAAACATATGTAGAAGAGGACCTACTAGTACATAAATGTATAGGCTTGGCTATTGGCCGAAATAAGGTTATTTGATCTAGCCTATCACTACAATACTGTGCGCATCAAATATAATGATCTGATCGCAATGCATATGGTTTATGTACAGGTGAAACTCGAAAAATTTGAATATCGTGCAAAGGTTATAATTTTGATGATTATGGCTTACAGCTTATGAAAACCCAAATTCAAAATCTCAGAAAATCAGAATATCACATGAAATCAATAAAAAAAAAAAAAGGATTTTAAATACAGAAATGTTGGCCCTCTTAAAAGTATAATCATGCATATGTATATAGTTATATATACTAAATATATTAGTTTCACATTTTAATTAGAATTACTTAAATACACAAACTTTTGCACTATATTCTAATTTTTCAGAGTTTTACCTGTAACTATATATATATATATATATATATATATATATATATATATACACACACACACACAGCCTAAATAAATTAAATGTAAACATAAATACAAAAAAATAACATAATATATATTTAATTTATTTAGTGTATATATATATATCCTAAATATATACAATTAAATGTAAAATATATCCATACAGGCTTAAAAGAACAAATAATAACTTTGCAAAAACCAAAAAATAACCATATAACGTAGCCTACATGATTATAATATTATAATTATAATAAATTACATTTATAACCTAAACCCAACAAAATCCCTGCTTTTTTATTCTTAATATTTGACAGGGCCGTTAGATATCGTACCAACTTATTCTTGGAACTACAACCCGAGGGGAGACCTGGAAAATCTACATTTGTGGATAAAATGTTCAGCCAGTTTAAAAAAAATACAAATACAAAACCTCACCGTGTTCTGTGGCTCCTCCAGCAGCGCGTGACTGAGCTTTAAATGATGAGTTCTCTCTCCGCTTACACACAGATGATTTGATGTAGTGATGTAATGTTTATGTGTTGTATAAATGAGCAGAAAAATTGTGTTTTATGTAAATTATTGCTCCAGTTTCATCAGGTGAGGCGCGACAACCAGGAAGTTTCGGTTAGTGGCGTCACACACCCAACACAGTCCGAGTCGGCACTTCCGCTCCCGAATAGTATAAAATAAAAGTCGCTGAAAAATAATTAAATATTAAAGCTAGGTTTTTTTTTTTTTGTTGATTTTTTTTGGACGTTTTAAACGCGCGTTTTGGTGTAAACGTGTCATACGAATAAATTACTTTTATTTAAACGTGTTCGTTGTTTAATAAACTACTGACGTGAGGAAACATTTTGTGATAACACTTTATAAAAACGACAAACATACGCAATGTCTTATACAAATGATTGTATAAACAAAAGTTTATTACTTTATAGTATTTGAATGAATGAAGCAGACTTTTATGTTAGCAAAAGTGGCGGGTGCGCGCGCGCGGCGGTTCCCCTCAAGCGCATCCGGCAACATGTCGGCAGCTGAGCGCGCGCTCGAGGTGAGAAACATAACACACAATAAAACACACATTTACATGTGCATGCGTAATTACAGTCGTGCATCTGCATAATTAAGGTTGTGTTATGAATGTGTATTCCCTAATGGAGGATATAACTACGCTTTCATTCAATGGTTTTCACATGCTGTTTCTGTTGCAGCATCTAACGTTAGTGTTTAGTTCATCACTGTAACGTGCACACATTCTGTGATTAATTGCATATCTGCATTGATCCTGTCAGCTGTTATTTACATAAACGGTGTTAGATGATTGGTTCTGCTAAAATATTATGCATGTAAAGTTTATGACTTCTGATTATCAGTTCATTGCAAACAAAACATCAGATATATTCTCAGTGTCACGCCGTATTTATTAAATTTATTTCCTCTATTTAAAGTTTCCTCTTTAAAGCTCGAGCCTGAGTTTATCTGTTGTTGTGGATTACAACAGAAGTTTTTTGTAAGCTAGAAACCGCCTGTGTTGATATTAAATGGAGTTTAAGTCATTTTAACAGTGTGTTTTTGCTGATTTTGCTCCAGACCCCATCAGATGAGAGCTCTCCTCAGTCCAAGCATGAAGGTGAGGCTGTCACTCTTTTATATTAGTGTTTCAGTAGTAGAGATGCTCAGTATAAATCTGTGATTGGACATTATTTTCTGTATCAGCATTAGTTGGATTAGAAAGCAGATTATACCAGGGCTTCAAACAGGTTTCACAGACACATTTGGATCTGTCCTGAAGGTCATTAAAAAAATGTGATGGCTGATTTGACCATTTCATTTTATTGTTAATGTACAATTGTACAGGTGTATAACAGTGGACATTAGAGGGATAGTAAAAAACAAAAATAAAAAATTCTGTCATCATTTACTCACTGACTTTCTTTCTACTGCGACACACACACACACACACACACACACTCTCTTTCTCTCTCTCTCTCTTACACACTCACACACACACACACACACTCTCTTTCTCTCTCTCTCTCTCTTACACACACACACACACACAAACAAACAAACACACATACACACTCTCTTTCTCTCTCTCACACACACACACACACACACACACACACACACACACACACAAACAAACAAACAAACACACACACTCTCACACTCACACACACTCTCTTTCTCTCTCTCTCTCTCACTCACACACACACACACACACACAAACAAACAAACAAACAAACAATCACACACACACACACACACTCTCTTTCTCTCTCTCTCTCTTACACACACACCACACACACAAACAAACAAACAAACACACACATACACACTCTCTTTCTCTCTTACACACACAAACAAACACACACACATACACACTCTCTTTCTCTCTTACACACACACACACATGTTCTCACAGGCACACACTCACTCACATTTTTGGTAATAAATAACGTAAAAAATAAAGTTTTTTACGAATTGATTAGCATCAGCCCGATTAGGTTAATTTTTATATGAGAAATAAAAAAGGTTGCAGGCTTTCTATCATTTATGCTGCAAATTTCACATTTTTATGCCTGATTTCACTTGAAGCATGTACAATAAAAAATTTCTGGATCTGTGCTTCTCTATTCATTTGTATTATTCTAATCGTGCTGTTTTGTCCTGTTAGCGGAGCCGGCTCCTCCCGTGAAGGGAAAACAGACGGACGTTCTGACGGGACGTGTGGATGAAGGACGGCCCGTCATGTCCACTAAAACACACACGGGTGAGTCGTGACTCGTGCACGGGTGCTCATCACACACTGCTTTACAGGACAGTCACATATTTCCCTACTGTATAGAAAACAGTATGTGACGAGTTTACTGTCACAGTAAACTTGCGACAGTAAACTTGTGAATTCTTGGTAAAGTTGTGAAAGCGGGTTTCAAAGTGCATGATTTTCATGTAAACAACAAAAACGTGAATCTCTGAAGACGATGACATCATGCACATGCGTATTACCTGTTCAGTCTGTAGTGTTTGATCGCCATCTACTGGCCTGGCAGAAGAATACAGCGTTTTTGGCCGTTTTCGTGGATCCGTGTGAATGTGTGAACGCTGTCGTCCTACGTGGAAATCTCACAGGAAAAACCTCTCCGTTTTAAAGCTACGCTAGCTGCGTTTCCATTACCCTTCAAATTGCGCAAATTTAAATTGCGAATTGAAAATACGCTCAATGGAAACACGTCAATTTTGCAAAAATTCCCATTTATCGCAAAAAAGTTTCTACGCTCGCGTGAGGAGGTTTTTCAGGCAATTTCGAAAAAGGAATATTTAGCAAAACTGCAATGGAAACAGTTTTTGCGCATTTACAGTCGCCTGACGTAGATGACGCTGTGTGTGTGTGTGGACAGAAGACGAGACAGAGTTCTTTATTAAACTAAAAAAAGAGAAAAGAATTACAGGAATACTGGATCCTAAACCTCAAAGAAACTCCACGATCACGAGCTGGAAGCAGAAATGAGGAGAAACACCAGATCCTCATACGAGCCGCTCACAGTATAAGAGTCTTTCCTTGCCATTAATGCTTGGATAACACACACACACACACCTTCGGTCAATAATAATGTCCAGTGCAGTGGCTGAGATATATATATAAACCCACCAACATCTGTCGCCGTGATATTTTGAATTATTATCGCGAGAGGAAAAAATGAGGTTTTAGTCCCATAACATCGGTTAATGGGAACGCCGTCATTTCGCAATAGTTTTTTGTCGACATTTAGAAAAAATCGCAAAAGTTTTGCGCAAATCTGTAATGGAAACGCGTGCCTACTGTGTGGGATTTTCTCCCATCTAGTGGTGAAATTGTATATGACTACCAACTGAATATTACTTTCTAGCCCCTCCCATTCCCAGTGCGTTTTAACTCATACGGTGGCGTTTTATTTCAAATCTGCCGGCAGTCGCGAGTAATCTCCGCTCGCATTCGTCACGCTGCCACTGAGTGTAAAAACGCAAAAGGTGAAGCTTGAATTTCTAGGAATGTCCCTCACTGGCTCTTGTATTTTCAAGATGGATGCGCAACATGGCCGCCGCCGCTCGAGCGACTCACTCGTGTGTTTTCTAAATGGCAGATTCTACGCTTACGAGAATACTTGATTAGTTGGTAGAAGTAATTACACATTATTAATGAGCCCATAGAATTTTGAAAGAACAAAGTGTTTTTTGCTAAGAATCAACTTAAAAAATTACACAGTGTAGCTTTAAGGGCGCATGCTTGGCCATAATGTAGCGTGTGCACAACACACACACACACACACACTTTGCTTCTCTCATCTACACAGACGCAACAGTTGCCATTTTTGCAAACCATACATAATTACAAAGAAAAATATTACCACACGAGGGAAATCATTGTGGTGTCCATGAAGATGTGAAAAAATAGCAATCCGCCGCTATAATAGCTTTAAGCATATCGTTGTCGTGTAAACGTACCTTAAAAGGAATAAGGAGCCTGGAGCCGTGATAACCCAAAGAGATTGTGTTATTCTTTGTTGAGTGAGTGAGATGTGTGTCTCTGTCCACAGGCATTAAAAGCTCGTCTCCCTCCACCTCGTCTCTCTCGTCGCCAGCGTCTGGACGAGCGAAGATGAGCGTCTGCGGCCCTGGCAGTAAAACGGCTCCTTCATCCTCATCCTCATCATCCTCCTCATCTTCATCTCTGTCCTCAGCCAGTCCTCCAGCTAAAGTCCACCGCGCGCGCAAGACCATGAACAGACCTCCGTTCCCGCAGGTTCTGTCATTTGCTATGAACACTCATTCACGCTGAGATCAGCTATATTTATTAATAAAATCACGAATCTCTTGTGTTTCTGAGCAGATTAAGTCTATAGAGTCGATTGCACAAGCCACGCCCGAGAAAGCCTTCAGCGGCGGGAAAACAGACGCCGACACAGGTCATAAATCGTGCATAATCATATTTATGTGTCATTTGTTTGGACGTGTGAGTAGTTGCAGTAATGTTTCTCTCTCTGTGTAGTTGTGAAGAAGCGTAAAGTGTGTGTGGAGTCTGATGCAGGAACTCCAGAGAAAGTGGCGCGGCCGCACACCGAGGTGAGATAAACGATCAGTGTGTGTGTGTGTGTGTGTGAGCGCTTTAAAATACAATATAATATGATGATTGATTATAAAGGAAAATAAATAAATTGATAAATGAAATATACAACGTGAAGCAGATATAATGTGGTTAAATCACTTTTCCTCACGGCGGGAATGGATTGTTGATTTTATAAAATGATAATAGCATAAAAAGATACCAATGTTCAATAAATTAATAATAATATTTTTATTGTTGTTATCTTTTATCATAGAAATAACACACCAGTGTTTAATAAATAAAGTTAATTAATAATTATTATTTTAATAATATTAATAATTATTATTATTGTTGTGAATACTAATAATAGCAGTTATTATTATTATTATTATTATTATTAATGTATGTATTGATAATTGCCTGAAATGCATTGTTGATTTTATAAAAATATATAAATAAAAAAAACCCAATATTTTTTATTATTGTTATCTTTTGTTATAGCAATGTGTAATACATTATTAATAATAATTATCATTTTGTTGTAGTTGGTAATTATAATAATAGTAATACTACCTATTATTATTATTATTATTATTATCATTATTATTATTTTATAAAATGCTGGCAATGGCAATATGATAAAAGATACCAATATACAACAAATAAATAATAATAATAATATTAATAATAATAATTTTGAATATTATGATTGTTATTGGTGTTTTTATTATAGCATTATGATAACAAAATTGTTCAATAAATAAATAATGATAATAATTCAAAAAAAAAAATTTATTTTACATTTTCGATGAAGCCCCTCCTTCCGTTATACAAAATGTGCTGTGATTGGTTAGCTGGCCCAGTGTGCTTTGATTGACAGCTCTCAGCGTACGTTCAGGAAAGTCCCGCCCCTTTATAACAGTGAGCTCCACTCACTCACATGTAAAAAACCCTATTAAGGATGTCGTCAATTTCAAACCATTTCAAGCCTGATTTATACTTAATAATAATATTGTTGTTCATTGTAGTTCTTGTAAAGTGTATTCTGTCAAATAAAATATCTCCCTTTGGAGTGGACTATGTGCTCAAACAACATTACACGCCATCTAAAGTTGAAAAAGTTCATTTGTAGGACCCATTCAAGTAATATAGTTATAAATTTTATTCTATCGTAGCTCATATTTTATAGGCCTAACTGTGTGTTTTATAATGAACAGTGACGGCTTTGATCTGATGATGATTAGTGTAATATTAGCACTTATATGAACACTTGAGTGTGTTTTTCCCAGCCTCTGACGGCGTCTCCGGGGATGGGGAAGGTGGAGGCGGTTGCCACGGCGACGAGAGAGCATCACAGCGGTTGGCTGGAGGATGTGGATGAAGAGGCGGATGAGGAAGATTTCCACCTGCTCTACAACAGTTACTCCGGAGACGATCTGGTTTACTCGGACAGCAAGGTGAACGCGTCACTGGCCACGTTCCCGTTACCCTTCAAATTGCACAAATTGAAATTGCTAGTTGAAAATACACCCAATGGAAACGCGTTAATTTCGCAAAAAAGTTTCTACGCTCGCGTGAGGAGGTTTTTCAGGCAATTCGAAAAAGGAATATTTAGCAAAACTGCAATGGAAACAGTTTTTGCGCATTTACAGTCGCCTGACGTAGATGATGTGTGTGTGTGTGTGGACAGAAGACGAGACAGAGTTCTTTATTAAACTCATAAAAGAGAAAAGAATTACAGGAATACTGGATCCTAAACCTCAAAGAAACGCCACGATCACGAGCTGGAAGCAGAAATGAGGAGAAACACCAGATCCTCATACGAGCCGCTCACAGTATAAGAGTCTTTCCTTGCCATTAATGCTTGGATAACACACACACACACACACACACACACACACACACACACACACACACACCTTCGGTCAATAATAACGTCCAGTGCAGTGGCTGAGATGTATATAAACCCACCCACATCCATCGCCGTGATGTTTGGAATGATGATCGCGAGAGGAAAAAATGAGGTTTTAGTCCCATAACATCGGTTAATGGGAACGCCGTTATTGCGCAATAGTTTTTTGTCGACATTTAGAAAAAAATCGCAAAAGTTTTGCGCAAATCTGTAATGGAAACGCGTGCCTACTGCAGCCAGCGCATGATTCACACACACTCATCGCTGCTGGAGATCTGAGACTCTTGTGCTTTTGTTCTGCAGTCCGATGATGGGATGGCGGAGGAGGCGCTGGAGGCGGGGCGTCTGTCGGATCACGTGAGTGGAAGGAGGCGCACCTTATTCTCATGCAGTTTCAGGATCTTCAGAACAGACGTGTTTCTTTGGTCAATTGCAGTATCTTTAAAAGGATGGTTGATAGGATTATGGAAACCTCGAAATATCAGGGAATTAAACATTTTAATATGTCCATTCCAGGCCTGAGAAAGTCATGGAAGTGTAAAAATAAATAAATAATAATAATAATAATAATAAATATAAAAAAAAGTGATAAAAAGGAAGTTTTAAAAAATGTTTTTAATTAAAACTTAAACAGTCATGGGAAATTAAAAAGAAAAAAAAACTAATAAATTAGGCCTTAAAAATATAAATTTTTTAAAGTAAAATATTAAAACTTCTTAAATAAAAAAAAGTGAAAAAAATATATATACAAAAATTAGGCCTTAACTGTAATTAAAAATAACAATAATATTAAAACGTCAAAAAAAAAAAAAGTAAGTCTTACAATATATTTATTTTTTATTTAAATTTAAGAAGTCAAAAAAAAAAAAAAAAAAACTAATAAATAAGCCCTTAATGTCAAGGAATTAAAAGTGTAATTGTTGTAAAATATATTAAATGCTTTTCCAATAATCTTGAATGCCTGGAATTTTTGTTTGTTTTTTTATTGTGTGGAAAAGTCATTACAATTAATTTGTCAAAATATGTGAACTCATTGTACACAATATTGACAATTTTTTTTTGTCTTTTTCTTTTTATGTATGTAATTATAAATGCTTCTTGCAAGTGAAGATATTAAGACACAAGTATTGTAATTTTACTACTGCGCCATAAGATAATTAATATACTTATGAAATATTTATTATTTTATTTTACTGCGCAGTTGTAATACATTATAAAATATATATATAATTATATTATTATATAATAATATATATTTAATTATATAATATATATATGACATTATAATATAATATATCAGTTAATAACATAAGAAGCAACAGTATCAACTGATGCTGATAAGATCAAAACACTCAGTTGTCTGCTGGTTAATGATGTAAACTAGAGTGAAGGTAATGTGTGTGTGTGTGTGTCAGAGCTCGGGATCCGATCGGCCCGTCGCTGCTTATAAGAAACCAGAGAGAGACGAGACGCCCTGGAAGAGTCAGGGGAAGGGTAAAGGCAGAGAGAGACCCCCCGCTGGAGAGCCCGAGGCAGAGAGAGGTGAGACACACACACACGATGATGACGACGGGGGGTGTGTGTGTGTGTGTGTGTGGGTGTGAGCAGCTGTGTGTGTGTTTGACAGGTGAATCTGCATCTGCTGCGGCCGAATACACTGAAGTTCCTCTGGACTCGCTGGACATCTCGGCCGCCCACAGCCTCTCTCTCTCTCCACACGCAGGTGTGTGTCCTCACACACTCCCATCAATTACTGTTTCTAATAAAGACGTCTCTTCTGCTCACCAGGGCTGCGCTTATTTGATCAAACGTGCAGTAAAAATTCTCAGATATTATTACAATTTCAAATAACTGTTTTCTATGTGAATATAAGTTCAAAGGTAATTTGTTCATGTGAACAAAACTGAATTTTCAGCATCATTACATTTGACTGTATATTCACATAGAAAACAGCTGTTTTACATTGTAATAATAATTCACTGTTTTTACTGTATTTTTTAATCAAATAAATCAAGCTGTAGTGAGACATTCATTTTTTTTACTGTTTTTTTTTTATGCATCTTTTATTGTTTTTAAATCCTTTTTGTTATGTAAATCACTTTGAGTTAGTATTGTGCATTACTCAAACGTGCTTTAATATAGATTACCTTGCATTGCCTTGCCTTTATGGGCAAATAATAGAAAAATAATGCCAGTGTTTAAAGTATTGTGTGTGCCTGCCTGCGTGCGTGCATCGAGTGTGTGTGTGTGTGGGCCTGCGTGCGTGTGTGTGCCTGCGTGCGTGCGTGTGTGTGTCTGTGTCTGTGTGTGTGTGTCTGCGTGCGTGAGTGAGTGTGTGTGTGCGTGCATCCGTGTGTGTGTGCGTGCATCCGTGTGTGTGCATGTGTGCGTGCGTCTGTGTGTGCGCGTGTGTGTGTGTGTGCGCTTGTGCTTGCGTGCGTGTGTGCGCGTGTCTGTATGTGTATGTGTGTGTGTGTGTGTGTGTGTTTCGTTTAGTTTATTTATATATATAGCACCTTAGACCGTAGTTCAAAAGTGCTGTACATTACAGTACAAAAAACCAACAGAACCAACAGAAAACATCCATGTACTAACTTGCCAGAGAGTACAGATACGATTTTAAGCGGTCCTTAAAAACATTTGTGTGTGTGTGTGTGTGTAGACGGGAGTGACGCCGAAACGGAGCGTCTGGAGGAGCTTCCTCTGTGTAGTTGTCGGATGGAGGCGCCGCGCGTCGACGGGTTCAGTTCTCGCTCCAGCCGGACCTGCATGGCCATCGAGAGCATCAACGGAGAGGTGAGCCGCGTCCTCAGGGTTAAAGTAGTCGTCAGTGAGTCTATAATCCAGGAGCCTTAAAGGGGACACACAACAATACACATTTTGATTTAAAGCAAAAAATACTCGACAATCAGACAAAAAGTCAAAGGCTGTGTGTGAAAGTTAACAGCTTTAATAAGGAAAAGAACTACAATCCCACAAAGCATTGCAATGATTTAATATTTAAAGGGATTATTATTACATATTATTAATCTTTATTTACAAATAGCAATCTGATATATCTTGACCAGTGCTGTCATATCGATTAATCACATCTAACATAAAGGTTTGCATTAAAAAGCTGCTTTGAAATGTGTATTGTGGAAAAAGCGCTATACAAATAAATTTGAATTTAATATATATATATACACCGGTATATATACACTACCGGTCAAAAGTTTTAGATCAGTAAGATTTTTTATGTTTTTAAATGAAGTCTCTTCTGCTCACCAAGGCTGCAATTATTTGATAAAAAATACAAAAAAAACCAGTAATATTGTGAAATATTATTACAATTTAAAACAGCGGTTTTCTATGTGAATATACAGTAAAGTGTAATTTATTCCTGTGATCAAAGCTGAATTTTCAGCATCATTACTCCAGTCTTCAGTGTCACATGATCCTACAGAAATTATTATAATATGATGCTCAAGAAACATTTATGATTATTATCCATGTTGAAAACAGTTTTTTACATTTTTATTTCAGGATTCTTTGATGAATAGAAAGTTCAAAAGAACAGCATTGATCTGAAATGGAAAGCTTTTGTAACATTAATCACTACCATTCAAAAGTTTGGGGTCAGTCAGAATTTATTTTTTATTTTTGGGGGAAAGAAATTAGAAAATACTTTTATTCATCAAGGATGAGTTAAATTGATCAAAAGTTACAGTAAAGACATTTATAATGTTAGAAAAGATTATGTTTTAAATAAATTCTGTTCTTTTGAACTTTCTATTCATAATAGAATTTTGGGGGAAAAAATGGTACACAACTGTTTTCAACATTGAAAATAATAATTTATGTTTTTTGAGCATAAAATCAGCAGATTATCCTGATTTCTGAAGGATCATGTGACACTGAAGACTGGAGTAATGATGATGATAAATTCAGCTTTGATCACAGGAATAAATTACACTTCACTATATATTCACATAGAAAACCGCTGTTTTAAATTGGAATAATATTTCACAATATTACTGTTTTTTTTAAATTTTTTATCAAATAATTGCAGCCTTGGTGAGCAGAAGATACTTCATTTAAAAACATAAAAAATGATCTTACTGATCTAAAACTTTTGACCGGTAGTGTACATTACATGAAATCAATACAAAAAAGGATTTTAAAAACAGAAATGTCGGCCCTCTGAAAAGTATAATCATGCATATGTATATAGTTATATATACTAAATATATTAGTTTCACCTTTTAGTTTGAATTACTGAAATACATGAACTTTTGCACGATATTCAAATTTTTTTAGTTTCACCTGTGTGTGTATATATATATGTGTTTGTATGTGTAAAATTACTTTGTATATAGTACACACACACATATAATATAAATTATATATAAATCTATATATAGTATATACATGCAAATATTTCTTAAATATATACAAGCATGTGTATGTATTTATATATATAAAATAATTATACACAGTACACACATTTATTATGTAAACACAAACTTTTATTTTGGATGCGATTAATCATTTGACAGCCCTAATATATATATATATTAATAAATGAAAAGTAATGCAGACTGGTGGCTTCAACAAAAGCACATACCATAATTTTATAACCTCACAGCAGGGCTTTCTTAAGCGTTTCTAAGTTATCAATAAAAAGGAGCAGGTTTGTGTTAAAATGCTGCTTATATAGACAGGAAAAGCTACTTATTGTGGAACAGATCATACATTTATGTACAGTGAGTTTGTGCCATAACTGAAGCTGCGTCCCCCGTCCCTCTGGCGTGGACCGTCCC
The DNA here is from genome assembly GCA_031834385.1 of Semotilus atromaculatus. Classification (NCBI taxonomy): domain Eukaryota; kingdom Metazoa; phylum Chordata; class Actinopteri; order Cypriniformes; family Leuciscidae; genus Semotilus; species Semotilus atromaculatus. The sequence continues at coordinate 2,947,787 of JAULUF010000022.1, forward strand.
GTTCTCTGTGTTTCAGCTGGTGGGCTGTACCAACGTGATCGTGAAGGGGGAGACGATGCGGCCCTCCAGCCGCGTGTCTCTGGTGGTGTTGTGTGAGACGCACCGGTCACACATGGTCAAACATCACTGCTGTCCCGGCTGTGGATACTTCTGCCTCTCCGTGAGTCTCGCAACACACACATCATTACTAGTCCAGTCATTTTAAGCCAAAATGGGGGTCAACCTTGAACAAATTGCAACAGAAGCAAACTCAACTGATTTTGTATCCTCAATATGTCCTGAGTAAGGAAAAAAATGTTAACCCATTCCGGCTACCCATGAACATTAATACATGAGGCAGGAAGAAGTGCTTTAGAAACCAGCCTTTATTAATGTGTATTGCTGAGATGGGGTTTGGGGCTGAAACAAGACAAAAGGGTCAAATAAAAAGTGGCTGGATCAAAAATGGGTTCCATTCAGACCTTAACATTAAGTCTTTTACTGTAAGCTGTCAACAAGATTCACCAAGACATCTTCACTTGGCTATTCCCAATGTTTAGATCTGCAAATTAGCATATACGTAATTAGATTATGCACCGTTTGTCTATGTTAACAAACAATTTCAAAAAACTTGTAATACATTTTTTGTTTGTCTTGATGCAAGTAATCAACTCAGTAATTTTCATGGTGATATCTAAAGGTTAACATTTTTTACCCTATTCACGTGAGAAAAATAGTGAATATGCGTTTGAATAGGCAATATTAGGCAATCTTTTTCTAAACTTTCCCCTAATGGGATTCTTCAGGGCTTTTTTCCCCTTACTCAGGACATATTGAGGATATAAATTCAGTTGTGTTTGCTTCTGTTGCAATTTGTTCAACCTTTTTTCATAAAATGACTGGACTATACAGGGAAACTACGGTAGTCATTTACTCACCTCCATGTTGCATGCAGTTATTTAACACAAAAAACTTATGCTTTACACAACATTTCATAGTGTTGACTAAATAAATACCGGCATATAGACATAGACATGTTGGGTAATGGTCACATGACACAGGTAACTAAATAAATAATCTTAAGTAAGCGTTTTATTTTGATTGGTTTTATTTTGTAATTTAAATTTGACATTCAATGCTTTTCATCAACTCACAGACCCAATTTTGAAAGAAAAGGTCTCAAAGCTCCTTTCTCGGCACAGGGAACGCTTATTTATGGTAAATTATCCCTTTAAACTCTTTTCTAAATGTTTTAGTTCAGGGATTCCCAAAAATTTTTTTGTCAGCCAAACCCCTTTAACCTAAAATATTTAAGTTATTAAATATTAAATAAAGATTTTAAGTTTAAGAACATATTAGCATGTTCACGGTTCTCTAATGCTGGTTAATGGTCACATGACATACAGGTCACTAAATAAAAAAAAAATTTTAGTAAGGGTTTTGTTTTATAATTATGTATTTATTTAAATTTGACATCTTATGATTTCATTAAGCTTTTCCTCAACTCACGAACCCCATTTTTAAAGGGGTCATCGGATGCAAAATTTCTGACCAATATGATGTCATGTTGATGACCGATGACCCCTTTAAGGAAGAAGTCTCAAAGCTCCTCCTCAATCTGTGAACTTAGCATGTTTCCTCAATATCTGCAAACATATTATGGTATTTGAATGCTTTAGTAGAGTTAGAAAGTTACAGACAGCACCTTTAAAGGAACACGCCGACTTTTTGTGACTTTATCTTATTCCCCGTATCCCCCAGAGTTTGATAAGTCCACACACACCCTTCTCACCTCCGTGCGTGCCGTAACTCTGTCTAACGCACACACCGCTAGCCTAGCTTAGCACAAAGACTGGAAGTAAATGGCTCCAGCTAGCGTACTGCTCCCAATAATCGACATGATCGATATGAGACACAGCCATCTTTTAACTGTATACATACTGGGAACTATCTTCTCAGAAGGCGAAGCACTGCTACTTCTGCGGAGTGATTTGCTCGCAGCGCCTGAGAAGCCCGCGGTGAGGAGCAGAGAGTTCATCAGAGTGTTGCGCTAATCACTCCGCCCAAGTAGCAGTGCTTTGTCTTCTGAGAATATAGTTCCCAGTATGTATACGGTTAAAAGATGCCTATGTCTCATATGACCTTGTTATTTGTACACACTGTGTCTATACAAATCACAACATATAAATAGGAAAATGTTGGCGTTATTTTGTCACTTATTGGGAGCAGTATGCTAGCTGGAGCCATTTACTTCCAGTCTTTGTGCTAAGCTAGGCTAGCGGTGCGCGGTTACGGCACGCACGGAGATGAGAAGGGTGTGTGTGGACTTATCTAACTCTGGGGGATACGGGGAATAAGATAAAGTCACAAAAAGTCGGCGTGTTCCTTTAAGGAAAAAGTCTCAAAGCTCCTCCTCCTCGCACTCTTGTCGCGGCACAGGGAACGTTTCTGGAATGTTGTCCCGACGTTCGCATCGCTCACCGGTTCCACCGAGGCTGTGTGTCGGTGCTGGGAAGTGGGCGGAGCCGTGGAGGAGTGGGCGTCGGCCTGTTGTTCTGTCCTCACTGTGGAGAAGATGCTTCCGAGGCGCGCGAGGTCACCGTTCCCCCTACAGCGCCCTCTACAGGCTCCAGTGTGGTCACTGCGAGCGCGTCGTCCACCACCACCACACCCTCCCTGCTCCCGTCGGCTCTCGAGGCCACGGCGCGCGCGCTCGGAGACAAGAAGAGCGGAGAGCTCATCAAGTGAGTGGCATGCATCGTCAAAGAGCTTCTGCATATTAATGTGTAATCATACGATCTCTTTATTTTCCTCTGGATTCTCCCACTTTTTTTTGTTCTTTGATTGAAGTTTTGGAAATAAAAATGAGACCCCATCAAGTGAGTGGCATACATCGTAAAATACAGCAGCACGCGTCCTGGAAAACCTGGAAAATGAAAGACCAATTTTCTAGTCCTGGAAAACACATGTAAAATGGGAAAAATGTTTGGAAGCGTTTGCATTGTCCTGGAAAATAATATTTTACCCCAGTTTGTCAGAATATTTTACTTTCATACACCAGTAGGATAAATGGATTTTGCATTTAAACACATTTAGCTTTACAAAAGGTCTATCCATTTCAGCAATATAATGGACAAAAACGGTTTCAAAGTTTTGATAAATCAAAATAATTCAGAGTCAAAAACACATAACTCATCAGTTTATGCCATTATGTATACCAGATGCGTAATGTGCCTTTGTGTGAGCAGATGCAATTAATTTAGAAGTCCGATAATAGTTCATATTTTCTAACGTTAGTGACTGATTGCGAATACAGCTTGACTGAGTTTAGACTTTTAAACTGATATCAGCAAGTAAAATAGCAGCGTATGAACTAAAGTAGAGAATAACTTCTGTTTCAGTAGTGTGGCGTTGTGAAAGACAACAATCTTTGCACAACTATAATACAGATATAACGGTATAGGTACAATATCACATCTGTTTCAAAATATATCTCCATATGATAATATCGGTATATCGCCCAGCCTTAGTTGTGAGAACTTGATCCGCACTGTAGCAGCGGGAAAAGTCCTGGAAAATGTCCTGGAAAATCATTTCAAGAAAAGAGTGGGAACCCTGAGTAGTCAACGTTTGAAGTGGATCAGAGCTAGTGCTGGGCGGTATACCGGTTCATTTTTGGTTACAATATACATTTTTAATATACCGCAATACCGGTTTATGTCGCTTAAACAACGATGGGAACACGACACTGTTTTTCGAGGGTCCCGCTTCACTGTTGCGCTGGTGATGCACATCTGTGTGTGTTTCTCAAGATGGATAAGTAATTGATAGCTGTCAAATTATATTACAGTATTTCCCATACATTGGTTCACAATATCAACACAGCCTTTTGGAAAATCGATTTGTGGTTGGCATTGACGTCAAAACGCGGCGCGGGTGTTTTTATATGAATGTATTTCTTTAGAAAAGTTTCGATGTTATTTTCATTGAATCTGTCTTTGTCTCTCCTGGTGAAGTGTTGTTTATGAGCGCTGCTGCTTCGGAAACCGCTATTTCTGCCGCTCCTACAGCGCCTCCTGCTGGCAGCTCTTCGTAAACACATCATTCTGTGTGACCTTGCAAACCTGTATTAATACTAGTGTGAAGTTTTTCTACAATATTCACTCATGACAGTAAAATAGGGCATTCTGAATCAATCTACTGCAGTATTTCCTCTCTCAATCTGTAGAAAATGTGATTAACACCCAGTCATGCTCGAAGAAAAAAAATACCGTCATATACCGTGAAACCGGTATAATTTATAACCTTTCTTCAAAGTTATACATGAATTTTTAAACAATACCCGTTCTTGACTTAGGACAACTTTGATGATCCACTTCAAATGTTGACTACTGTAGTTTGTTCATATTTATGTTTACTAATATGATCTAGGGTGACCAGATAGGGTTTGCTGTGGCAATCCATGGATACTGAGCTAAAAAAGAGATGCTGCAGCCGGCGTTTTTAAAAAAATGTTTTATCAGACATAAAAACGGACAGTTTTTAACTCCACGGACAGTTTTTAATGTTTTATCAGACAATAACTACTCATATTTTTCTTTAGTATAATTTTTGGGACAATCAGGGCCGGATTCGGGATTCGGGACAACAGGTTGGATTTCGGGACTGTCCTGAATTTTTCGGCACGTCTGGTCACCCTAATATGATCTCTTTATTTTCCTCTGTGTTTTTCCACATTTTTGTTCTTGCAAATATTGCACATAAAATGAGTGCACATGAACAAATATTGTATTGAAAACTGTCTTTGGTGTCTGTTTTACACAGTGCAAGGATGCGCTGTCGTGGAGATGTGAGGAATGGGGCGGAGCTTCAACCTCAGCCGGCCAATGACACTCCAGGGGGGGGCGGGGAGGAGGATGTGGTTGCCCTCGGCGACGGTGGTGTTGACAGTGTGGGACCGTCGCTCGTCTTACCCAATGGGAAGCCAGTCTGTCCCAGCGCACTTCCGCCCGGAGACAAGAGGGCGGCGCTACAGAGAGCCATTCTCACACAGGACACCGAGAGGTGACCACGCTCATACATTAAATATATATTATATTATATTTAAAATAGTTATTATATATATATATATATATATATATATATTTCACAATGAATATGTATTTTATTTATTTACATTTAATTATAATGTTTATATAATTATTAGGGCTGTCAGTTAAACGCGTTATTAACGGCGTTAACGCAAACCCATTTTAACGCGATAATTTTTTTTATGGCGAGATTAACAGTCTTTTTGGCCTAACAAACTTTGTCGTTTTTTCCCATGCTTTTGCAATGGGACGCGGCATGCGTGGCGCTGCGCTATGAAACCCATTCATTTCATTTCATTAATTTGACCGCACACACCTCGGTCAAAATTCAAAATAGTTCAACTTTTGCAGCTGTGACGATTATCAGCGCGGCATGCAAAAAGTTTTGAAAACTGGCGTAGCGCCGCGCATTCCGCGTCCTGTGTGAAAGCACTAGATCTAGCTATACCGGGAACCACACACTTGTTTGGGCTTGCGAGCCGGCCAAATAATAGGTTAGGTTAACTTTCGTTTTGAGTGGATGACAAGCGCGAGACCCGGAAATGGATGCCAATAAGATTCTGAATTGAACGTTTATTTTTAAAAAGTCGCCAAATGGTCCCATTGACAAGACCAAAGTGATCTGTGTGTTTTGTCGTTGTGAACTAAGCTATCATCATCGCAGCACGTCCAGTCTGAAATAGCACTTGATGGCCAAACACACACACATCTGATGCGCATATTCTCCGCCCCCTCGTCAATATCAGGACCTCGTCACAGTATTTATTTCATGCTTTTATTGATGGAGTGTTACGTAGTGTGAGAGATGATTTGCTACAAGTGAGAAAGTTTTAGTGTGAAATTGAACACAGTATTGTCAATGTTGTTTTCAGTAAAAAAAAACAAAAAAACATTTGCACAAAGCAAGCCGATCCACTTTTCCATGTTGATAAGAGCATTAAAATGAGAAAAAAAGAATGAAAAAATAAATAAAAAATCAGGAGACATTTAGAATAGATAAAAATGTGCGATTAATCGCGAGTTAACTATGACATTAATGTGATTAATCGCGATTAAGTATTTTAATCGTTTGACAGCACTAATAATTATATCAGTCTAAACAGAGAAGAAATTCTAAGAAATTCAAATTCATAATTTTACACAATTTTGTAAATACAAATACAAAATAAATACAATCCAATTAAAATGCTTAGTAATAATTAAATTAAAAAAAGCTAAATTAAAATACATCATTTTGAAATAAAATAAATCAAAATAAAACACTTTGTAATAATTAACTAAATAATAAAAATGCTAAATTAAAATATATAAATTTGAAATAAAAGAAATAAAAATAAAACGCTTTGAAGTAGGTAAATTATAAAAATGCAAAATTAAAATACTGTTATAATTAAATTATAAAAATGCTAAATGAAAATACGAAATAATGAAATCATAAAAATGAAAAAAATATTTTAAAATAAAATACTTAAATATAAAATATAATAATTCATTAAATTATGAACATGCAAAATTAAAACATAATTTTTAAATAAAAACAATCAAAATAAAATACTTATTAATAATGAATTAAATCACTAAAATGCACAATTAAAATACATAATTAGAGAAAGAAAAAAAACATTTTGTAATAATTAATTACATTATAAATAGGCAAAATTAAAATATACTGTGCAGAATGGACGCCAGTCTTAACATACTCGGGCTGAATGTCATTGTCATGTGATCTGTTTGGCTCTTTCTGATTGGTCAGGAGGAAGAAGCTGCGGTTCCATCCCCGTCAGCTGTATCCCGCAGCCAAACAGGGTGAAGCTCAGCGAGTTCTGCTCATGCTCAGTACGTACCTGTTCTCTACACACACCTGTTCAGCTGTGCAGCCTCAGTGCTGATGTTCTGTCTGTGTGTCTGTCAGTGGAGGGCATCGACCCGTCGTATCAGTCGGACTCCCAGAACCGGCGCTGCGCTCTTCATGCTGCGGCTCAGAGAGGACTTCTGGAGGTGTGTTACCTGCTCGTACAGGTGAGGTCTGCTGCTCTTCATATAAAGCTAATCATTACTGAAAGGTGCAGTGTGTGATATTTAGGAGGATCTGTTGACAGAAATGCAATGTAATATACATAACTGTGTTTTCAATGGTGTATAAAGACCTTACATAATGAACTGTTATATTTTTATTAGCTTAGAATGAGCATTTCTCTCTACACACATCGTCACTGTGTTGTTCTTCGTGCAAAGAAGCGAATAAAACACTGACACAATGATGAACAAGTGACAATAATATTCGCAATAACATATCGTTTTACTGAATAATTAAACAAACATAATTTCTTAATTGTCTTTGTAAAGAAAGCTCATTGCTTGACTGGCTACTCTCTGCAGTCTCAGACGACGACATCACTTCCTGTCGGCCACCGTAACTTCTGTTGGGTGCAATTTGCAACGTCACCACTAGATGCTGCTAAAAATTACACACTGCACCTTTAAATAAGAGCAATCAGAATAAAACGCTTACCAAAAATTAAATCATAAAATTGCCAAATTAAAAGCCATAATTTTTAATTAAAAGCAAATGCTAAAAAATTAATTAATTTTTAAAAAATTAAAAATGCTAAATTGAAATATGGGATTTTAAATGAAAAAACAATCCAAATAAAATATTTTAGTAAATCATGAAAAATAGAAAATGTTATATTTTTTAAATAACAATTATTAAAATACAAGCCTTTCTAAACATTAAACCATAAAATGTCAACTTAAAATATATAATTTAAAATAAAAACAATCGAAATAAAATAATTAAAAAGAGCAATCAAAATAAAACCCTTACTAAAAATAATAAAATACATTATTTTATAATAAAAACAATACTTACAAAAACAATAAAACAATGCTAAATTATAATGTAATTTTAAAATAAAAACAATCAAAATAAAATGTATTTGTTTATTTAAAAAAATATATATTTCATTTTTAGTAAGTCTTATTTTCATACCTCTTATTTAAAACTTTTTTTCCCTCCATTTTTATGATTTAATTGTTTTAAATGAGGTGTATGAATATAAGACCCTTACTAAAAATTAAAATGGAAAAATATATAATTTTTAAAATGAAAAAGTCAAATATAAATAAAATAAATCAATGATAAAACCGATCAAAATAAAAGGCTAAAAATATATTAAATGTTTACTTGCTTACCTCCATTAAAGCCATGAACATGTAAATGTGTGGTTAAATTATTGAATTATTAACTTAAAATCTAGCAGAGACTTGTTGTATTGTTGGATGCGTCTCAGTTTGTATCTGAGGGAATTTTTCATTAGAATTCCTGCTTTTGTGATGGGTTTTAGGCAGGCGCTAAAGTGGACGCCCAAGACAAGACCCTGCGGACCCCTCTGTTAGAGGCCATAGTGAACAATCATGTGGAGGTGGTGAAATACCTGATCCAGAGCGGAGCCTGTGTCTATCATGCAGTGAGAAACACACACACACACACACACACACACACACACACACACACACACACTCGCTCGCACGCATACACACACACACACACACGCACACACACACTCACACACACACACATACTCACTCACACTCACACACACACACACTCACTCACTCAGTCACACTCACTCACTCACACACACACACACACACACACACACTTACTCACTCACACTCACACACACACACACACACACACACACACACACACTCACTCACTCACTCACTCACTCACTCTCTCACACACACACACACACACACACACACAGGTGAATCAGAGGTGTTGATGTGTGTTGATGTGTGTGTGTTGTTCAGGAAGAGGACGGCTCCACTGGCCTCCATCACGCTGCTAAACTGGGGAACCTGGAGGTGGTGCTGCTGTTACTGAGCACTGGACAGGTGGATCTGAACGCACAGGTGTGTTTCTGAGCGCTTTACCCGTCTCGTGCTGCAGGTGAGGTGTGTGTGTGTGTGTGACGTCATCTGCTGTGTGTGTTTCAGGACAGCGGCGGCTGGACGCCTGTCATCTGGGCCGCAGAACATCGACACATCGACGTGATCCGAGCTCTGCTCAACAGAGGAGCCGACGTCACGCTCCGGGACAAGGCCAGGCTCACTCACACACACACACACACACACACACACACACACACACACACACACACACACACACACACATTCATCAAATACAGATGGCTCATAAACAAAAGTCACAAACGCATATCCTAAAGTTATTGACACTTAAACATTTGAAGAGTTTTCTTGCCAATTAATTGAAATAACAAGTTGAAGTTGTAAAATTAATAAAAGTACAACTGAAAAAAAAAAAAAATTTAAAAATGCAAAAAAACACAGAAGTTTTGATTGCACTGATTTGATTCCATTAGTTTTATTTTAAAATTCTATATTCTAATTGTGCAATTTTATGATATTGGATCATTTTAGTGTTAAAGTTTTTGTAATTTTGTTGTGTTTTGTCTTTGCGCCGGCCCTGGTACCGAACAACACTAACATAGACATATACATTGAATTTCACCACATGGGGACTTTAAAACTTCATTTAACTCATTTAATAGGACAAAACAGGCATTTTGTGATGTTGTGTGTTTTGTGCGTGTGTGTGTGCAGGAGATGAACGTGTGTCTGCACTGGGCCTCGTTCGCGGGCAGCGCTGAGATCGCAGAGCTGGTTCTGAACGCCGGCTGTCCTCTGTCGTGTGTGAACCTTCACGGAGACACACCGCTACACATCGCCGCGCGCGAGAGCTTCACCGACTGCGTCACGTACGTCACACACACACACACACACAGACACAGACACACACACAGACACACACACACACACAGACACAGACACACACACTCACACACACACTCACTCACTCACTCACACACACACACACACACACACACACACACACACACACACACACACACACACACACACTCTTTCTCTCTCTCTCTCTCTCTCTCTCTCTCTCTCTCACACACTCACACACACACACACACACACACAGTCCCAGCGTAGGACCCCAGTATTATGCCTGATCTAAAGCTGTTCTCGTGATTCTGAATATAATCAATTAAACTATAATTCATGTAATAATCTTTTATTTGTATCCTAATTATTTATATAGGGTTAGTTAAAGTGCAGTTTTCAGTATGTTTTGCGACATTGTTAATTGTTATTTAAGCAAAAAGGCATAATATATATTATTTTTTTAATTACAAGCATGTCATAATTCATTCTTAAACAGAAGTATGCTGCTATCATATTGTTTATGATCATGATTGGAGAACGAAATTGTACAATGTTCTGCTTGTGAACTTGTGATTTCAATCTCAATCTAAAAATATTAAATCATCCAGATGCTGTGGAAATTGGCCTTTCGATTGACAAAATATCAATAGCAAAAAAAAACGTAGATCGTGTAAAAAACATAATTTCGGATAGCTGGATGCTATGCTACTATTTAAGCTAACTAAAAAAAAAACACCAAGACCGAGAAATGTTTAATATCACAATCTATAGCTACGGTTATATACTAGTAAACGCATATTAAGTTAAAAGACATTAACGGTCGTTATAACATTGTTCACTATAATAAAGTGATTGTGTCTGATTTGTAACCAGCCACTAAAGCCATTACATAGAAAACGTGCTTTGAACCAATCGGATTGCTTGGATTTAGGACCCAAGCAATCCGATATTATATAAGTCGTTTTTTAGTTAGCTTAGATAGTAGCATAGCATACAGCTATCCGAAATCATATAAGATTTAAAAAAATCTATAAAAAAATATGATACAAGCATAATTCTGTTTAAGAATTAATTATGACAACACATGCTTGTAATAAAAATAAAAATTATATTATGCTTTATTGTTTGGCAAAACATACTTAAAGGTTGTATCAGCGATTTCAGGCCCAAAAATAAACGATCACATTCATCTAATCTTTCCTAACGATCCGCTAGCTGCCCGCCATTTATTTTCGGGCCTTAAATCGCTGATACAACCTTTAAAAATGCAATTTCTTTCACTTAGACTATATAAATAATCAGAATAAAAATAAAAGGTTATTACATGAATTATAGTTTGATTGATTACATTAAGAACCGCTTTAGATCAGGCATTATACTGGGGTCCTACGCTGGGACGTCCCCACACCGGAAGCCTGTTTCTGGCGTCACACACACTCATCTAACACACACTCTGTGTTCAGGCTGTTTCTGTCTCGCGGCGCTGACATCGACGTCGTGAACAAGGAGGGCGACACGCCCCTCTCGCTGGCGCGCAGTGACACGGCCGTCTGGGTGGCGCTGCAGATCAACCGCAAGCTGCGCCGGGGAGTAGCCAATCGCGTCGTCCGCACGGAGAGGATCATATGCAGGTCAGTGTGTGTCTCCAACACTCAGAACCATCACCCTGGAGCACAAAACCAGGCACACGCTATTATTATGGCATTTTTATAGTTGGCTTTCACATAATTCTGAAGTTAGGACTACATTTATTTATTTTTTTGTGGACTTATCCAATCCACCTTTATTTATAAAGCACCTTAAACACAACACTGTTGACCAAAGTGCTGAACACAGTCTATAAAACAAACAATAACATACAACAGAGGCACAATAAAATACATAATAAGACAATAAAAAAAATATAAAAAAATTAAAAAGTTAGGACGCTTCTGTAATACCATTTCCCTTTTTGTAGTTGAGATAAGATTATGCACTTAAGAAAAGTCATGCTGTGATCGCTTTTGTCCAAAATGTCTCGAGTCGCACGGGATATTTGTGTACATTGTATGGGTCAAAATTATCGCTTTTTCTTTTATGCCAAAAATCATGAGGATATTAAGTAAATATCATGTTCCATGAAGATATTTAGTAAATTTCCTACCGTAAATATATTAAACATGTGTTTTTGTGAGTGGACGCAGCACAATCGCCAACAGAAATGCACAACTTTAAAAGTGATTTTCTCAATGTTTAGATTTTTTTGCACCGATATTCCAGATTTACAAATAGTTTTATCTCGACCAAATATTGTCCTATCCTAACAAACCATACATCAATGTAATGCATATTGATTCAGCTTTTGTCATTTTTATTATAAATACTTAGTTAATTATAATGGATCATTTTAAGTAGTTTAAATATTTCTATTTAATTTATTTGTTTTAAATCGCTTAGTACTTCATATTATTTATTTCAGTTTGTTTTACGTTTTAAATGAGCTTTTATTTATTTTTTATTAATTTTGTTATCTGTTTTTGTTGTTTTTATTAGTTTATAAATGGTTATAATAAATTACATAATAATAATTATACATTTTAATTTGTTACATTTATTTTATCTTTAATTTGGTTTCATTTCAATCTTGTACTACTTCAAGTTAAATTTTTCTTTCAGTTGTCTAAATAAATATTAGTTAAGTCTATGTACTATTATTGTTGTTGTTATTTTATTTAATTAATAATATTTAGTATTATAAGCTATTTTCTTTAGTTTTAGTGCACACTAACATCACGTTTTTGTTTTTTATTTTATTTATTGTGTGTTATCTGTCTGTCTGTGTGTGTGTGTGTGTGTGTGTGTGTGTGTGTGTGTAGTGATGTGGCTCAGGGTTATGAGAACGTCCCTATCCCGTGTGTTAACGGTGTGGACGACGAAGGCTGTCCGTCTGACTACAAATACATCGCAGAAAACTGTGAAACATCCACCATGAACATCGACCGCAACATCACACACCTGCAGGTGCCACTCAACACTACAGTAAATACACAACACACACAGACACTCACTCACTCACACACACACTCACTCACACACACACACACACACACACACACACACACACACAAACAAACAGACACACACACACAAACAAACAGACACACACACACACACACACACACACACACACACGCACATGCACACCAAAGAGTACAAGAAAGAATTATTTGATTTATTTATATGTACCTACATAACAGTATATAGGACTAAATATTTACCAACATAAAAAATAAATTAATACTTCGATTCATCAAGGGCACATTAAACTGATCAAAGGGACCGTAAAGAGATTTATAATGTTACAAAAGATTCTATTTCAAGTGAATGCTGTTCTTTTGAACTTTCTATTCATCAAAGAATCCTGAAAAATAAACCCTGAAAAGCAGCAAAATTATTTTCAACACTGATAATAATCATAAATGTTTCTTGAGCATCAAATCATCATATGATACATGATGCTGTAAATTCAGCTTTGATCACAGGAATAAATTACACTTTACTATATATTCACATAGAAAACAGATGATTTACGTTGGAATAATATTTCACATTTTGTTGTATTTTTGATTAACTTCTTTCAGAGACAAAAAAAAACAAAACTGAACAATAATCAATCATGTTAATCCCCACACAGGGATTTTTTTCTATGACCTGTTTTGATTGATGATGCAAATAATTCACTGAATCATTGTTATGAACTGATTCATTGAAATAGTCTGTTCAAATAATTTGCATACCTCACAAGTGTAATTATCATTCGGACTGTTTCTCAAATCATTTCTGACTCTTTTAACGACTGAACCAACCAAAAATAATAATTTGTTCTCAAAAAGTTATATTACCGGTAACTTATATTAACTATCCCAGTGATATTAATGAATAAAAGAATGTGAACATTTTTAGTGACCAAATAAAAAGCGTGAATTTTTTTTTAAGTGTTACTTGTATCACCAACAAAGGCATTGACAATATTGAGTATCACTCAGCTCTAATTGTACTTCATAATAAACTCATATTTGTGTGTGATGATGTGTCTGTCTGTGTGTCTGTGTGTGTGTCTGTGTGTGTGTCTGTGTGTGTGTCTGTGTGTGTGTGTGTGTGTGTGTGTGTGTGTGTGTGTGTGTGTGTCTGTGTCTGTGTGCGTGTGTCTGTCTGTGTGTGTGTGTCTGTGTCTGTGTGTGTGTGTGTGTGTCTGTGTCCTTGTGTGTGTGCGTCTGTGTGTGTGTGTGTGTGTTCCAGCACTGCAGCTGCGCTGATGATTGCTCCTCCAGTAACTGTCTCTGTGGGCAGCTCAGCATCCGCTGCTGGTACGACAAGGTAAACATCCTCCTGTCTCCACGAGAAGCTGTAAACTCAGACCTGAGACTGTGTAACATCACGCTTGTGTCCTGTAGGATCAGCGTCTTCTCCAGGAGTTCAATAAAATCGAGCCGCCGCTGATCTTCGAGTGTAACATGGCCTGTTCCTGCCACAAGACCTGCAAGAACCGAGTGGTTCAAGCTGGCATCAAGTAAGTTATTTTCAGAATAAATTTGCTGTATTGAAAAGTTTTGCATGTCAAATGAACCTCAGGAAGTTTTTTTTGCATAAGCTGGTTGTTAGAAACACCTGCGGGTCGAGTTTGATCAAGATAAAGGCCATCAAAACTCTTAAACGCGATTAGATTATCATTTCAAGAGGTCTTCATTTTAAAAAATGAAAACCAGCAATCGAGATATGGCTTAATGAGATTAAACCCTAATCAACGTTTTAATTAAGTTTGAGAGTAGTTCGCAATCAATGAATACTGCGTGTTTATGGTGAATGATTGTCATAATTCATCAACAGTGGATCATAAACAGTGTCAAACATGCAAACTCGTGGCATTTCTAATACGCAGTTTTGTTGTTGACAGGCGTTAACCACTATATTTCTGCTCTTCAATAAGCACCACCTACTGGCAGACATTAAAAGTGCATTTTCATTCGGTGGATTGAAAAGCTAATGTGCATTTGAAAAATCTAAACAATTAGGATAAGAATTATATAGTATCAACTGAGGATATATATATATAATTCTTATCCTAATTTTTTTTATTTTTCAAATGCACTTTAGCTTCTTATATATAGTTCAGCACTCCAATAAAGTCACATCACGTTTATTTATTTTAGAGACACGTGTCAGTGTCTCTTTCAACTACTATCGATCTTCATTGTTCATGTTTTAACTCCTGAATGTCTGACTTCATGGACTAAACAGAAGAAATGACCCGAAAAAGATTTACAACTGAAAAAAGGCGGAGCCTCTGGGGCCACGCCCACCAGTGACATCATTACCACGGACCAATGGTTCGAAGGCATTTACCAGCCAGAGCTAGCCTGGCGATGTTATTCTCAGAACGGGGAGGGAGCAGCTGACGATGACGACGTCTATGCGACACACCGAAGCAGTTTGTTTATATCTGTGGATCCAACATGGAAGCAGACGCAAAGTTACCTTTCGATGCAGCCTTAGATATTGTTCTACGTAGTTTAGAACGCAATTTAAATTTTAGTTTCCTCGTCTAATTTCTGTCGCTCTACAGACGTCATCTGGTATAACTGAAACGATTGGCTATGATCTGCGCACAGGCACATTTGATAGACATTCGTAGCACCCAATAAACGGCTCTGAGAATTCGTAAACCACGCCTCAAATACGAGAAAATGAACATGTGGTTCCCAAACCACGTCTCTATGGGGCTGTTTACATCCGGCCACTTCATGCGTTTTCTCAATCGGATAGCTATCTGATTTATCAAAACGATTCCATTTACACCTGGTCAAATAAATGTGTTTTTGCAAAACGGATATAAATCCGATCTTCAATTCCCGCGCTATATGCAGATTTAACGGAGTGCACGTCACCGAAAGCAACAGATATTAACTCCATTTTATTGATCATCAGCTAAAATTTCCAAATCAAAGACCGCAATAAGAGATAGCAGCAACACTGGTAAGATCATTTTGTTTCTTTACTTTTAATGAAGATGATTGTGTGTTAAGCGTCTGCGACTTACTTTCACTTTGACTTGCGATAGTTTGCGCGTTGATGAATAGATGCTCATCTGCGGTGATGCGTGGTGCAGTAGCGTCGTCATATCTAGCTATAACATGACATATAGCCTATAACACGCTCTCACGTTTATTTTTTAGCATTTTTGGGAGGAGTACAATTTACATATGTGGTTTCAACAACCAGATGCATTTACACTTGTCCAGTTTCGTCTGGAATGCGACCCAGACCTCCTCCTGAAGTGGTTTGAGCGATCGGATTCAAATCCGTCTCGAATGCGTTTCGGAGGGCATTTACACCTGGTCGTTTTACGATCGGATAGCTACCCGATCTGAGAAAACGCATGAAGTGGCCAGGTGTAAACAGCCCCAATGAGAAGAGGTCTGACGTCAGCCAGGCTAAGCCAGAGCAACTTTTTCCCGGAAAGCTGACTTTGGCAAACTCCAAAAATGAACCGCTTTGGCCTGATTCTGTTGGAAATGTCAAATTGTTCGTTGACAATGGATGTGTGCTGGTCTGTTTGTGTGTTTCAGGGTGCGTCTGCAGCTCTACCGCACGGAGAAGATGGGATGGGGCGTCAGAGCGCTTCAAGATATTCCTCAAGGAAGTTTCATCTGCGAGTGAGTGGAGCGTAAAGCTAACCTGGTTTACCTGACTCGTTCTCCTCCTCTCTGGTGTCTTTCAGTTATTTCTGCTGTAATGTTGTTGTGTTTCTGTTGTTGTGTTTCTGCTGTAATGTTGTTGTGTTTCTGTTGTTGTGTTTCTGCTGTAATGTTGTTGTGTTTCTGTTGTTGTGTTTCTGCTGTAATGTTGTTGTGTTTCTGCTGTAATGTTGTTGTGTTTCTGTTGTTGTGTTTCTGCTGTAATGTTGTTGTGTTTCTGCTGTAATGTTGTTGTGTTTCTGCTGTAATGTTTCCTCAGGTATGTTGGCGAGCTGATCTCGGACGCAGAAGCAGACGTGAGGGAGGATGATTCGTACCTGTTTGATCTGGACAACAAGGTTTGGTGACACTGATTCAGTCCGTTCTGAAGGCCTGTTTACTAGAGGAGTGACCGATGCAAATACACTGACACACATTTGCATCGAAACTCCCAAGCGCCACACAAATCTCAGCCTCTTGCTTGTTAATATCGTCACAAAATATAACTACATCATTGCACCGCTCTGTATAAAATTGAATGCGTTTAACTTTATCTGCACTTTATCTTTTTTTTTTTCAGTTAGTAATTTTAGTGCTTCAACTTAAAAATTTTCAATTTTCATTTAGTTTGTTTTTCATCTAATATTTATTAAATTTTTTAGGTGTGCATGATATATCAGCAACCATATCGGTATCGTAAGATGTTTCACTTTTAATAATGTCGTTATCGGTCCGATAAGAAAATTTGTCTGATATATTAAAGCCGATAAATAATTAATTATTTCCTTCAGCTGAGACACTTCAGATGCGCACTGGTCACCACCAGTAATATGGAAATATGATTTGTTTGTTTTTTGTAAGGAAAGTTGGCCATGGGTGTGTAAAATTAATTGTAAATCCTACACTGGTTCAAACTAGACTACCGCAGTGATTTATGTTGAAGTGTTTGGGACATGTCCTTTAATAATGAGACTTTTGTTTGTGTAATCGGGCTCTCAAAAATGATATAAAGATTTAGATTTATCGGCCAATATATCGGTTATCGGCATTCAAATATAATATTATCGGTTATCAATATCGGCCGAATTTTTCATATCAATGCATCCCTATTTATTTCAGCTTCATTGGAAAGATGTTTGTAATATCTTAGCTAACTGTAACACCCCTGTCCTTCACAGGACGGTGAAGTGTACTGTATCGATGCCCGATACTACGGGAACATCAGCCGCTTTATAAACCACCTGTGCGACCCCAACATCATCCCTGTGCGCGTGTTCATGCTCCACCAGGACCTGCGCTTCCCTCGCATCGCCTTCTTCAGCTCCAGGGACATCTTCACCGGACAGGAGCTGGGGTGAGGCTTCGTGTGGAATCACAAAGTGCTTTCTGACTTTGTGGCTTTTTTCGGCTGTATTTGCATCGTGTTCCTGTTGTTGATATGTTGGTCACACTTTACAATAAGGTTAACATTAGTTATTCGTATTAACTTACATGAGCTAAACATGAGCAATACATTTGTTGTAGTATTTATTAACCTTTGTTAACGTTAGTTAATAAAAATACAGCTGTTCATGTTAGTTCACAGTGCATGAACTAATGTTAACAGGATTTTAATAAAGTATTAGTAAATTATGAAATTAACATTAACAGAAATGAATAAATGCTGTAGAAGTGCATGCAGTTCATTATTAGTTCATGCTAATTAATGTAGTTAACTAATGAACCTTATTGTAAAGTGACTTTACAATAAGGTTTATTAGTTAACATTAGTTGATGTATTAACTAACATGAACTAACAATAAGCAATACATTTGTTGCAGTATTTATTAATCTTCGTTAATGTTAGTTAATAAAAATCCATTGTGTGTTATTTCACAGTGCATTAACTAATGTTAACAAATACAACCTTTGATTTTAATAATGTATTAGTAAATGTTGAAATGAATTTGAACTAAGATTAATAAATGCTAAAGAAGTGTTGTTCATTCAGGGTTCCCGGTCCTGGAAAACCTGGAAAATGGGAAAAATAGTAAAATGTCCTGGAAACGTTTGCGTTGTCCTGGAAAATAATATTTTACCCCAGTTTGTCAGAATATTTTACTTTCATACACCCGTAGGCTAAATGGATTTTGCATTTAAACACATTTAGCTTTACAAAAGGTCTATCCATTTCAGCAATATAATGGACAAAAACGGTTACAAAGTTTTGATAAATCAAAATAATTTAGTCAAAAACACATAACTCATCAGTTTATGCCATTATGTATACCAGATGCGTAATGTGCCTTTGTGCGAGGAGATGCAATTAATTTAGAAGTCCGATAATAGTTCATATTTTCTAACGTTAGTGACTGATTGCGAATACAGCTTGACTGAGTTTAGACTTTTAAACTGATATCAGCAAGTAAAATAGCAGCGTATGAACTAAAGTAGAGAATAACTTCTGTTTCAGTAGTGTGGCGTTGTGAAAGACAACAATCTTTGCACAACTATAATACAGATATAACGGTATAGGTACAATATCACATCTGTTTCAAAATATATCTCCATATGATAATATCGGTATATCGCCCAGCCTTAGTTGTGAGAACTTGATCCGCACTGTAGCAGCGGGAAAAGTCCTGGAAAATCATTTCAAGAAAAGAGTGGGAACCCTGTCATTCTTAGTTCATGTTAACTAATGAGCCTTCTAGTAAAGTGATGGCGACATGTTCTCTGCTCTCTCCGACAGGTTTGATTACGGCGATCGTTTCTGGGACATCAAGAGCAAGTACTTCACCTGTCAGTGCGGCTCCGAGAAGTGCAAACATTCGGCAGAGGCCATCGCGCTGGAGCAGAGCCGGCTGTCCCGTCTGGAGATGTGTGCGGATCCGGGCGCTGAAGCCGGGGTCCCGGTGTTGGGACACTCGTAATGAGAGCCTCAAACACCACGACCAGCGCTCAGACGTCTTCAAATGAAGCCGGTCCTCCGGTGTCAGGACACTCGTAATGACAGATGAACAGCTCTCACACAGAGACGTGTGCTTATCACACTAATGCTTGTGTTTGCATCTTCAAATGATTCATTTCTTCCATCAGACGGGACACAGTTCAGCATCAGCAAAGGCCTTTCCCAAACACCACCGGGAAGAAGCCTTCAAATACACGGCAAAAAACTATGCTTTTATGTCATCTGATCACTAATACTCTCTGTTTTTCATTAAATACCATGAGCTTTTTTTTGTATGTGTAATTGTTTTAATAAATACTGTTTGATACAGAAATCTCTTTTCCTTTTTGTTGCTCTCATCACAAAAGATCCAGCAATATGAAATCACTTTCAACAATTAACCATGGTAATCAAATGCAATAGTTTTATTGCTGGACTTCTACTACTGTAAAATCATAAATTATCATTTTAAGTGGGAACATCCCGGCTAATAAACGCATGTTCTAAGAACGTTTTGTTAACGTTCCAATTACGTCATGAAAAACGTGTGAATTATTTCTGAATGCTCTAAATGTAAAAAATAAAAAAAAAGGTTAGGCCAGTAACAAAAGAAAAAGAAACCTGTGTCAGAATCAACAACACAACCACACTTTCAATGAAAATAACTTTTCCTTTGAATTTATAAAGAATGGCTTTAATCACAAACATAGCAATAACTACAACAGAATTAATAATAGAAATAGGGGGAAATAGCTTTAGGAGAAACAACTAACCGTGAAACCTCTTTATATTACCTCAAAAAGATGAATAAATGACTAAACTCTTCCCTGTCTAACGGTTAACAGGAGAAAACCAGGATGACAAACAAAAACAGCATCCTCACACCATAAAGAAATGAAGAGACTGAGCAAACAAACTACTTACAGCATTAGTGGAACACACAAGGAAAGCTAATCCAGATCAACGAGTTTAGATCTCTTTCTGTGAAGAAAAGCGTCAACTCCTGAGTGGCCTTAGCTATTCGGAGGAAGGTGGGAAAATTAAGATTTTGGTCGTCGTGATTGTAACAGTTGTGGTAGATAGAAACCATTTATAAATAGACTATATTAAAGGGATAGTTCATCCAAGATGTAGGTGTCTTTGTTTCCGCAGTAGTTTCAATTTTGATATTTTTTAGGTCAAACCGTTCTTGTCTGTCAGTCATATAATGCAGGTCTATGGTCACCACCTCAAAGAGCATCACGGAGAAATCCAAATTAAACATGATTTAATGACTCGTAAATGTAAGTACACATTGATGGCCTAAGACACGAAACGAGCGGTTTGTGTGAGAAAACGAACAGTATTTATATCGTTTTTACCTCTTGTAACCCCAGCCACGTCCAAGTGATCTGAGGGTGCGGGCGCTTCGTGGTTGTGGTTACAAGAGGTAAAAACGATATAAATACTGTATATAAATATAAATATAAATATAACTACATCTTGGATGCCCTTGAGGTAAGCTAAAACATACCAAAAATTCATTTCAAAGTGAACTATCCCTTTAAGAGCAAAACATGAAATGACGTAAATATAACATAATCTGTCGCTATTTTCACTTAGTGTAAATAGCATCTCACTAAGAAAATACTTCTCTTTTCACTTAGTGTAAATATAAGGAAGCTATTGCTAAATGGACTTAGTGTAAATATAAAGCTATTGCTAAATGTGTAAATAGCTGCTGCCTAAAATATTCTATGGTATTGTAGATGGTGTTTCTGTGGAAAGTGTGGTTAGATATTTCATATTCTTCCTCCATGCGCTGACCTTAGCACAGTCTTTAAGTGTGTCATTGAGTGATTTGTATATTACTAATTTCTCTGTACCGACAGTAATACATGAGTCAAATACGGTCATAAGTCAGTATTACTGTAGAAATCAACAACTCAAGGTCATCAGTGTTTTATGTTGATATGAAGCTAATGATAAAATAATATTACAAACAGAAACTGTGCCAGTTGTAATTTATAATTATTTTGTTTAAACTGAAAGGAACCGTATGTAAGATTGTGGCCAAAACTGGTACTGCAGTCACTTTCAAATGACTGTAGAGCGGTGTTTTCAGCCGTCTCCATCTTTCAAAGGCATCTCCTATACAACTCCTTGTTTTATTTCAGACTTTATCACAAAGTATTTCGCAATCATAACGAGGTCTTTTTGGATTCGTATCCGACACATTTGTATCTGCAGCTGAGGTAACTAGAGCAGAGCTGGCAACCCGGACGCCAACAGGACTGACTCCGTGATTGGTGGATCTGTGGAGGGTGGAGCATCAGACCAAAACACAACATGACAACATCAACATCAGTTGAGGGCTGCAACTTATGTCAATATCCTGGCCGGACTACTGTAAGTGAAAAAGTATTTGAAATGAACATGATTTCTGAATGTCTAGTGACATATCAGGGCCATTTTATGATTAATTGAAATACATTTCTTACATATGGTTCCTTTAACGAGTTAGGCTACATATTTTGGTAAAATTATAGAAATGCATATATATAGTGTACATTCACATATAAAGGTTACATTTATGCGTTACTTACATTAGCGAAATTTCGAACCTTTCAAACCACGCAGCTTTTCCATTTCAGGAGACCCACTGAACAAGAAGCAAAATCTTTGTGTTCACGCGAGATTCCTGATCGAATATTCGCTGAGCGAACAACAGTAAACGTGACCGCAGCTAATACAGGATAAACGCATCGACACCTCATTATTTATTTATTTTTATTGTGTATGTTGTTTTATTATTTGATTATGTATGTCACTTTATTAAAGATCTATTACAAATATCAGTGTGTTTTTTTATTTCAAACATCGTTAATAGGTGACAAAATACAGTTTAACAGGGAAATCTGAAAAAAAAAACAAACATCAGTGTTTTGTTTAAAACGTCGTTAATATTTTACAAAAAACAGTTTAGCAGAGAAACCTGCAGATCTTTTCTCCACAAGTTTCTGATTACTTCTGCTGTAATAAACAGCCACCGGTAGAGGACACGCGCATGTGTGAAGGACGTGCACGGGAGCGTGAGCGCGCATCCAGGTGAGCCAGAGGTGCGCGCAGAGGCAGGTGTCGCGTGTGACGTCATCACACTGCTTAGTTACTCTAAAGATTTACAGACAATACAACAGCTCTGAAACTAACGCCCGCGCGCACTGAGACCGGGATCTATCGCTGCCGTGCAGTGAAACAGCTCGAGATCATTCACACGTTTCTTATTTTAAACACATGACCGCAAAGTGAAAGGATGGGCGGAAAGAAACGAGAGGAAGAAGAGCAAAACAACTCGGAGTATGGTAAGACAGTTTCTCAATGTGCCAACTGTCACTATGGCCTATGTGTGTATTTCTGAGTACAGTTGGAGCATTTCTCAGAAGAATAATGCTATAATGCAATTAACAGGCTGATTATTTCATGTGTGTTTGAGTGTTTCGATATTTGCCCTATAATCAATATACAGTATCCGTGATGCGTTGGGTCGTCCTCAAGTTGACAAATGATTCATAGTAAACAAAGTTTACAAGATCATGGAATAGCAGGGAATTCAACAGTTGTGTTTTAAAGCCTGGAATTTAAGCAAATTAAAATATGAAATGAAACCTCAATAATAGTAATGCATTAAAATCTTAAAAAGTCTTAGTGTCTATAGTGAATCCATAGAATTTTTTCTAGTTTTCCTGAGCTCTAAAATATTTCAGAATATTCATATATATATAAATATATACACACAAACTAACTATATCATTTTACAAGACTTTTTAATATTTGAATTAATTTTTTATTTAATATTGTATTCATTTCTAGGCTCATTTCTAATTGTTGAATATGTTGTGTTTTTGTGGAATATATATAGGCCTATATATTACTGTAACCGAAGTAATAGATAAATAATTATTTGATGGTCTGTTGTAATTAATAATATAATTTATAGATACTATGCCACGTCCTCATTTAGTTAAGTAAAGTAAACATGTATGTATTCACAGTGACTCTTGCAAATTTGTTTTGTAAAAGTTGAGCTTGTGTAAAAGCTGGTCCAGCCCTTCTGTTAAACACTCAAACCAGCCGCTCGTTCAGTGTCCTTCCTTCTGACGGACAATATGTGGATCTCTGCTTTACTGGGAAGTTACAGCTGATCCTGAGCGAATTTGTATTTCTTTATGATGGGAAAGAGCTCATGTACATGCTTTATGATGGTATCATAGATAAGGACGTCTTGATCATTCTTGAGGAACAGCAGAGCATGAGTTCTCGTATCTGTTTCAACACACACATGACTCAACGCTCTTCTTCCTGTTCAGGGCTCGTACACGGTGCTTGAATTTGACTTTTTGAAATTAAACTCCTGGAAAACCCTTGAAAACAGCCATTATTTATACTTGAAAAGTGCTTGAATTATTGAAAGAGAATATGAAATGAGTGTTTAATTTGATCAATAATGCAATCTTTTCACTCAAAATGAACGCCGTCTGATATAGAGCCATTTCGCATGACTATGAGTGTGATTTTGCTTATATATAAATGTCCAATATGATACAGCTTTCATTCTTCAGGTCAATCTTTGACCAAAACCAAAAAAGTAGTGCTTGTAAAGTCCTTGAAAATCCTGTAATTTCATTTTACAGTATCTCTATGAACCCTGTGTGTACATTTTAGCAGCAGGAAAGACGTGAACCGTGTGTGTTTTAGTACACAAGCCAGCATAGAGAGATCTGTGCGGTTTGTGCCAGACGATCATGGGTTTTTTCCCAGCATGCATCAGTAGGAGAATGCTGGAGATAAGACATTTCTCTGGAGCTCCAGTTACTGGGTAACAAGCCTGTTGGTCAACATTTAAACCAGGAAGAATCACATAATCATAAACACACACTCAGATTGGCCTTGTGTTTCAGAAAAGGAGGGCGCTGACCTCATTTGAGCACTTAATTAGCTGGTTTGTTGGATTGTACACATCATTTGAAATTGTTTCCTCCAAGATAAGCTGACTCACAGTTTTACACATACCTGTAGCTAACCGAGGACATACCAACACTTTTATTGTTCATATAAACCTGTTCTGCGTGTTCAAAATTGCTTGATTTATTAAAGGATTAGTTCACTTTAAAAAAAACTTTTGCTGATAATTTCCTCACCCCCATGTCATCCAAGATGTCCATGTCTTTCTTTCTTCAGTCGAAAAGAAATGAAGGTTTTTGATGAAAACATTCCAGGATTTTTCTCCATATAATGGACTTCAACAGGACCCAAACGGTTCAAGGTCCAAATGACAGTTTCAGTGCAGCTTCAAAGGGCTTTAAACGACACCAGACGATGAATAAGGGTCTTATCTAGACAAACCATCGGCATTTCACAAATAAATAAAAAAGTTGAAGTTTTATAAGCACAAACGCTCGCCTTGCTCTGTTCTGTGATGCGCGTTCGTGACTCACGTAATACACAATTACGTTGAAAAGGTCACGCTTCTGTCCTGACGAACATGTTCTTTTAGCCTTTTTAATATTAAAACACCCAGGATACACACACGAAATGGGCATTTAAACGATAAACTGACACAAAGACATTTGAATATGTGTATATGGTCCTCCTTTCTCACATTCGTAAACACTGACTCGGTACTTCCGCCGACGCGTGACCTTTTCAACGTAATTGCGTATTATGTGATTATCAGCAAAAGTTTTTTTAAAAGTTAACTAATCCTTTAATCGACTTTCAAATTAGACCCCAAATGTCCACAAAGGGAAGTTTTGCCAGATTTAATAAAGTTGGCGTGAAAAGAAATGTATCCTATTTTCTAAATGGATGTTATTGGTCTAACTGTGAACGATTCTTCCATGAATACATGTTTTTAATCTCAAATTATTATCAAAATATTATTACGATTTTCCTGTAAAACGACATACTTCACTTCTCCAATCGTTTAGTTCACTTAAGCCCCGCCCCTTTCTTAAAACCCACGGCTCGCATTCAGACCCGCCTCCAGTTTTGATTGCCCCGCCCACATCTCACGATCCAATCAACACCCAGCGTTTAGAACCAAGTCTCCGCCCCACATTCTTTCCTTTCCATTAATCAGTTTAACTGAGATGTGCGCTACAATACGGAAGATCTGTTTCATCACGACTTTTAGTTAATTATATTAACTACAGACTAACAGAACATTATTAATGAATCATTTTTGACTTTGAGGTTTGTCAGATTTCGCACACACATCTCAGGGAAATTATAGTTCACAGTTTTTTGCTAATTAAGTTCAGGTTTCTTGTTGTGTATGTGTGTGTGTGTGTGTGGTTTACTGTAAACCTCTGTAATGGTTCACACAATAAACACCACATGATAAAACCTCATATAAAATGTACAGCACACCCTTTTTTTACGCGATGCTATAAAAGTCTCTTACATGTCCTCTGTCCTTAAGGCAAATAACCGATTGTGTGTGTGTGTGTGTGTGTTTAGTGAAATGCGATCCTGGATTGTACATAAAGAGGTTGCAAAACTGGTTGGTCTGACATGATTTTTGTTGTCATGACAAGAGATCACTGTGTGTGTGTGTGTGTTATAAGAGTTTGGGGTTGAGAGTTAGGCTATTAGAGTTGGTTAATACTTTGATTCATCAAGTACGCATTACATTTATCAAAAGTGACAGTAAAGACATTTATAATATAAACATTGTTAATAATCAAAAATGTTTTTAAGCATCAAATCAGAGTGATTTCTGAAGGATCATGTGACACTGAAGACTGGAGTAATGATGCTGAACATTCAGATTTGATCACAGGAATAAATTACACTTTACTGTATATTCACATAGAAAACATCTGATTTACATTGGAATAATATTTCAGATTTTCACTGTATTTGTGATAATATAAATGTAATGAATCTGTGTTGTATTGGTGTGTGTTGTGGTTGATCCTGTGGCTCATGAATCATAAGGTCAGGAGTTTAGAAGAAAAACGTTCCTGTAATTTTGTTGTTGTTGTGATTCCCCTCCACTCATTTACAGCATCACTTGTACCCGTGTACCTTAAGGTTATGAAGAAAGTTAATTTTTTACACAGAGTTCTCTGAGAAATTCTCACAGAGAAATTACATTACAAGAAACATTTAAGATCAAAGATTAAAACCGATTCGGATCAGATCCTTTTTTTCTGCTTTGCGTCAGTGATATTTGAGCATGTGGCGTTACGTTTAGAATCGGGATTGAATTAGAATTAGTGTCACACTCACACACACACACACACACACACACACACACACACACACACACACACACACACACACACACACACACACACACTCTCTCTCTCTCTCTCTCTCTCTCTCTCTCTCTCTCTCTCTCTCTCTCTCTCTCTCACACACACACACAGACACACGCACACACACACTCTCTCTCACTCTCTCTCTCTCTCTCTCTCTCTCACACACACACAGACACACGCACACACACACTCTCACACTCACTCTCTCACTCTCACACACACACTCTCACTCTCTCTCTCTCACACACACACACAGACACACGCACACACACACACTCTCACACTCACACTCACTCTCTCTCTCTCTCTCTCTCTCTCTCACACACACACACACACACTCTCACACTCACTCTCTCACTCTCACACACACACTCTCTCTCTCTCTCTCTCTCTCTCTCTCACACACACACACACACACACACACACACACACACACACACTCACACTGACTATCTCTCTCTCTCTCTCTGTCTCTCTCTCTCTCATTAAACAAGCAGCTCTAGTAAATGATCACAGATGTATGTGGATTAACAGGATTTTTCGAAGTTGTAAATTAGATTATTGGAGTGTTTTAAATCAACTTCCTGTTTCTTTGTAGTTATTGTGAAATTTACTAACAATTTCTCAGTGAAAGTAAATCCTGCACCAAAACTGTGCAGTGAGTGCAGGTGCGGATCAGTGTTGGGTGACGTGATCCGCTTCAGGATCCTGAACTCCGAGAAGATCCTGATCCGCCGGTTTCAGCAGAGGAAGGAACAGGAACACTGACTGTAGTTCGACGCCATCTTTGAATTCAAATGATATTCAAATTCTTTCCCTCTTGTTTAATGATGTGAAGGAGAGAAAAGCTTCATCGTTAGAACTCGACTGTGTGTCGTGGAACTAACATGAAACACTGCAGCAGCCAGGCAGCGAACTCTCATGGATGACAGACACACACACTCACGCACGCACACACACACACGCGCGCACACACACACGCACACGCACACGCACACACACACACACACACACACACACACACACACACACACACACACACACACACACACACACACACACACACACACACACACACACACATACATCATCAATGTGTGTGTGACATCATCAACTCCTTCTGAAAGAATTCTGAGTTACAATTAAAATATTCCAACATGGAATGCATAAAAATAACTTGAAGATTAACTTGATTAAAGATAAAAGATGATTAATAATGGCATAAAAATACTAATAAATCATATAAATCATGAGTTTCAGCACATACATGTACACTTTGCCTTCATTCACTGAAACCGTCTTCAGCTGTGTGAGGGTGTAACTTCTCATGGCTAACACTCAATAAAGTTCATTAGTTGATGTATTAACTAACATGAACTAACCATGAGCAAAACATTTGTTACAGTATTTATTCATCTTTGTGAACGTTAGTTAATAAAAATCCAGCTGTTTATTGTTTGTTCATGTTAGTTCACAGTGCATTAACTAATGATAACAAGATTTTAATAAAGTATTAGTACATGTTGAAATTAACATTAACAAAGATTCATAAGTGCTGTATAAGTGCAGTTCATCATTAGTTCATGCTAACTAATGTAGTTATCACTTTTCATTTGTGTGTTATTAATATTTTGTTCATAAATCTGTTTTATTTTACTCATCCAGCTCTCAGCTTGTGTTGATTTTAAACTGAAGAGAGTGACTGACGCCACTCGGTGTTTCTGCGGTTATAATGAGTGGATGAGAGGAACAAACACTTCTTTATAGTGCTTTTCTTTTCATTTGTAGTTCCTGCTGCATGAAAACAAAATAAAGGACACGTACATATGACAGATGATGATTATGACTGTTTTTCAGGAGCTGCAGTCCAGTACGACCCCTCGTTCAGCGGCCCCATTCACAAGAGGTGGAAATAAAAATATATATATATATAATATAAGAGCATATTTACAAAGGCCTAATAATAGCTTTTACATTGTGACGTAAGTTTCATGACGATTCTCATTACAGCAACACATCCGGATGGAGTTATTCTGGAATTATTCTATATTTATAATAATTCTCATAGTTTTTTTTGTTTTTTTTACTTCTGTATTTTCTTAGGAAGTGGATAAATGCAGAAACATTTAGTTATTATTTACTTTTATAATTAAACAAACAAATACAGATTAATTACATTTGTAATTATTTTATATTTATTATACTTTATATTTATTATACTATATTTTACTTATAGTATAATAAATAATATAGATATATATTAGAATAAATTTGACAGTCTATTTCACATTTTCATTCTATTTTTTTAAAACTTTCTAATAATTACATTTTGTATAAATAGAATTATTACATTTTGTAATAATTTTTTTATAATTATTCTATATTTATAATAATTCTCATTAGATTTTTTTTACATTTACATTTTTTCATAATAAAATAGGCAGCAATGAAATTATGTAAATCACTTTAACTATAATAATTTTTTTGTCATGCATTATTACAGTAATGATCATTTAATGTGTAATTGTCATAAAAATCAATGCCAAAAAACAATGCAAAAAAATTCTACAAATAATGATGTTCTTGATGCTTCATATGTTCAGTCTGTCATATGTGTGTGTTGTGTGTGTGTGTGTGTGTGCAGGAGCTGTACTGACATCATATGCTGCGTTCTGTTCATGCTGGTCATCATCGGGTACATGGTGGTGGGGATTCTGGGTAAGTTCCTGATTCCCTGTCTGTGAACGCTGATCGCTGTGGGGGGACGCCATGTTTACCTTGAGCTGAAAGCAATATGGAAATTGGCGTCTGTATGTAAATGCGTGAGAGAGCAGGGGGTTATGGGTAACATGATGGGATTATTTCTGCAGACTGAGAGTAGATACAGCGCACAAGTTTATTTAGCTCTATATACAATCTATATAAAACTATGTTGTTTTTTGTCTACACCATTTATGATGTAAAACATAATTTTTAATATTATTTTAAATAAATAAAAAAATCCTGATTTTGAATTTTTAAAACAGAATGCAGAATTGCAGTTTGAATTTGAATGCTTTGCTGGTGTGAAAAACACTTATTTTCCCAGAATGCACTCTGGGAACTGCGATTCAACTTCCTTTTTGTCGTGGCCCATTCAATTCTAATTCAAACTCACGAATCTCATGAAAGGGAAACAATTCTTCAGTTTCGAATTATGCCCTAGATAAAATATATTTATTTTTTTTGATTGTTTTATTTTTTTTTATTTATATATTTTTTTATATTCTATTTTATATTGTATTCTATTTTATGTTTTGTTTTGCATTTTTATTTTATTTGATTAATTTACAAAACACTTTAAAAGACAAAAAAAAAGAAAAGAAACAAAATATGAATACAAAAGGTCCCACTTTAAATGTCGCATTTTTAAATGCATTTTTAAAATATATCTTTAAATGTCGATTAATTTGCTATTTAATGCACTTGCATTGATATTCTGATAATCGGGACTTTCTTAATGTGATGTGACTGAATGTAAAGTGTTGGCGTGTTTGATCTCAGACGTATATAATCTAAATCTTCATTATTTACTCTTGACATGTGTGTATTAATGTGTGAGAGCTCGTTAACTCTCTCTCTCTGGAGGAACAGTTCAAACTCCAGCTAATGAAGACCAAACCAAACACTAATTAGAGTCGAAGGACTTTTCCAGAGAACTAATGACAGTCAGTTCCAGTTCCAGTGATTTACCACGGCTCACGGCTGTAGTTGGACACCTCATAGTGTCAGTGCAGATAGATCATATTTCTGAATATGAATTATAATCTAAATTAATTGCACTGCCCTGACACAGAGAACATGAGTGTCCACAGAAATCTGACTAAAGCGGTCAGGAGTGAATGAACACGTGTGTATTGGCTGTTCTGGTGTTAATGTGTGTATTTGCTGTGACATGGTTTACATGCTTTCTTTTTTTAAATGTATGTTTTCTTTGACTATCTAACTATTCTTGTTATTGTTGTCTCCATCTGCTTGTTTAAAGGGGTCATGACATGGTTTTTGTTTTATTATGCTCCCTTAGGTGCAATTATAGTATTATTATAGGTTTTTGGACAAAAACCTTTTAAAATGTAGTGATTTATGACCTTTTCCCACCCTGTTTCTCATCCTCTGATTCAAACAGTCTGTTTTGGAGGTGTTTCCCCTTTAAGAGTTCAGTGTTAACGCCCACTGTTATGATTGGCTAACGTCAGTGCTGCTTATGCATAAAAAGTAGTTTTAAGATGAAATACATTACTTACAGTTTGCGGCATCGTTGTTGGGCCTAGAATAGTGGACACGGCCTGATCTTTAAAGCTGCAGTCCGTAGCTTTTCCTCTTTGTCTCCATCTCTGTTCGAAATCTGCAATTGCAGTTATTTGCGGAATTATCATCTTTACGTGGGTTGTAAATTGGCATGAAACAGCGCGGATGAACACAATGTTTTGAGGCGAGTGCTGCTGTCAATCACCGCGCTGTGGATACTGTCATTCACAATCACAGATTCACTTTTTGAAAGTTTGACCGACATAAGAGTTTTCACTGGAAAATGTCTTCTGAACAAGTAAGTAACATCCATTTTTGTTCTGATCAACTAAGGGGGAAAAAGCATTCGACATGACAAGCGATCGTTAGATTTAATCAACGCGATTTACAGCAACCGTGCAAATTATACTTTGTTCTCAAATTGTTCATGTTAACAACATCAGCATTGTGTGACTAACCTTAAATTTAATGTGTTTTATGGTTACCTGTGTAGTTCAGAATTCATATTCTCCATAATAGCTAAACGAGAAAGGCACAACAAAGGAAACTCCATAACTGTGTGAATTAAGAAAACGTACTGTTACACGATTGAACTATTGAAATGTCTTACTTGTTAAGCAGAAAAAAGCCGTCTCTTCTTCCGTTTTGAACCCCTTCAAAACACGCAGTTCACACACCTTTCAAAAGCCCCACCGATGATTATCCTTGTGTTCGCATGAGACGGTTTCTTTTTCTCTAGCCTTTTTAAATCCGAAGTACGAAGTCTTTTGGGTTTTATAACTGGTGAATCTCCAGTTGACACTGATGATTGTTGTTTGGATCTTTCTGGATCCGCCATAAGTTTAATTATGTAAAGTGCTGCGAGAAAAGCCTATCTCTACATCTCCTCACGCGCAGTATAGCCGGCTAGCCGAATCTCCTTCTTTATGTGTACGGATGTGACGTAATTGCGCAAAGACATGCTCGAATTTCCCACGGAAACCCACCAGTACCACTGGAATTAAAATCATTATTACAAGCCAACCGTTTTGAATCTAGCTACGGCAAGCAGATAGTTTTGAACACTGGCTGAATATGTTTTTTTTTTTTTTATAATTATTTTGGATTATTTTTAACTTAAAAAAAGTTACGGACAGCAGCTTTAAGCAAAGGTTTTCTGGCAAAGCCAGCATCATACTTAGCCTGGTAATACCAGACTCTGCTACTTCAGTTTGCTTCGTAGACAGAGTCTGGAATAGCATAATAGAGAAGTGTTTTCTCTCTCGCTAGGGGGCGATTTCTGAAGTTTAAAATCATTGGAATGAAATGTAGAGAACACACGCGTATATTAACAATGCCATGACTGGGACTGCACTTCGTACCTGTGACGTCACTTCATACCAGTGATCTAGAACGAGCTGTATTTAGAGCTTGATTAAATAAATGGTTCGTTTATAATGAGGAGGACGTCTTAAGCTATGAAACTTGCAGGAGGTTTTAATGGTACAAAGACCTCTTATATACCAAAAGATCAAGGCAAATTTGGTTTCTCATGTCATGACCCCTTTAATTGCTATAACTAGCAGATTGCTTGTCTCTTTGTCTGTAATCTGTTTGTATTATTTTGTGAACCGACCTTGGGTTCTTGAAAGGCGCTATAAAAAATAAACATATTATTATTATTATTATTATTCTTGATTCCTGTAGCCTGGCTGTACGGAGACCCTCGACACGTGCTTTATCCCAGAAACTCCACGGGAATGTTCTGCGGGATCGGACCGAACAAGTGAGATTTGCCGTCAGTCGTTCTTGGATGTTCTGGGCTTGATCTGTGTGTGTTTGATGCTCATGTCTGTCTGTGTCTCAGGGATAAACCCAGCGTCTTGTATTTTGACATCCTCAAATGCGCCACAGCGACCAACATCATGGCAGCGGCTCTGCAGGGTCTCCAGTGTCCCACCACACAGGTACACGCCCAAGTTTGTTACTGGTTTATAACATTTTCTGATGTCCATGAGACTTTTACATCTCATAATTTGGCCATTTTCTACTCTGTTTTTTAACTTTTGGTTTGAACACTCCTTTTAAAAGGGGCGTGTCTCCTTTAAGACTTCAGTGTAAACGCCCTCTGCTGTGATTGGGTGGCATATTAAATAAGCATTATACATGTGGAACTGTTAAAACCATAGACTGTAAAAAATATGGACAAAGCGTCTGTGACGTCACCCATAGACTTTCTGAAGAACGGTTTTGAGGCCGTTTATGGGGCGTATGGGCGGCGCCATCTTGGAAATATTTCAATACAAATGTCCAGAAAGGATCCAGAGGTGGTCTGATGTGTGTGTCAGATCATGGCCGAGACGTCAAATTTCAGGAACTCCACTCGGTGCAGCCCGTTATCAGCTGTCAATCAAGCTGTCAATCAAAGTTAACCACGCCCTTATTTGTCATACATTTTATATCTAAATACGATCTAAACTAACGAGTTAGAAAAAAATTCACCCCCCTCACAGTTGTCAGGCACTCGGAACCTATCGAAAAATACAATAAAAGTCCATGGGACCAACCTGTAAAAACATGAATTTATGCTCTGAAAACGGACATTTTAACATGGGGGTCTATGGACATCTGCTCCCTTCTGGGACCGGCCCCTAGCGGAGTTTAGATGTATTGCAGTTTTTCGCACTTCCGGCTAGGCTTCATTTTTCAGATTAGAATGTTGCCGCTTGGTTAAAACGCGATTAGGATTTGAGTTGCTGTAAATTAAGTGTGTATTACAATATAATATTTACATTAGCCTATCACATTTAACTAAATCATAGTTGTCGGGCGGAAACCTCAGGGAATGGAAAAATGTAAATAATTAAACTGGGCTTTCAGAGTTGATATTGTGGCTTTATATGTGGTCAGACACTTGAGTGTGTCATTATATTATTAACATTTGACCAAAATCAAGCTCAATTGGAGTTTCGAGGTTTTTGACTTCGAATTTTGGAGATTTGTGTTTTGTCCATCATTTGAACAGCTGCATTTGTCCATCATATTACATTTTCATTAACTTACAGGTTATAAAGTGTATTTTAGCATTGTGGGCTTTAGTTTTTACTGCCGTTTGTTCAAAGTCTAATGTTATTAAAGATGAAGTGCTATGTACAGGCTATTTAGGAACTAGCTATGACTGAGCGTCGCTTCTGCGCTCCTCAAATACACACAACTGTAGTCTTTATATAGTGTTTCTTGACTAAAGAAAATGTCGTACTTGTTCAAAAAAAACAGTTCTTTATGAGCAGAGATGCTCCAAACTTCATAGAGGTGGGCGGAGCTATGAGGAATGACTGACAGTTTGAGGAGCCAATGGAGTTATGAGGTTTAGTCACAAGCTCTTTTAATACTTTTCATTGGTTAAATGTTTGCAAAACCCATAGACAGACATAAAGGGTGAACAATGGTACTGTCAAATGATCAAATATGGAGATATTTCTGCCACACAGTGACTATATATATATATACTATAATATACTTTGAATATGTATGTGTGTATATTTATATATATGAAACATTATGTTTAAACATAAGTTAAACTTCATGTACAAAAATAACTAAATCACTAAAACTGAAATAAAAATTAATAAAAACAATATAGACATAAAAAAAATGAATAAAAAGACA
>JAULUF010000022.1:2985000-2987500 GCA_031834385.1 Semotilus atromaculatus
CAACATCAAAGACGTCGGGCTGCGGATCTTCGAGGACTTCGCCAAGTCGTGGCAGTGGATCGTGGCGTGAGTCCAGGCGTTCAGCGTCTCACACATATTTCTTTCTCTTGTCAGCAAGAGTCACACTCTCATTCTTGTTGCAGTTCAAAGTATATTGAGTGGCATTGTTTCGTGTGTGTGGAGGCTTGAGTGTGATGTAGTCTCTCTCTGTGTGTGTGTGTGTCAGTGGTCTGGTGATCGCGATGGTGGTCAGTGTGCTGTTCCTCCTGCTGCTGCGCTTCACCGCACCGGTCCTCATCTGGATCCTCATCGTCGCCGTTCTGGCGGTCGGAGCCTTCGGTGAATCTATAATAATACACTTGTTACATTGTGTTCTAAACAACTATGACATCATCAAGTGTTACATTCCATTTCTGACATGTTCATCTGAGCCTTTGTCCAGATATCCAGATATGAGAAACAATATTTTCACTGGGTCATAAAATCTCACGGGCACGAAATGCTGCTATTAAATATCCCGTTTATGTTGACTGTGCGTTTGAATGATGACAAGCACATGATTTAATTGCAGATTAATGAAGGGTTAATGAATAATGTCGGTCAGGGACCGTTAGAGACGTGCTGATATAAGCACTTTGGGCCGGTGAAAGTAGCTGATGATATTTGTGATGACTGATATAATAAAGTATGTGCTAATGATTGTGTGATTCTCCGTCAGGGATCTGGTACTGTTATAATGAGTACATGTCTCTGGCCGGATCCAGCACCACCTTCAGTAACGTGGGCTTCTCCACCAATGTGAAGGTGTACCTGCAGGTGCGGGACACCTGGCTGGCCTTCTGTGAGTCTCCACACACTTCTACACACTTCTACTTACTTCTACACACTTCTACACATGCTTTTATATACACCTGGCTGGCCTTCTGTGAGTCTCTACACACTTCTACACACTTCTACTCACTTCACACTTCTACACATGCTTTTATATACACCTGGCTGGCCTTCTGTGAGTCTCTACACACTTCTACTCACTTCTACACATGCGTTTATACACACCTGGCTGGCCTTCTGTGAGTCTCTACACACTTCTACACACCTGGCTGGCCTTCTGTGAGTCTATACTCACTTCTACACACTTCTACTCACTTCTACACACTTCTACACATGCTTTTATATACACCTGGCTGGCCTTCTGTGAGTCTTTACACACTTCTACACGCTTCTACACATGCTTTGATACAAACAAGAGAAATGAAAGCAATGATGGTTTCATAAATGTAATTGAAATACTTTCAGTTCAGTTTCTCTTTTAATTTTAATGTGCTTTATTCAAATGACAAACTTTAAAAATATTTATTAAATAAAAATTTTGTTTAAATATAATTGAAATACTTGAGCTATACCTCTTCAGTTTCTGTTTTAATTCTAATGTGCTTAATTTGCATAACAACTTTATTTAATTTATATTATAGTAAATGCAAATTAAATTTGAATATAATTGAAATACTGTAACTCCACCTCTCAGGTCAGCTTCTACACTGAGACTGTGTAATAACAGCAGGCAATAATAATAGAATGTTTTCCTGTATTGATCAGTGACGCGTGAGTGTGTGTTGCAGTGATTATCCTGTGTATCGTGGAGGCTGTTCTCCTGCTGGCGTTGATCTTCCTCAGGACTCGTATTCTCATCGCCATCGCTCTGATTCAGGAGACCAGCAAGTAAATAAACACTTTATTATTAGTGACGGTCACACAATAGTTTTTACTGAAACACACGCGATCCTGTGTGTGTGTGTGTGTGTACACAAGCTTCCAGCTGCTCATGCATTAAATGTGTGTAAAATATTCTCACTGGGTCCAGAGCAGAATCTGAAGCTGGTTCCAGGACACACAGAAATTAATATGATCAAGATCATGTTTGAATTGATTTGATGAATTACAGTTTTCTGTGTGTGTATGAGTTTAAGTTGAGTAGTGAGGAAACGTGTGTGTGTGTGTGTGTATTTTCAGGGCGTTGGGTCACATGATGTCTACACTTTTCTATCCCATCGTCACGTTTGTGCTGCTGTTGGTGTGTGTGTCATACTGGGGAATCACAGCGTTGTATCCTTTAAGTGTGTGTGTGTGTGTGTGTGTGTGTGTGTGTGAGAGAGAGAGAGAGAGTGTGTGTGTGACTGTATGACTGTGTGTGTGTGTGTGTGTGTGACTGTATGACTGTGTGTGTGAGAGTGTGTGTGTGTGTGTGTGTGTGTGTGACTGTATGACTGTGTGTGTGAGACCGTGTGTGTGTGTGTGTGTGTGTGTGAGAGAGAGAGTGTTCGTATGTGTGAGTGTCTGTGTGTTGTGCATGTTTGTGTGTGTGAGTGCGTGCAGATCAGTGTGTGTATCATGTAACATTCATCTGTATATGAATGTTCAGTTGTGTATTCAGCGTGTAGTGTTGTGTATCTTTGACTGAGTGTGTGTTCAGATATCTGGCCACGTCAGGCGCTCCGGTGTA
>JAULUF010000022.1:2990000-2992500 GCA_031834385.1 Semotilus atromaculatus
GCAAACACTCACTACACACACGAGCAAACACTCACTACACACACGAGCAAACACTCACCACAGACACGAGCAAACACTCACTACACACACGAGCAAACACTCACTACACACACGAGCAAACACTCACTACACACACGAGCAAACACTCACTACACACACGAGCAAACACTCACCACACACGAGCAAACACTCACTACACACACGAGCAAACACTCACTACACACACACGAGCAAACACTCACCACACACGAACAAACACTCACCACACACGAACAAACACTCACTACACACACGAGCAAACACTCACTACACACACGAGCAAACACTCACTACACACACGAGCAAACACTCACCACACACACGAGCAAACACTCACTACACACACGAGCAAACACTCACTACACACACGAGCAAACACTCACTACACACACGAGCAAACACTCACCACACACACGAACAAACACTCACCACACACACGAGCAAACACTCACTACACACACGAGCAAACACTCACTACACACACGAGCAAACACTCACTACACACACGAGCAAACACTCACCACACACACGAACAAACACTCACCACACACACGAGCAAACACTCACCACACACGAACAAACACTCACCACACACACGAGCAAACACTCACCACACACGAGCAAACACTCACCACACACACGAACAAACACTCACCACACACACGAGCAAACACTCACCACACACACGAGCAAACACTCACCACACACACGAGCAAACACTCACCACACACACGAGCAAACACTCACCACAAGCACACCACAGTGTATAAAAGCCTTTGCTGTACTGTATGAATGTGGTGTGTTATTGATTATGTATTTTGCTCAGGTATCACGTGGTGTGTTATTGATTATGTATTTTGCTCAGGTATCACGTGGTGTGTTATTGAATATGTATTTTGCTCAGGTATCACGTGGTGTGTTATTGATTATGTATTTTGCTCAGGTATCACGTGGTGTGTTATTGATTATGTATTTTGCTCAGGTATCACGTGGTGTGTTATTGATTATGTATTTTGCTCAGGTATCACGTGGTGTGTTATTGATTATGTATTTTGCTCAGGTATCACGTGGGCTCTCTGGCGTTCGGCGCTCTGATCCTCACGCTGGTCCAGCTCGTCCGCATCATCCTGGAGTATCTGGACCACAAGTTCAAAGGTCAGACCCCGCAAACATTCACTCATGCACATTCTGTCTTCTGTCGAATTTTTGTTAAATATTTTTATATAGAGAGTATTTTTTATAAAGAGCATCAGTTTTACAGATGATGTTCCAGATGTGCGTCTGTAATGTTGTGAATGTAATGAAGTCTTCATTATGTATTATTTATATATTATTATAGTTTTTATTAACACTTGACAAAAACATATATATTTTTTTATATTTTCAGTTTTAATTTTAATTTAAGTGATTAGTCATTTTGTAATATGCTTGTATTATTTTATAATTTTTCTTAAATATTATTATTCAGGTTTATTTTTTTATTTAATTGAGTTGAATTTTAGTTTTAGTATTATTATTTATTTATTATACTTTTTATTAATGTTTCAATTGTTAATTTAAATAAAACGTTATTTTTGTTATATGCTTTTATTAGTGGTATTTAGATTTGTTTTGTATTAATTAACAATTTAATTTTAGCTTAGTTTAGTTTTATTATTATTTATATATTATTATAGTTTTTATAAATATTAGATTTTTTTTTTATTCAGTTTAATTTAATCAATTTAATTTTTTGTTATATGATTTTATTATTTTTAAATAGTATTAAGGTTTATTTTTACATTTAATTTAATTCAAAGTTTAGTTTCAATTTAATTGAATGTTTAATTTACTTTCATTCAATTGGATTTAATTGGAGTTTAGTTTGATTTAAAATTTAGTTTCAGTTTAATTTCCATTTAGTTATTTCAGTGCCTCAACTTAACTTATTTCAGTTAGTTGGCATGGGAACATTTCTCAAATTCTCAAATTTAAGCTTTATATCAGTTAACAAAAATGCCTTCAACAGTTTTAGTTTTAGTTAAAAACACTGCTCTACACTTGACAAAAATGGCTTCTCAAACACTCTAAGTTGTAAAAATGTGTTTGTCTAAATGGACTTGTTTATTGTTGTTGTAAATGTTTGTGTGTGTGTGTGTGTGTGTGTGTATAGCGGCTCAGAACCCGTGCGCGCGGTTCCTCATGTGTTGTCTCAAATGCTGCTTCTGGTGTCTGGAGAAATTCATCAAGTTCATCAACAGGAACGCTTACATCATGGTAGGTGAACTCTTTCTCTCTCTCTCTCTCACACACACACACACACACACACACAGACACACAGACACACACACACAGACACACACACAGACACACAGACTAACACATATATATGTATATAATATATATACACACACACACACACACACACACACATCCACATATATATATATATATATATATATATATATATATATATATATAT